>CM046881.1:92267327-92604733 GCA_025667525.1 Glebionis coronaria
TAAAAGAAGCTGATCGACGGGTTGCAATAGCTAATGGTTTGGTATATGAACGTAAGGTGCTCAACGAACAATATTGTTCTGAAGTAACACACGAAATTCATATGTCAAAACAGAAGATATCGGAACTTGAAGAACAACTGCTACTACATAAACTCTAAATTACTGAATTAGAGTCGGTTAACAAAGAACAAACTGAGCTTTATAAAACTCGTGAAGAAAAGGATATTGAAAAAATTCTTGCTTTGGAAAAGAGAGTCGACACGTTAAACAATATTGTTTACAAAACGGGTCAGTCTATTCAAACTATGAATATGCTCAATAGAAATATGAAAACGAGTTTTGTCAAGCCTGAATATCTCAAGAAAGCTCAAAGTACCAAGCCTGCTCTTTATGATATCGTTTGTTATGTTGATAATCTTGCTCTTATGCTTTCCCCTGACTGCGACGAAATCATTCGTCAACAAGAAGAAAGTCGATCAAAATTAAGTGATTTAATAAACCTTTCTGATTCTAACAATCATATTAAGTTTGTCCCTCAAAAAGAACTTTCAAAAGAACAAAAGATGTATAATAGTGTTCCACCACCAAGTGATGAACCACAAAAGAAAGTTTCTTTAAAAAGGAGTTTTAAAAAGCAATCAATTTTGTTAGAAAAGCGAATTTTGGATGAAAAACGTAAATGGGATGAGAAAAGCAAAAGTGTTCAGCAATTTGAGTTTATAAAACAAGGGGTTTTAAACTTGTACAAAGGTGTCGTCGACTATGAAAAAGTTTCTAGGGATACCATTTGGAATATTAAACCTAACCTACAAGTAGAAGTCGTCATTCAACAATGCATTGTTCCAACCATTGATGATCTTTCAAAAAATGTGGAAATGTTTTATAATGCTCTCACTGAGGAAATGTTAACTGATTTAAGCTATGTCAAATCTCTTGAAGATGAAGTTGATTTTCTTCAAATTAAATTAAAGACACAAGAACACCAACTTTCTAACAAAATCGATCGACTTTCCAAGGAATATTTTTATGCTGACCATATGAATGCTATACTTGGTGTGTATACCGATCTGGATCAATATTGTCATGTAGCATGTCTAGTGTCAGAATCGGACGCGAAATGTCGCAATCTTGAAGCAGAGCTTTCGAAACAAATTCAGTCATATAACAAACTTTCAAAAAGTTTTTCTCAACTTGAGAAACACTCCATTTCTCTTGAACTTGCTTCACAAAAAGGTGAAAAATCTCATAATCATAAAAAGTGTCAAGAAATGTCAGCTTCTTCGTTTCGTCTACTAAATGAAAAAGATTTCGAAATAAATGATTTGAAAGCTCAGCTAAAAGAAAGGGACATAGCCATAAGTGAGTTACAGAAACTCATTGAGAAAATGAAAGGAAAGTCTGTTTTGGGAAAACCATCCGCCGTTCGTCAACCAAATGCGGTTAAATGCCCCAAATCATATATTTTGGGACAATCCCCACAGACTTTGCCTAAGATAGGAAATGATAAGAGCACTAATGTGATAGCACCTGGAATGTATAAGATGAACACTAGGTCCACTCAAACTGGAACAACGCAGTTACCTCAGAATACTAGGAAAACTAATCAACGTGTGTCTTCTTCTACAGGAGTAAATCCCACTACTAGTGTTAGCGGACCACAGCTTAAGAGCACTAGAGTTGAAGATAGAGTCATGCCTAACAATAGTCAAGGGAAGAAGAATGAAGTAGAAGATCACCGTAGGAATTTTAAGTTTTCTAAGAATAAAACGTCTGTAACTGCTTGTAATGACAGTTTAAATGCTAAGACCTCGAATGTTGAAGTTGTTTGTGTCGAATGTGGAAAATGTGTTCGTACTTTCAATCATGATGCTTGTGCTCTTAATCATAATGGCGTGAATACTAGAACTAGGAAGCCTATTCCTGTGCCCACTAGTACTAGAGAACCCACAAGAACTTTGAACCAATCCACTGATCAACCACTTAAGAAACTAAGTGCGTTAGACTCCACTACTCTGAGTAAACAAAACAGATTAAATAAGCTATATGAGAACATGATTAGGACATGTACACGGGGGTATTCGAGATTTACACCACCCGGATACAAATGGGTACCTAAGTTAACCACTTTAGTGATTGGGTCTAGGAATATCAGCTTGCCTGTAGACTTTGCATCTAGGCCCACTACTATTTTGGAACCCGTTTCTATCAAGGGCTCCCATTTATCAAATGCTACATTGTCTTCTAATTCTTCTGCAGCTCGTTGAACTCATCCTATTCATAATGGACTCCGGGTGCACAAAGCACATGACGGGCAATCTCAAGCTTCTCATTAACTTTGTGGAGAAGTTTCTGGGTACGGTACGGTTTGGAAATGATCAATTTGCACCGATACTCGGATATGGAGACTTGGTTCAAGGGAATATCACTATAAAACGGGTTTATTACGTCGAGGGATTGAATCACAATTTATTCTCGGTTGGTCAATTTTGTGATGCGGATTTGGAAGTGGCTTTTCGAAAATCTACTTGCTATGTTAGAGACTACGATGGGAATGACCTTCTTACAGGTTCTCGTGGTTCTGATCTCTACACAGTAACTCTTCAAGACACATCTTCAAAAAATCCAATTTGCTTAATGGCTAAAGCTTCATCATCTCAAGCATGGTTATGGCATCAACGATTGTCACATCTCAACTTTGAAAACATCAACTTGCTTTCGAAGAATGATATTGTGACAGGTCTTCCTAAGTTGAAATTCGTCAAAGACCATCTTTGTTCTTCTTATGAGTTGGGGAAAGCAAAACGGAAGTCTTTCAAAACAAAGACTACCCCAAGCTCAAAAGGACGATTGGAACTTCTACACATGGATTTATGTGGTCCCATGCGTGTAGAGAGTATTAACGGGAAAAAGTATATTCTCGTGATTGTTGATGATTACTCTAGATACACATGGACTTTATTCTTAAGGTCCAAAGATGAAACACCAGAAGTTCTCAAAAACTTTCTCAAGATGATACAACGTAATCTTCAATCTCAAGTCTTAACCGTAAGAACGGACAGGGGTACTGAATTTTTGAACAAGAACTTGCAATCTTACTTTCAAGAAGAAGGCATCGAACATCAAACGTCTATTGCTCGAACTCCTGAACAAAACGGCGTTGTCGAAAGACGGAACCGTACTTTGGTTGAGGCTGCTCGAACAATGCTTTCTGCTTCAAAATTACCGCTATTCTTCTGGGCTGAAGCAATTGCAACTGCCTGTTATACTCAGAATCGTTCTCTCGTCATCCCTAGACATGAAAAGACACCTTACCACATCATCAATGGCAGGAAACCTACTGTCAAATTCTTTTACGTATTTGGATCTTTATGTTACATTCTTAAAGACAGTGAGAATCTCGACAAGATGAAAGAAAAAGGTGATGCATGTATTTTTGTGGGGTATGCTACATTGTCGAAAGGATATCGAGTCTATAACAAGAGAACAAAGATTATTATCGAAACAATTCATGTGAACTTTGACGAATTGCCACACATGGTACTTGATCACAACAGCTCAAGTCCCGCACCTCAATGTCCAGCAATGGCACCTACGCAAAACAGTGTACGTCCCGTGCAAGAATGTCAACAAAGTACTCCTACAGCAGACTCGACGGATACAACACATATGAATGAGTTGGTTGACTTATATGATCCTATGTTTGATGAATATTACTATGGAAACAATCAAGTTGTGTCAAAGCCTTCCGCTGTCAATACTACTGATGCACCCGAACAAAGTCAAAAAGACACAACTGCCTCTACTTCAACAATCGTTACTCAAGAGACAATTCCAGTGGATACTCAACAAACTCAAGAAACTGTCATACAACCAACATCACCAACTGTCAATGCTGAAGGAGGAAACAACAATCAAGCAGTCGATGCACAACCTGACAATGAAGAATTTATCAATCCGTTCGGTACACCGGTACACGAAGTCGGAGAGTCTTCTACTTAACATGTTGATCCGTCCAACATGCATACATTCTACCAACCATATCCATCCACTCACCATTGGACACGTGATCATCCATTGGAGCAAGTCATTGGAAATCCTTCACAACCGGTTCGAACACGCAGACAACTCGAAACCGATGGCGATGTGTGTATGTATGCACTCACCGTAAGTTCAACTGTACCTACAGACATCAAACAAGCCATGACTGATCATGCGTGGATTGAATCAATGCAAGACGAAATTCATCAGTTTGAACGCCTAAATGTTTGGGAACTTGTTGACCGACCCTATGGAATGTCAATTTTAGATTTCAAATGGATCTGGAAAAACAAACTGGATGAAGAACAAACCATCATCAAAAACAAATCTCGTCTTGTGGTTAAGGGGTATCGTCAACAAGAAGGGATAGATTTTGATGAATCATTCGCTCCAGTTGCTCGTTTGGAAGCTGTCAGGATATTCCTTGCTTATGCTGCACATAAGGGCTTCACGGTTTTTCAGATGGACGTCAAAACAGCTTTTCTCAACGGTCATTTGAAGGAAGAAGTGTATGTGAATCAGCCGGAAGGATTCGTCGATCCTCATCATCCTGACAAAGTCTATCGTCTCAAGAAGGCTGTATATGGACTTAAACAAGCTCCAAGGGCATGGTACGAAGAACTTTCAAACTTCTTGGTATCCAAAGGATTCTCCAAAGGTTCTATTGATCCTACTCTGTTTACTAATATATATGGGGATGACATAATGCTGGTGCAAGTTTATGTTGATGACATTATTTTTTGGTTCTACGAACCCAAAACTTTCAAAACGTTTTGAAAAATTAATACACAGCAGATTTGAAATGTAAATGATGGGGGAGCTAAAATTCTTTTTAGGCCTCCAGATTCATCAATCCCCACGTGGTATCTTCATTAACCAAGCTAAGTATGCTCAAGAGATACTTAAAAAGCATGGTATGACCTCATGTGCTCGCGTTGGTACACCATTGTCGACCACATCCCTAGACGCTGACTTGTACTCATATCCCGTAGATCAAACGCGATATCGCAGTATGATCGGGTCACTTATGTACCTTACAGCCAGCAGGCCTGATATTCATCATGCCACATGCTATTGTGCACGATATCAAGCTAGACCTACTCAAAAGCACCTCAAAGAAGTTAAACGGATCTTTCGGTACCTTAAGAATACCATTCACATGGGACTCTGGTATCCGAGGGAAACCGGTTTTCATCTAACGGCTTTTTCAGATTCTGATCACGCAGGTTGTCTTGATAGTCGTAAAAGCACTTCTGGTAGCATACAATTTCTAGGGGAAGACAAGCTTGTCAGCTGGTCGTCAAAGAAGCAGGATTGCACTTCGCTCTCATCAGCTGAAGCAGAATATGTGGCTCTATCCGCGTGTTGTGCTCAAGTCCTCTGGATGAGAACTCAACTCGCGGATTATGGCTTCCACTTTGATAAAATACCTATGTATTGTGACTCAAAGTCGGCCATAGCCCTATCTTGCAATCCGGTTCAACACTCCCGCACCAAGCACATCGATGTCAGATATCACTTCATCAAGGAACAAGTGGAACGCGGCATCGTGGAATTATACTTTGTCAGAACTGAGTACCAGCTGGCAGACTTGTTTACAAAAGCTCTATCGAAAGATAGGTTTGCGTATCTCGTTGGCCGTCTTGGTATGAAGTATATGACTCCATAAGACTTGGAGGTTTTGGCAAATGAAGCTGCTTGATATACTCTCATAATGACTTCTAGGCGCATCACAGCTTAGAACTCGGACCTCAACTAAGGAAAGTTTATCTCGGACGATAACTTATCCTTCTCAACGAGAAATTCATATTTCTCGGTCATGAGCTTCTCATAAAAACATTCAAAGTTTTTAAGTTCATGAAAAACGACTTCTAAGTAAATGTCAGCTTAGAACTCGAACTTCAACTTAAGGAAAGTTTATCACGGATGATAACTTATCCTTCACAATGGGAAATTTATTTTTCTCGGTCATGAGCTAGTCACAAAACAATCAAAGTTTTGAGCTCATGAAAAACGGACCCGAAAGGGAAGTGTACGTTTCAGTGCGCTTTCCCTAATCAATAGAAGAGAAGTCTTCTATTCTGATTATTTTAAAACCGTTGAACACAATTTTTTTCAAGAATTTCTCAAAAAGGTTTTTCTAAATCTTTCAAAATTGTGTGTTCAACACTCCCCTCCTCATAAGTGGTTTTTATATCTCAAAATTGTCATATGTTATTTTGATCAATTTTTGAGGGGGAGCGTTTTAAAATAAAGCCTTTTAATATTGTTGGGTACATCTCTAAAATTGTCATATTTTATGTATCCAACACATTCCGAAAAATGATATGAAATTGTCAAATGTAATATATTATATCGGAAAAGGCATCTCAACTCCGTACCTCAACATATTTTGTGGTGTCGTTTTTCTAAAATTTTGTCAAATTTTGTCTCAAGACACACATATATTGTTGAGGGGTATCGACCGACTGAAAATGTTCCATGATTCATGCGTGCACACATGTTTCTCTCCCGTCGATTTTTCGGAAAATGTCATATTTTAATCTATTGGTATCTCTAATATTATCTTTTTATATTAGAGATAGGGGGAGAAAATGTGATTAAAATGTAATATATCACAACAAGAGATCTTAAAGACTCAAGTGCAACTCTTTCCTTCACATACCAAACTATTTCGTATATCGATGCATGTGTGTAGGGGGAGTTTTTCGGAAATGTAAAACTTTCATGTGTTAAAAGTTTTGATTTTTATCAAACACTTTGAATGGTTTTCAATGGTTTATGGTTACGATCTATACCCAAAACAGCCTACTATCCACGACGGAACGATGGAGTCAAAAGGTGGTTTAGAATAGGAAACTAAGTCCTATGATCCAACCAGAACCGGAGGGATCTACCCAAGGACATTCCATAGCTAGAAATAGTTGTCCTTAGGAAAATTGGAGTGGAATGAAGCTGAATGCGGACCAAGTACTTAAGTTAGCACCGGAACAATCACAACAAGGTGCTAATGATGACGTATTGGTAATCATTGAAGGAGTTGAATATTCTATGCAACTTAGGCAGAAACCGGGTCAATACATCTATTGAAGACAAGTCATCATGGACCCAGTGATGCAATGCACAACCCTTCCCAGCCATTCGAGTTTCTCTCAAAAGAAACTTGTCTCATTGTTACGGAGATCAACACGTATCTATTGACTTTTTCACTCCGAGTCAGTTAATATTGAAAAAGGTGGCAGTCTGCTCCAGCCTCCGATTACCAAAATGCACTTATTGAGTCTAGAGCCAATCGAGATCTATCTATCATCTCATTAGGACACAATCGAGTCCTACGCATTATCCTTGTGATATTGCCAGAACATCTGAGTGATACGATTCACAATGAAGATGGAAATCCTGCTTGAGCCAACATCAAACAAGCTCATGGTAGGTAACTTGTGCGATTCTACACGAATCAAACTTGTGAGAACTGGAAAGCAACTAAGTTTGGATTCTTAATTGATTCAAACTTGATTCCAGGTTTCTTCGCAAAATCCGTGTGATCTTGCCAGAACATTCAGAGTGACACTCATTAGTGTTCACAGTGACGAATGGAAATCCTTCCAGTGTCAACATCAAACAGCATTGCGGTAGGTAACTCGCAAGATTCTCTATGAATCAAGCTTGTGACAAACTGGAAAGCAACAATGGTGCGATTCTTTTAGAATCAAACTTGTTCCAGGAAATCTGAATTGACGACTCTAATCAGACGGATAATTTATCCTTATGATTCACTCTTTACGTTCGCAGTCTGCTTTGAGACGGTCGAGTAAAGAGAACTGGCTACTACCGCCGGGAAACCCTGTCAAGGAGGTTCTTAATCGAATCTACCTGATCACAGGTACGGTATTTAATACCGTTTAACGGTCTTCACCGACCGGAGGTAAAACGCTACCGAGTTAGGGTGAAATGTTCAAAGCCATTTCATCCGTGTCTATATATGTTGCTGCATATCAAGAAGGTGGCGTAGCTGTGTAACCGATGTCGATTCAGAAGTCACAAGAGCACAAGATGGCGATAATCAAGATACCTAAGAATGTAAGAATGTAATAGGTCATCTTAGTCACAAGGAGTACAGATGAAGATCTCAAGCACTCAAAGTCAAATGACAAAGGCTCAAGATAAAGATCACGAAAGCATGAAGGAACAAAGCCGTTACAAACAAGATCAAGACCAAGATACAAGACCAAAGCAGGAAGATCTCCTCTACAAGAATGTATACACTCAATCATCTTATGCTTTTAAGCTTTTTAAGATGACCGATACATTGGGGGAGGTTGTTAGCCGTATATTTTATATAGTCAAACAAGAATGTAATAGGTCATCTTAGTCGTTATTGGTCTTGTATAGTAATAGGTTAGTCGGGAAAAGCGGGCTTGGACTTAAAGCTAATATTGTCTTTTTTAGGGGCTATATGCCCAAGTGAATGCCAAGCCCTGCCCAAGATGAAGCCCACAAAGGCCTTAGAGCCGTGGGGTATATAACCCTCTTTCACATGTGAAAGAGGGTGTTGGTTCATTTCATAAAACACATAGTTTTAGTGTAAACCTTCCACTTCTCTCTCTACTCTCTCTCTACTTTTCTCCTCTTTCTCTCTCTAAGAATCTTGTGTTTTGGATTGAATGGGAATAACATGATCCCATCAGTTGCATCATTTTTTTGGCCTGATAAGTTCTTTCAACTAGTTCGTTACCAGCAGGTAACATCTTTTTAATCAAACCAAGTAATTCAGTAAAGAACTTATCACAAGCTCCATACTCACCCTTCAAGTTGAGAAGTCGAACTATTGCAGACAACTTTGTGAAGTCGGGACATCCTTCATAAAGTGGCTTCTCCGCGTCTACTACTAGTTGTTGAAACTTGGCATTGTCATCCTCATCAAAATCATCTTTTGTAGCGTTAACCATCTTTAATGTTGCTAGGCCATCTGTTAGAATTTCCGAACCAGCATCCGTGTCGACATCCGTGTTGTCAACATACTCTGTTGTATCATCAACTAATATTTGGGCATTTGATGATTGCTCGTCCTTTTCTCCATGTTTTATCCAATTTGTGTAATTTTTATTAAACCCATGTCTGAATAAATGGAATCCTACAGATTCTACTGTACCCTCTATGTGGTTTAAGCAGTTGTTACAGGGACATAGAATTGTAAGTGGTCCATTATGACTTTCTGGGTGGCGGTTAATCTCCTCTTGCGCTTTTTTTTGGCATATTCAATAAACGCTTCTACTCCGTCAAAATATTCTTTTTTAGTCCTATTACCTCATATCCAAGACTTGTCCATCATAGTGTTGAGGATAAATCGTACCGTATATATCCTACAAATTAAAAAAAACCAATATATCATATCCAAGATAAAACATTCTTAAAGGTTTAAGGCACATAGCATGAATCAATAACGCATAATATAAAACCCCAAAATCGAATCACATATATACTAATTATCTAAACAAAATGCATATGAACACTACAGATTATAATCCTAATAAAAACATTACCTGATTTATAAGTTAATGAAATTAAAACTGGTGTAGATGGCCGGACAGAATAGTTGTTGATGGCTGGAGAATGAGGGATTGAAAAAATTTATGTGATGAGTTTAAAATTTTTTGGAGTTATTTTCAATGTTCACTAAATAACATTTTGGAGGCAATTTTTCAATTTTCAACAAAATAAAATTTTGGAGGCATGTTTTAAATTTCACTCAATAAAAGTTGGAAGATTCAACAAAATAAAAGGTTTTAAAATTTGACCCGAAAATGTAGGTTATTTATTATATGAAAATGTAGGTTATTTGACCCGAAAATTTGACCCGAAAATGAATATTCAACAAAATAAAAGGTTTTAAAATTTTGAAGATTCAACAAAATAAAATCTGACCATCATAAGAATTTGTGTATTTATGACTTATACCCTTTTATAAATATGTTATTTATGATTTATTAAACATAAGTCTAGATGGGCTTATGTGTCATAAGCTTACATTTTGTGGTTTATATCTACTAATTAATTAATATAATGCATGAAATATATTTAAGGAATTATTATTTTAGACGGGCCAATGCGGTGGAGTCGTATTATCAGGTAACCATATAACATAAACAAATATCTTAAAAGTGATAGTATCAATATTAAGACAAAAAAAGTCAACAAACGACAATTATTATGAAAGACGAAGTATATAAAACTTGATAAAAATTATATTAATGAAAATACATTAATTATGTTTTAAATAAGTAATATATAATATATGCAAACGTTTTATACCGCTTTTAAAAGGTCGGTGCTTAAAAGGTATTATGACTTATTTCACCAAGACCACGTCTGAACGTAGCATAAAGATGAGTAATTTGTTATCTTACTTAATTTAAAACCTAAACGTTAAACAATTTAACCTTAAACCATATAACCCTTAAACCATAAACCTTAACTAAACCATAATTCATAATCCTACATACCATAATCCCTAATCCTTAAACATTAAACCCTAAACATTAAACCTCAATAAACACTAAACCTTAAACCAATGAACCCTAAACACTAAATCATAAACCGGTACATATAAACCTTAAATCCTATTTAACCCTTAAACCATAAACCCTAGCTAATTAAACCATAAATCATAAACCGTAAACCATAAACCAGTAAACCTAAAACCTTAATTAAGCCTAAACCTTTAACCTTAAATCCTATTTAACCCTTAAATCCTATCATACACCTTAAACCATTTAACCTTAAATCCTATTTAACCCTTAAAACCACAAACCCTAGCTAATTAAACCATAAATCCTAAACCTTAAACCTTAAACCATAAACCAATGAACCTTAAACCCTAAACCCTATAAGCCCTAAACCCTATAAACCTTAAATCATAATTAATCCTTAAACCACAAACCCTAGCTAATTAAACCATAAATCCTAAACCTAATTAAACCTTAAACCATAAACCAATGAACCTTGAACCCTAAACCCTATAATCCCTAAACCATATAAATCTTAAATCATAATTAATCCTTAAATCACAAACCCTAGCTAATTAAACCATAAATCCTAATTAAACCATAAATCCTAATTAAACCTTAATAAACCACACTATCTAATTAAAATATAAATCCTAAAACTTAAACCTTAATTAAACATAAACCACTTCATTAACCCTAAACCATAAACCCTAAATCATAAATCCTAAACCTTAACCCTCAACCCTATACCTTAAACCATAAACCCCAACCCTAAACCATAAACCCCAACACATTACTAAACTATAATTTTGTCACCCTAACCTTATTAAACCGACCATTCAAAATCGATCTTATTCATATTTAAGTTATTTAACTAAAATTTTATGTTTAAAATTAATTAAAGTAATATTTTTATGTTATGTTTAAAATTATAACCTTTTTAAAATTAGTTAATTTTGACAAAAATGTTTTTAATAAAAATACAACGTATATGTTTTTTATTTACTTACTATTATTTATTTATTATTAACTTTTTATAATTAAATGTTAGTTACTATAATCTTATTAGTAAGTAATTTTAAATAATATTTACATTTTCATTAAACACAAATAATATCTAACAACCATCTAGCTTGTAACCGCCACCATCTTCAGAATCACACACAGGAAGAACAAACCCTAAATCTTCATTCAATACACAATAAAAAAATAAAACCCTCATACACAATAGTCGCCAATCTACACAATCATTAACGACATGACGAATCAGGAAAAAAGGTAATGCGACAATCAGTATTGTTCTATTTAAATATTAGGGTTCATACGAATAGTGTAAGTTTGTTATGGTATTAGGGTTTACACTAATTTTTAATGCATGTATGTGGACCTATTTCATTTTTCATTAACGTGATTCGATTTATAGGACTAGCCCTTCTTAATCTATGTCATTTTTAATTAACGTGTTTATATGGTCTATGTTTCAATCTTGGTTATGGTTTTTCGACATGTGTCCGGATATGGTCCCATGGTATATTATAGTTACAGGTTTTTTGGTATGATATTGTTTTAGGTCTTTTGTAATCAGTTAGATATGGTCTCCTACACAAACATATGCATAACCGAATCTAAATGTTGTTAGGGCAACCACAACCATGCTAATCGAGGGTTTTGCCGCCCAAAGTATTACTAAGTATCATATATATTTTCTTGGTTTCCATTGATTAAACCCTCTTGAATGTTTTGGTGTTCCACCAACGTTCTAAAGTCATCGAAGGCGTTCACTTCACGTGATCGTTTTCATTCCTTGAGGCTTCTTTAATCAAGAGATTTGATTAAGGAGGAGATTTGTAGATTTTTGTCTACTTAATACATTCACCAAGATCCAAAAAGGTTAATACAACCAAAAACCACAAAAAAATTGAAAAATACAAAACACCAAAAAGAATCTTCTTTGCTCGTCCCCTCGTTGTACGTGACGTTTATGCTAACTCGTAATCAAGCAAGACGTGCACGTAAACGAAAGAACAAAACTCCCACTCCCAATCTTTCTAGTGAGGAGTCTCCTATTGACGAACCCATTGTAAGAGAAGCACCAACCATGGCGAATCGAACTATGATGGAGTTACTTCAAGCACCCACCGAGGGTTATGGAGAGGCTATTGTGATTCCCGTTATCCCTACGGAGAATTTTGAGGTAAAAACGGGTTTGTTGTCGATGATCCAAAACAACAAATTCCGTGGTGATGAGAAGGACAATCCACACAACCATATCCGCCAATTCAATCGTCTTACCGCCACTTGCAAGTTTAAGGATGTCTCGAATGACTCGATTAAGATGATGCTTTTTCCGTATTCCTTAGCGGGGCCCGCTAAAATTTGGTTAGAGAAAGAGCCACCCAATTCTATATTGACGTGGAAGGATCTCGTGACTAAGTTTGTGAACCAATTTTTTCCGCCCTCTAAGACTACGCACTTGAAAAACGAGATTTCAAAATTTTCACAAGAGTTTAATGAAAGTTTTTCAACGGCTTGGAATAGGTTTAAGGAAATGTTACATGAACGTCCTCATCACGGTTTCTCCGACTTGCATCAAATTGACACGTTTTACAATGGACTTAATGATCATGAAAGGGATTATTTGAATGCCGCCGCGGGTGGTAATTTTTTATGTAAAAAGGTTGAGGAAGCTTTGGTGATAATTGAGAATAGATCTAAGGTGTATAGTCCTCATAGCACGTCTAGTGTTCGTAAGGCTTCGTCTTCGGCTTCACCTTCTTTGTCTACTACCATCGATGCTTGCCAAATTGAGGCAAACTTGGAAAACAAGATTTTTGACAAGCTAAAAGGAATTTTGATTGAGTTTAAAGTTGTTGAACAAAGTGCTCCCGCTACGGCTAAAGCGGTTGAGGTTTCTTGCATGTATTGTGGTGGAGGTCATGATTTCTCCGAGTGCATTACCAACGGTGGTAACACTTCGAGTGCCTTCGCGGCCACGGGAAATTACAACCAAAACGGTCAAGTTTCCCGCTCTAATCAATTGACTCCACCGGGTTTTGGTTCAAATCAAAATGCTAACAACAACTATCGCAACAATCAAGTTGGTTTCAAAAACAATTTCAACAAGGGAAACTATGGTAATCAAGGGGCTAATAATCAAGTTTCAAACAAGAATCAAAATGATTTTCAAAACAACAACAAAGGTTTGCAGACTTTGAAAGATCTTCCAAATGAATTTGTTGAATACGCTAATGGGAATGATGCTAGGTTTGACAATATTCAAAGAGAAATCATTAGCCTAAGATCCGAGTTTAAGAACGACTTGAAGAAAGAGTTGAAAAATGAGTTAGCTAATGAACTTAAAATCCACACCAACAAGATGGAAGGAAATGTCACAAGGTAACTACAAAACCAACAAAAAATGGAACGAGGGCAACATGAGATTAAACAAGAGATGATTAAGGTTGAGAAAAGGCAAACCGAGGCCGTATTGAGGCAATCTAATTTTGAAGATAAAATCTCGTCTATGTTTGAGGCAATAATGTGTAAACCGTCTTCGAGTAGTCTTCCTAGCAACACCGTATCCAACCCTAAGGGTGAGATGAAAGTGATTACCACACGTAGTGGTAAGACACTTAAGGAACCGACTCCTCAACCAATTTCTCCTACGGAGGAAGCAATTGAGGAAGAACCCGAGGTGGTGGTCCAAAAGGAGCATGTCCCAATCCCACGAAGTACTGCTCATGCCACACCTACGGTTGACCCATTACCAACATTGGAACCCGAGATTCCAAAGGCTATGCCTACTATGCCTCAACCCACACCACCTTTGCCCTATCCATCGAGACTTAGGAAGGAGAAACGTCAAGAGCGCGACAATTATCAATTTGAGCCTTTTATGAAAATGTTTCGTGATTTGCACTTTAATGTGAGTTTCGCTGATGCTTTGGTCATGATGCCTCGATTTTCCGCTAACTTTAAGAGTATGTTGAACAACAAGGAGAAATTGCACCAATTGTCTAGTTGTTCGTCCGTTTATCTTAATCGCATACCTCAAAAAGTCGGTGATCCCGGTAAATTCTTGATTCCTTGTGCAATTCAAAATATGGAGGAATGCTTTGCCTTGGCCGATGTTGGTGCTAGCATTAACTTGATGCCACTTGCAATCTTCAAGTCGCTCAATCTTCCTAATCTTACTCCTTCAATAATGTCTATCGAGTTGGCCGACCGTTCCACGATTCCCGCATGTGGATTGGCGGAAGACGTTTTTGTGAAAGTGGGGAAGTTCTACTATCCCGTAGACTTTATCGTTGTTGATATCCCCACGGATCCTCAAGTTCCTCTCATTTTAGGTCGTTCGTTTTTAGATACGTCTATGGCTTTGATCGATGTTCATGCTAGAAAGATCACCTTACGTTTCAACGACGAGGAACTTGTTATAAACGCAACTCAAAACTCTCAAATTTCTCATGTTTATTCCGTTGCAACCATAAAACTCGTTGATATGATCGACGTGGTTTGCAAGGAATTTTCACAAGAAGTTCTAGGTTTTGGTGATGAAGAAACTAGTGGCAATCCCACTATGTTAGATCCAATTCTTGATAATTCGACACCAACCGTCACTCCATTTGAAGGTGGTTGTTTTACGTTGGAAGAATTCGATGTTCCACGTACTTGTAACGAAGACCTCGACAACGAAGAGGACTTCTCGATTATCAAGGATTTTCTTAACGATTTCCTATTTCCTCCACCCGAGGAGGTTATGAGTATCGAGCCCAAATCTTCACTTGAGGAACCACCTATCCTCGAGTTGAAAGATTTACCTCCTCATCTCGAATATGTCTATTTGGAGGAGGGCGACAAGTTGCCGGTTATTATTTCGAAGGAACTTTCGAATGATGAAAAAACCGCACTTGTCGATGTTCTAAAGGATCACAAAGGGGCAATTGCGTGGAAGTTATCCGACATTAAGGGAATCGATCCCAAATTTTGTACCCACAAAATCTTAATGGAGGAGGATTACAAGCCCGCAATCCAATGTCAAAGGAGGGTGAACCCCAAAATTCACGACGTCATCAAAAAGGAGGTCCTTAAACTCCTTGACGCGGGAATGATTTACCCTATTTCCGATAGCCCTTGGGTGAGTCCTATTCATTGTGTCCCTAAAAAGGGAGGGATGACCATTGTTCCAAACGATGCCAAAGAGTTGATTCCCACTAGACTCGTGACCGGATGGAGAGTGTGCATTGACTATCTTAAGTTGAATGAAGCCACTCGAAAAGACCATTTTCCCTTGCCCTTCATGGACCAAATGTTGGAGCGTTGTTGGAAATACGTTTTTCCCAATAAAGTCTCGGTCACATCTTAGTTAGCATAGATCACGAGATATAGACTATTTAGAACTTCGTTTCTTGGAGCGACCTCCCTTAGGGGGAGATTGTTGGAAATACGTTTTAGGTATTTATGAAGGATCGGTCGCTCCAACGATAATTATGTAATGGGCTCGTGATCCACTTAGTAAATGTATAGTCCATATAGCCCACATGTAGGGTGGGCTATATATATCCCCTCCTAGCATGTTAGGAGGGGTTGGTGGTTTTCATTTCTAATCATTCAATCTTTACTTTCTCTCTCTACTCTTCTCTTTTCTCTCCTTTCTCTCTCTACTCCATCATCTCCCTTCTCATCTTCTTTATATCTATCAATTAATCAACCCTCTTTATCAATTAAATCCATCATGTAGGATAGGCCAATAATCTCGTAGACCTTCAATTGGTATCAAGAGCCAAGGTTTGATTGGTTTATTCTTGCTTTTATTTTTTATTGATTTTGGTGGGTTTTGATTTAATCAAGCTTTTATCTTAAAAAGTTTGTATTTTTATGCTTTAAATCATAGTCAAATCTTTAGATTTACTTACTTTTTAGATAAAAATCAAAAATTTTAATACAAAAATTAAAAACTTTTATTATCAAATCTTTAAAAGTTTGTGTTTTTATAAAAAAATTTGTGTTTTTCTCATTTTAATTTTGTATCTTTATTGATAAAACCCTTTCTATTTTGTGTTTTGATTGAATTTTTGTTTGATTTTTTTTTATTGAATTTTTTTTATTATTTTTTACTATTTCTTATCTTTCTTTAAGTGGAAAGTAACGTCTAAGTTTTATTTATTTTTTTTTTTTAAGTTTTTATTTTTAAGTTTTTATAATCAGTTTTTATAAATTTCTTTTATATAATCAGTTTCTCAATCTCTTATCAGTTTTCTGTTTTTCCTTTTTTTGTCAAATCTGTCAAGTATCTTGGTTATCTATATTCATCATCTTTCTGTCCAATTATCTTTCATCGAATCTCAGTCTCATCAAGTTCCGAACCAGTTTCTACCGATCCAAAAGTTCCGGATCAACGAAGTTCCGAATCAGTTTCTTCCGAACCAAAAGTTCCGGATCAAAAGTTCCGAACCAAATCTTCCGAATCAACGAACAAGTTCCGAATGAACATTCTTCCGAATGAACATTCTTCCGAATGAACATTCTTCCGAATGAACATTCTTCCGAATGAACATTCTTCCGAATGAACATTCTTCCGAATGAACATTCTTCCGAATGAACATTCTTCCGAATGAACATTCTTCCGAATGAACATTCTTCCGAATGAACATTCTTCCGAATGAACAAGATTCAATTATAACGGCAGACTCAAACAAAAACTCTTAGACTCGATTTAAACCTTCTCTCTTTTGATTTACTCACACTCGGACTCCTATCACTAAACACTCACAACACCCCCTCTTTTCAAACAAACAGCCTCAACTTAACCCACATTCCACTCTCTCTCGACTCCGACACCCACAAACTGACTCGACCAAGACTCGACTCCCTCACCAACACTCTTCTCACAAACCAAAACTCACCCTCGTCTATACACTCAATCACACCCTCGTTACACCTTTCTCTCGACTCCCACAACCCTCAACACGACATCTCAAACGACGCACTTTTCAAAACACATCCGGTTCTCACAACCTCTCAAACAACCACCCTCGGATACCCTCGAAACACTCCAGCCCCAAATCTTGACCCTCCCCAAAAACCAAATCACATTTTTTCATCTAGACCACAACCAAAAGACTGATTTTACACAAACAGACTGACTTTTTAAACAACCTCAATCAAACACCCCCTCACCTTAACACTCTAGACTCCCTGACACAACCACACCACTCAAACAAGACTCGAACACCCTCGACTTCATTTGGACTCCCTCACCCAAAACCCCCACGCCTCGACACAACATCACACTCAACTAACTCGACCCACACCCATACACTTACACCAAAGACTCAATCAAAACATCACAAGAAGGACGCGACAGATGATAGACGACAGACTCGAAAATCAAAGAAAGCGAATACCTACCCGAGACCCTTTTTTCGGATCTTGAAGATTGAAAGTGCTTAATCTTGTGGTTCTTCATATATTCGATTCACTTGTAGCTTTGTTAATTGCTTGCGGGCTTTGTTTGATTTGCAAATTGGTTGTGAGATTAGAGAGACGGAGGAGTTTTCTATGTGTGAAGAAGAGAGAGAGATTGATAGAAAGGGTGAGAGATTAGGTTTGTCTGTGTTTTCTGTGTTTTTAGGAGAGTGATATAGAGTCAAAGAGAAAAGAGTGGGGCGGAGTAAACTAAGATATTGAGAGTTTATACACGTCTCTTCAATTTATTTATTTTTTGTTTTTTAGGCCACGATTGATACGCGTGTTATTTATACACGTTTTGTTTTCAAAAGTTATCAGATTTGTTTTCAAAAGATCTCAGATTTTGTTATTTTTTATTCTTTTTTATTTTTCATTTTTTTTAGATTTTTAGTTAAGTTACCCCTTTTACATATTTAAAAGTTTATTTAGGTAAAGTTTTTAAGTTTTAAAAGTTATAAATGTTTTAAAATAGCAAAGATTATAAAAGTTAATTGAGGATGGTATTTTTGTTTAAATTATAAGCACTCGTCCTACTCTAAGAATTTTTTTATTTATTTATTTATCAGTTTTTTCTTATTTTGTATTTTTGTTAAGTTTATTATTTTTAGTTAAGTTAATTTTGGATTTGGTACATCGTGATTGAGGCGGGTATTTTGATAGAATTAAATTGGTAAAATATTTGACGGGTTAAAAAGTTCTTTTGGCCGGATTTGAAGACAAAAGTGACAAGTCAAAGTGACGGGCTTTATTTTTAGTGGCTACGGATTTTTTGATCGAGTTTATTTTATCATCGTTTGAGCCGACTATATTTTTTTGAGCCGAGTAAAGTGTTATACCATCAAACGAGGATTGTGACGAAGTTTTACGGTTTATTAATTGGTTGGGGTGTACATTCTCGTTAAATCCACTTCATGATTTCTTCACGAATTATAAAATCCCGGACACAACAACATCCACATCATTCTTCCTCGATTTTCAATGGATTCGTTAGATTCGACATGTCAAAAGGGAGAAGCGTATAAATTGCAAGACAAAGTTAGTGATAATGACATCACTTCATTTCAACTACTTCAGTCTCATCTTGTGACTCTTTCATGGATTCAAGGAGGGAGTGAATATGTGACAATCTTTGGTCAAGATCGTCATATATTCATCGACTCAATATTCACCACTTTGACCCAACTCGCCGAGCAACTTAACAATGAAAACTTTAATCACTCTGCATCGGCACTTGCATATCAGACTCTTGTGACACAACTCACGCCTTTCCTCCAATTTAATATCATCAAGTCTGAAAGTTCAGTGATTTGCCAATCATTTCTTCGAGATAACCATACCGAGCTTCGAGTTTTCCGTGATACAATATTGAAACTCATGACATCGGTTTCATCTTCGATTTATGCAAGATCTCGACTTCAGCAAGTGTATGATAATGGAATGCAAGAATCTATGATGCAGATGCAAGGGGAGAATGGTCATACGGTTGAAAACTTGGAGCCTAACGATGCCAAGAGCACGGAATCAGGAGGACAACATGATACCAGTGGCACGTCAGGGAATGTTCACGAGTTTTCTCTTGATGACACCTTACCCATTTATGACGCAGAGCCTTAAAACATCGAACAGTGTAATGTTGTTTATGATGTATATGCTGATGATATGCCGCATATTGAGCATTCTGAACCTAATTATGACAAACATGTGATAGAAAAGAGTGATAGCAATACCACTTCTGCTTCATCCGATGTAAGTCATAATGGGGGAGAGATTTTTCAAAATGCTAAACATCATGATAATTGTCTTATAACTGCTTCATTGACTGCTTCTGATTCCACGATTAGAGAGCTCGAAACGATTGTAGCTCAACAATCAAAAGATCTTGAGGATGCCAAACTTGAATTTTCTAAGAAAACGGACAAATTTGAAACATACTTTGAAAAACTTGAAAAGTCAAACGTTGTTCTTGAAAGAAAATTGGATCAAAAAGTTTTAGATTCTAAAGCTGAAAAGGATAATCTTTTGAAACAAATTCAGTTACTAGAGTCTAAATTGACATCCCAAGATAGAGTGTTTAAAGAGAATGAGACATTAAAGGCTCAAGTACAGGAAAAGGTCTTTGCTATAGCCGCGTTGGAAAACGAGTTAAGGAAAAATAGAGGACCTAGCGTGGACACTAAGCTTGAAAAACCATCAATCTTGGGGAAACCGCCTACAAATCAGTTCGTCAGACAACCGATTGTCAGACAACCTACTGCATTTAGATCCGCGCGACCACAATCCTCGAGACCGCGGTTTGCCTCCCAAGTTGATTTGGTTCATCTTTCTAGACCAGTCACTCCAGCAACTAGGCCCTATGTGATCACTCCAGCTTTAGCAAGACCAAATCATATGATTGCCTCTAGTTTCCCTAAAAATACCAAGACCACGTCTAGAACTAGTTCAAATGACGTTGGCCATAAATCTGGTCTAAGGGAAGTTATGCAAAAGACACATGTAAGAGATAGCAATGTCAATCCTAGTCACATGCCTTCTAGATTACCCAACACTGCTAACCGTAGCATGTCATCTCCTAGGAGCATCGATCAATCATCCAGGAATTACTCGGACATTAAATATGCTACCTGTAAAACATGTAGAAAATGTGTCTTTAGAGCCAATCATGATTCCTGTATCAAAAAATTACTTGATGAGGTGAACTCCCGTGCTAGAATTAAGTCCCAGTGGATAGCTAAAATCAAACCCTTTGGTAAAGTTTGGCGCCCCACTGGTAGAACTTTCACTCTTGTAGGAAACGAGTGCCCTTTAACTAGGATAGTCTCTGATTCCACTAAGACTACTAGGGAGGAAATTGATAAAGATGATACTTCACTTAAGCCTAAACTTAAGGTTTTCTATAAAAGGAAACATTTGTCAGCTAAGATAAGTGAATCATCTACTCAGGTCGCCTCAGACACAAGTAAAGCCAACTGTGAACCCCCACATGCTTCTAAAATTGATATCGCTAACCCATGTCAAAGCAAGCAAATTCCTAATGAGAATGCAGGTACCAAAGTTGATGTTCCAAAAGAACGAAGCGGTCCAATCATTGTATACCGTTCAACTAAGGATACTCTCAGAGTTTGGTTGCTGAAGAAGCAGATATCAGAGAAACAAGTGTCTCAGGGGATTCATGGTTAAGCTTAATGTAAAGGACTTACAGTCATATAACAGACTGTAACTCGCTCTCAAAAGACAGGAAAGTTCATCCCGATGATGACTTATCCTCAAAACGAGAAATTAAGTTTTCTCGGACACGAGCTGATATTGAAAATATTCAACGGTTTTAAGCTCGTGTAAATGGCTCCTCGTTAAATGACAGACGATGACCCGGACTTCAGAGACAGGGAAGTTTATCTACGCAATGATAACTTACCCTCTTAACAAGAAATTAAGTTTTCTTGGACACGAGCTTATCCTAAAACCATTCAAAGGTTTTAAGCTCGTGTATATGGTTTATCATTAAATATCAGATGGTAACCCGTGCTTCAAAGAAAGGAGAGTTTATCGCCGATGATAAACTTATCCTAACAACGAGAAATTAAGTTTTCTCGGGCATGAGCTAATATTAAAAACATTCGAAGTTTTTAAGCTCATGCACAATGACTTACAGTTAAATGTCAGACTGTAACTCGAATTTCAAATAAAGGAAAGTTTTTCTTTTATGATAACTTATCCTCTTAACGAGAAATTCACCTTTCTCGGTCATGAGCTTGTATTAAAACATTCGAAGTTTTAAGCTCAGAAAGGAAAGTGTATCTTTTAAATAAGAGAACTTTTCCTCATAACGAGAAATTAACCTTTCTCGGTCATGAGCTTTCCGTTAAAACAGTCAAAGTTTTCAAGCTCATGAAAACGACTTCTAAGTAAATGTCAGCTTAGGACTCGTTCTTTAAATAAAAGGAAAGGTTATCGCTGATGGTAACTTATCCTTACAACGAGAAGTTTACAACTTCTCGGACTTGAGCTTTCCTAAGATATTCCAAATCTTAAGCTCAAGTAATTGGTTTTCAAAACTTTGAACACAATTTTTCAAGAATTTCTCAAAAGGTTTTTCTAAATCTTTCAAAATTGTGTGTTCAAAAACGTTTTGATAAAAAGAGCATGTCTTCTGGAATCGATAATATTTACGAACCTAGAAATGTCATTCAATAATGACACGGGGTTGTAAATAAAGTTCGAGCAGAAGTTTAAAAGATTTAAAACATGCTCCATATGGTTTGCTATTATTTCTGATAGTAACCCGCTTTTCACATTGAAGTCAAGCATTTCACCGGAAAGCTTTGACTTCAAAATCCGAAGTTATCATTTCCATCAACCGTAGCAATTTACAATTGATATCTACATACTCGACGATGCGACTACTCAAACGGCGACTACAGCTCTTTCAATAGAACACGGGTCAACAATTGAGGGGGAGCAATTGTCCAGCATTCAGAATCCTTGATGTCGAGAGTGCCAAGTTCACATGTTGGTGTCAAGACAACGATATCAATTGTCCATGTGGTGTAAAGGGGAAGATAATTTCAGAAGTTACGAGGAAGACCAACATTCGTGAACAAGAACCATGTGCTTCTTTCATATGATGTTCTCCATCATTCAGGTCCTACCTCATAAATTGCTAATCTTGTGAATTCATTATCATATATGATCTTTGCACGTGATAAAAACCTTACACTTGTGTTTAAAAGGTATTTTATTTACGTTTCAAGTACACCCTCATTAATTTGAGGGGGAGCTTGTGTAATTCATGAAGATAATTGGATTTGCATTTTTCTTTCCAAATTTTCTTAAAACGCTATTAAATCAATTGATATTAAAAACATTGATTGAGTTAATATTTTTAATATGGGGGAGAAAATGTGATTTAATATGGGAAATGATTAATCACAAATGGTTTGACTTAACGTGATAGCTCATCCCGACATGTGCGAAATGTTTTCGGATATCGTGGCATATGTTAAGGGGGAGCAAAATGGATTTGCACTTCAAAATGGATTTCATGGTGACATACACTTACCCAAAACATCTCTATTCACGACGGTGAAGATTGTGGTGACATAAGGATGGTAGGATAGGTTAAAGTCCAATGATTTCTCTAGAACCGGAGGAATCTTCCCAAGGACATTCCATAGCTAGAAATAGTAGTCCTTAGGAAAGATGGAGAAAGATTGTGAACGTAGCTGAATGCCGACCAAGTACTTAAGTTAGCACTGGAACAATCACAACAAGGTGCTAGTTATGACGTATTGGTAAGCATTGAAGGGGTTGAAGAATGAAAAAGAATTGTAAAGATAAAGGGTGTAAAGAAAGTAGCCCTCCTTACAACTTAGGCAGAAACCGGGTCAATTCATATGCTATTGAGATCATTTTAATGATTCTTGATATTGAAGATAGACATCATGGACCCAGTGATGCAAGGCACAACCCATCCCAGCTAACTCATATATCTCTTAAAAGATATTTGTTTTAATCACACGGAGACAACACGTTATCCATTGATTTATTCACTCCGAATAAATTGATATTGAAATGGTGGCACTCCTCTCCAGCCTCCGATCACTAAAAATCCAAAATGCACGATCGAGTCTAGAGCCATTTGAGATCATCAAATATCTCATTAGGACACACTTTCATTATTTCTTGCTTGTTCACACAATGTGAAAAGTAAGAAAGATATTAAGAGTCCTACGCAAAATCTTCATGATCTTGCCTGAACATCCGAGTAATACGAAAGTATTTACAATGAAGATGGAAATCCTTCTTGAGCGAACATCAAAAAGCTCATGGTAGGTGACTTTTGCGATTCTTTATGAATCAAACTTGTGATAACTGGAAAGCAACAGTTGTTTAATTCTTAATTGAACTTAAACACGTTCCAGGCCTCTACGCAATATCTTAGTGATCTTGCCAGAACATTCAGAGTAATACTATTAAGTATTTACAGTGACGAATGGAAATCCTTCTAGTGTTAACATCAAACAGCACTTGGTAGGTAACTTGCAAGATTCTATATGAATCAAGCTAGTGACAACTGGAAAGCAACGATGGTGCGGTTCTTAATTGAAATTCACTTGTTCCAGGAACATGAATTGACGGCTTCAAATCATGCGGATAATATTATCCAAATGATTCACTCTTTACGTTCGTAGTCAGCTTTGGACGGTCGAGTAAAGAGAATGGGTTTACCCGCGAAATCTTGTCAAGGAGGTTCTTTATTGAAACTACCTGCCACAAGTGCGATATTTAATATCGTCCAACGGTCTTCACCGACCGGAGGTAAAATGCTACCGAATTAGAATGAAATGTTCAAGGCCATTTCATCCGTGTATATTGTTTGTTGCTAACTGTCTTATGCAGCGTAACAAGAAGGTGGCATTGCGGTGTACAATCCAGAAGAGGTCGTCACCACATGCTCATACTACATATAATTAGTACTTCAACAAATTCAAGAAAGTCTGAAGGTCAAGTCTTCCGCTGTATCAAACTCTGAAGCTTTCAAGAATTCAAAGGTTTAAGTATGTGGAACATGAAGTCACAAAGAGGCAAATTTCACAAGTGATGAATGCACAAGGTCAAGGCAAGGAAACATGCTCAAGACTAAAGTCAAAGATCACATCAAGCATATTCACAAGAACAAGATCGAAGACTCAAGCATAGATGCTAGGTTTAAGATTTTGTAAAAAGATGTGACCTCCCTTAGGGCGAGATTGTTGGAAATACGTTTTTTTCCCAATAAAGTCTCGGTCACATCTTA
Organism: Glebionis coronaria; assembly: GCA_025667525.1. NCBI lineage: Eukaryota > Viridiplantae > Streptophyta > Magnoliopsida > Asterales > Asteraceae > Glebionis > Glebionis coronaria. The sequence goes on from CM046881.1 coordinate 92,292,135, forward strand.
GTTAGCATAGATCACGAGATATAGACTATTTAGAACTTTGTTTCTTGGAGCGACCTCCCTTAGGGGGAGATTGTTGGAAATACGTTTTACGTATTTATGAAGGATCGGTCGCTCTAACGATAATTATGTAATGGGCTCGTGATCCAGTTAGTAAATGTATAGTCCATATAGCCCACATGTAGGGTGGGCTATATATATCCCCTCCTAGAATGTTAGGAGGGGTTGGTGGTTTTCATTTCTAATCATTTAATCTTTACTTTCTCTCTCTACTCTTCTCTTTTCTCTCCTTTCTCTCTCAACTCCATCATCTCCCTTCTTATCTTCTTTATATCTATCAATTAATCAACCCTCTTTATCAATTAAATCCATCATGTAGGATAGGCCAATAATCTCGTAGACCTTCAAGCGTCTTGCGGGAAACGATTTCTATTGCTTTCTAGATGGTTTTTCCGGTTACTTCCAAATTCCCATCGATCCTCGTGATCAAGAAAAAACTACGTTTACGTGTCCATATGGAACGTTTGTGTGACAATCCGTCAATTTACGATTGATATTTTATCCTCAAATATTATTTATAAACATTATTTTAATGTTACAATATGAACTCACTTATTTTTGGGAAGTAATTTGGATTTACGTCTTGAAGTAGCATCGACTACGTTTAAACCGGAGGATTCTACGTTACTGCTTACGTTTACATACACCGTCTTTGGTGACAGTCCGACATTTCAGAAAAATAAATTTGTCCATGAATATTATTTTGGAGTTTTAAATTTGTGTTGGTTCATAAACTCACGAATTTAAGAGAAGAGATTAGGACTTACGATTTTATTTTAACGTCCTTCACGACTAAACCGGAAACCTTAGGATTACGTATTTACGTTTTCGAACTCCGTTTTTTATGAGACAATTTTTATTGGATTCGTTTTGTGACGTTGATTCATAATTTATAAAAACGTTTTTCATAAAACGACCCGAGGGCACGCAAATCGAGGAAACTAGAATCGAGGAGTACCCGTAAATAAGTGGGGACGAGACAAGTGGGACACTTGTCCCACCCCCACTCAAAACCGGCCAAACTATTGACTCAACACTTGATGTTTCAAGTGTTTAAGCCTACTAGCAACACATGTTGCTAAAAGCTTACCTTGTAAGCTAACACACTTCAAAACCATCAACCTTACCACTTATCTCATTTCATCCATGCAAAAACCACCTCAATCTCTCTCACCCTTCACAAATGTGCCGTCCACTTTCACCATGAAACACCCTCATTTGATCAAAATCAACCACAAATCTCATGTTATTCATATACATGTTGATGTCCTTTTGAAGCCCTATTGATTGGTGCAAGTTATAACATCCAAGGAGGAGTATTCATGGTGTCTTGGGGCTGATTTTCCATAAAGTATTCATGAAGAATGGTGCTCTTGAAGATGGTGTTGGCTATGCACAAGTTTCTCCATTCAAAACCATGTCAAACTCATAACCTACATCAATATGGTGGTATAAAGATTGTCCTCCTCAACTTCTTGTTATTTTGATTATGTAAACATGTATTTTATTTCCTATTGTATATGTATATGATGATTATATGATGATAAAAATGTTATGTGGGGATTTGTTGTTGATAAACATGATTAAAAAGGTGAAAAACTATAAGAAACAAGGCTTAAATCTTGTCTAAATTTGATGGCTGTATAAAACAGTAAAGAAGAAAATCATGAACTGATAAAATGATGAAGTAGGATGGATTTACAGTAAGCTATGGGCCTTGTACACATGTGAGAGTTGGCCATGCAATGGAATCAAAATAATGAGTGAGATATGATCAAAACAAGTTTAGGGTATAAATCTGAAGTTACTGTTTTAGACGATTTTTAGAAAATATTTAGAAGATGATTCAACAGTAGCTATAAATAAGTTAAATATAGCACATATCATGTAGTTTATGTGATAAAAATTTGAGCTTCTATCTCCATATAGAACTCAAGATATGGCAGTTTTGGTGAAAGTGAAGTTAAAAATCAGATTTTTAAAAAATAAAGAATAATACTATTATATAAGCACTCAAAATTATAATGTATAAAATATAAATTAAAACCCACTAACTCATGGATTCTATTTATATAAATATATAAAAGGTGTAATAAGTGTATAAATGATAAAAATGGAAACTTGTTAAGTTTTATAAGTTATAAAACTATAAACATGATTTTTACGACTTTTTCGGCTATTGCCGTAAAATTAACGTTTTTGTTAAATAAAACTTAGATGGTTGGACCCGTCTAATGAAAACTTTATAAAACTTATATACTGATATATAGACATGTATGACAAGTAAAAACCGATAAAACCCGAACTTTAGGGCATACGGACATTAACGAGCTAAGTAAACATATTGGACTAATACTTGGACTAATAATTGGACTAAATAAGATATAAACTTGTAAAAGGAAATTATTGGGCTTAACCCATTTGGGCCCAACTTGAAAGTGTATGTACTGATAATATAAGTACAAAATGGATTAAAAGAAGTTAAATAACTTATAATAAGCTTATTAGACTTAAGACACGTAAATGGGTAAAACTAGTAAACTAGTATAAAAGCTATCAACATATAACACTAAAAGGAGTAAACGAGAATATGTAAACCCACTTGATCATCATATATATATAATCATCATATGTATACATACTTGTTATTTTTATAAAGTCATTGGACATGAGTCTAAGACCGAGTATTATTTGTCTAGGTTTCCGTGATTGAAGCACGCACCATACGTCCGAATTACCGATAACCCGCCTTCCCACATCAACGTGAGTTCATAGCCTCGCACTCTTTTAAATGTTTTTATGAAATATTTTATAAACCCGCGAGGGAGATAACATGTTAGTTTTTATAAAATAGGACACCATTTGTCCCGATTGTTTGTTTATTGATTTTGGACCCGAATGATTGAATGACCCGATTGTATGACCCGATAAATGATTAATGGACCCGATAGACGAAATAAAATGGATTATTAAAGTTAGGTTATGTCACTAAAAGTCCCATTAGCATGAATTGTGAACTACCGGGAGTTGGTAGACGCTTATGCATTTAATAGTACTATTTGGGGACGATCACCCCAGTTCGCGCCTTGACGGTTGATCCCCGTCGTGCCACATTGATTGGTAAGCGAATTTATGTATGAGAAGATTTCAATAGCGTGACATTTGTGACGACACGCTACTTTAGATGGGCAAAATTGGTATCGGGTTAGCTACCCGTTTTGGTTTAGTAAGGTAACAATGTCATGCGGCTTATAATAATCCACAAATTTACAAAATACTAATAGACGCTCTGAATTACGATGTATTGCCTGACTAGCAATACAGGGTCATACTATTGATATTATGTTTGTGTTTTGGTTTTCATAACCATATTCATATAACGGTTTTTATTTGATTTTATACAACGTCATAAGACGTATTGTATGATGTTTTTACGACATTGGCTCGTATAATAATTTTTAAGGCAAATGCCTATATTATGATTTTCGATAAGGATTTGTATAAAATGACTTGGGATATTTTATGGCCTATTACAAAGATTTGTATAAAATGATTTTGGCTATTTTATGGCCTATTACAAAGATTTGTATAAAATGATTTTGGCTATTTTACGGCCTATTACAATGATTTGTATGAATTGGTTTTTGGTACTAATTTTATACCAAAGTTATACTGATGGAATTTACTAAACTCTATGAATTCACTCGGCGTTATCGCTGACCTTTTCTTTTAACATGTTTTATCTCAGGTACTTGAAGGTAATTCTCGGGAAGACGACAAGAATTCATGGCCCGCACCTAAACTATATTTTCCATTCAAATACTTTGTAAAACCTTGTACTAAATATAAATGACTTGGGACCGATGTAACTTTGATGTTTATGAATGGAAATGATTTATTAATTAAACGACGCGATTTTTATGCGTTGTCTATGATGTGAGTAATGTGCTATCCCGTAACACCAACTAGTCTTCCGCTGTACTAAGTTGTATAAATTTGGGGTGTTACAGTTTGGTACCAGAGCTCTCGTTATAGAGAACGAAAGATTTTTAAAACTAAGGTTTTGAATAAAACTTTTCAAAATCTTTTAACCAAAAACATTTTTCTAAAAATGTCTAAAAATCTTTTGACTATAACGGTGCCGAAGAATTCCCGAGTTACCGACAAGGCCAGACTGAGAAGTGTTATTTTAATATATATATATATAACTTGGATTATATGTATATATATATATGATGTAATTTTATTACATGATTGTTTGATGATTATTTTGATTTTTATACGAGGTATTTATACGACGTCGATTGTCACAAGTAACCCTAAAATCCCCTAGTAAATTAATCGAAGATATTCTCGTAGGAATTCTAGCTATCCTAGATCTAAACCAAGTTGTGGATATTTATGATCCCAACAAATGGTTGATATTCGTAGAAATGTAGATATTAGTTGATTGTGATATTGGAAAAGAATTGGCGAGATTAAATCTGATATCGATGTCATGACGATCATTCCTTATAGAGTGGAGTTTGACAAAACATTACCACCTAGAAAGATGTCATCTGATTCGTTGTCATCCAATTCTTAAATTGAAATCGAAAGGGTGAATGTTGCACTTGAGGCTGTCATTGGAACCATTACCCAAAAGCCTCATGCCACTAATACCTTTCTGAGAAGTCTAGTTGAATGATCAAGTCATTTCATATTAATGACTCATTTGATAATTGTTGTTGTAAGAGCTAATAGGATTGGAAATTAAGTGTTGATTTATATTGAGATTGTATTGCCTTTACAAGGCCAAAGAATAAGATTGAAAGTATTGGAGATTGAGGTAGGATATCGAATTGAGTATAAAAGTGGTTGAAATTTGAATAAAGTAAAATTTAACTTGTATGGGATATAAGATTTTCAAGAGGAAGTCGTTAAGTTTTGTGATTGAATTATAAGGATTTAATTGATTGTTGATTCGTGTTAAGGGTTGTTCCTAGACCATTGTCCACTAACGAGGATGCCCAGTGTCCAAGAAATAAATTGAAGAAATCTTCTTCTGAATTGAGACCGATGGATCTTCCGGGACATATGGAACACCTAATGACTCTTGTAGATTAGTATTCATTGTGGTATCTTTTAAAAATCCCTAACTTAACTGAGATATCAGTTGGTAGGATGAGTTCTGAGAATTGTATGACATAGTGACACGTAATGTATTACGATACAATTTGACTTGTTTGTGATTAATGAAAAGACTACATTTGATTGCTAAACTCTACATGTATCGATGTTATCTATCTTTTATTGCTTCATCCTAATGTTCGCATTAGTGATGCAACCATTGAACAAGTACTCATCTTGATTTGAGTTACGTTGTGGATTATTCTCTTTGTATTCCTGAGTGCCATCGAAGTCATGAACCTCACGATTGTTTGGCTAAGCTCATTTCCTATTATATCGTAGTTAATTCTTGATGAACAAGCTTTCATCACTCTTTTGCAGATCACTCATTGTTTTTATAAGATAAAACCGTATCCATTGAGAAAAATTGAATTTTCATCACTATATGGATTATTTAAAGTGAGATTTATAAGTGATTGATATCAAAATGAAGTTGTTTATGAGACGCTTTGGAAAACTTAATTGTTTTCATAACAAGGAAAATCTTGTAAATTTATTTTTGATTCTTATTTAAAGAATTAAGCATAAAAATGTTTTTACCATAAACATGATGATAAAATTTTGACGAACTGAGTATTGCATCGTTAATCTTGAAATTGTATATAGTTGCGCGCCTACATACAATTTGGAATGGACTATGCAAGACTGATTAGTAGTCACCATAAAACTAATGAATAAACACTACATTTTCTTTGAAGATTGTGAAAGATTAAAATTTTATGAGATCTGCAAGAAGTGAAAAATAAGGACATAATGTTAGGGACACCTACATATGTGCCTGTAGCATCTATTCTTCTGAGTTGAATCTACTCATCTGTGGAAATTGTCTTATTCGACAATTGACAATTCCTTCTTGTCCAATTCCCCCGTAGTGAGATTCTTAGGGAAAGTATCTGATTACCGAGTGTTGATACCCGACTGGATGTATTGACGTTCTTATCATTTCTTATGATTTGATTTCATTTGAATGACCTGGGTAACGATCCGAGGAGCTTTCGAATGCGTACTCAAATTATGAAAACATGGGATATATTCATATTCGTTAAATGTTTTCGTTTGTATCTGATTTGAAATTCTATCGCGTAAATCATGCGTTGACCTTACTCTTTAGTTGATAGTTGTGTCTCCATATATCCTTGAATTTGCAAAGGATTATGAATTATCATTAGTCTTTTGTGAAGTTCACATCTTATCGACGGCAATAAAACTGAAAAGTTGATAGTGCCAGTAGAATGGATTGATTGATTGTGACATGACGACATTGTCTTAATTGATGGGAACTCGAATAGAATTTCCCTAAAAGATAAGATGATGATTATCAAAAGTGATCTAAATAATTCTTGGTGGATGACGATATCCTGTATTTAGACTTGAAATTATACCATGAATGGTTGTGAACTAGTCATAGATATTATAACCTAGAAGAACCTAATATGAATTTATTAAAAAGATGTTTCGGTTATCTGAAACTTTAGGAAATATTTGTTGACGAATTACCTAGACTTTCGCCATTAAGGCAAGTTGAAATTTGGTATTGATTAAATTTCCGGTGCTGCACTTGTGGCTTGTGCATTGTATGTCAGCACCATCTAAATTAAAGGAATTACCGTACAACTGAGAAAGTTGTCGGAGAAAGATTTTATTATACCAAGCCTGTCATCCTGAAGAGCTATGGTGTTATCTTTCCTTATATTAGATTACTGTGACTGAGTAAATTGACAATCGAAAACGATATCCATAACTCGAAATGGAAGAATTGTTCGATCATTTACAAGGTTCTAGCAAATTTGATCCACGGCATGGTTATCATCAACTTCGCATCTGCGAAAGAGATTATCTATTCCAATCACTACATCCGGTGCTTGTAATGAACATTCTGAGTTTCACGTGATGTCGTTTGGATTGACCAATGCACATGTAGCATTCATAAATTTGATGAATCACGTGTGTAGGCTGTAATTTGATAAATTCATGCTCGTGATCATTAAGGACCATTTGTTTGTTATGAGAATAAGAATGAGTTAATAATTATTTATAGATTGCCCTGAATTGGCCGAACGATAAAAACCTGTACCTTGAATAATTAACCCGTGATTAAAGACTTGAACCTTTACATGATTTAACCATGTGATTAATAGATGATGGAATATATCGACTCTTTAAAGACTAAGAGCCCTTTTAAGACTTTGAGTATTAAGAAAATGGAAATATGTTTTGACAAATGTTTTAACAAAGGATTTTAAAGGGATTATTCCCTTATACACAAACCATTTAACTAAACTTCTGTTTAGGGGTAAATGTTTGTGTATACCTCCAGATAACTTAAAAAGGATTGAGGAAAACCATTTAAACCATAACTTGAAAACTTAAAACGACAATTTTTGCTTTTCAACTAATAAAACTTTGACCAAAGTATAAACAAAGGTTTTTCGAACATTTACGAATTTTATTAAATATTTTCGATAAATCAACAAGAATCTTGTTAATTAAACTCAAATTTATTTTTGAACATTTTATATAATTGGTCGAACTAAGAAATTTAAAACTTTTACGTTTACGCTTCATAAAAGTTAACTAATAATTATTTAATTAATCATAATAATTATCGACGCTTTAGACGACGGATTGAGTAAAACGGATTAAGATGATAGTTGAGAAGAAACTAAAACTCAGAAAATGTGAAGAAATAATTTTTGAATAAATGTGGACATGATAATTATATCATCATGAGAAGTGAATATAGATACCGACGCATTATGTAGAAAAGATAAAGAACCAATTAGGACATGTTCCTTGATAATGAAGGTGCAAATAAATTGCCGAACAATATAAAAATAAACGATGTTTGTAAAAAGGATAATATAGATAATAAAAGGAGTTCGCGTCTAATGTGAACCATTAGAATTAAGAAGCTGATGGCGTTAAATGTTTTAAAGGCCACTTGCGGTTGTATAAATGTGGAAGATTGTGAGATATAGTTATGTTGGAATTTGTAAGTATAAGTATTCTATTTAAGTCATTTTATGACTAAATGTATCTTTGTCTGAAGAAGTTGTACTAATGGTAGATTATGAAGGCAGACATCGCCTCATACATTAGTAAACGTTTAGCTATTGCAAAGGTCATCATCTGAATTTGATTTGATTTGGGTCATCGTCGACAGACTGACCAAATCTGCTAATATCATTCCCGTTAATGATAAATGCAAAAGAGTTATGTAAACATAGTGTGCCTGTATCGAACATCTATATCAAGATCCTCGATTCGCATCGAATTTCTAGAGATTTGCTCAGAAATCATTGAGAACGAACCTTGATGGGAGTACTATATACCACCCCAAATCGAAGGGACGAGGTAAAGTAACGATACAAGCAATATACGTGTTGTTTTATGTTTGAATGATTGACCTTTGGTAATAGACCGTATAATCGTTTTCCTTTGGAAAGATTACCATTGATAATCATCGTATTAGGACTGAGATCGAATCTTGTTAGGATCTAAATATTAGAGCATCTGTAAGCAGGGGTTGAGATAAAGACACCCGACAAACACCCATTGTGAGTCGGACATGTCTTTTAGGTTTAAGGTTTCCTATGATGGCGAACCTAACCTTACAAAATACCTGACCCGCGAGATCTGAAATGATTTTTGAAATTAGGATTTGATTATTGACAGCCGGTAGTGGGCAAGAGGTTATGTGAATGTGAAATGTAGATCTTGAAGTGCCAAATGGGTAGCGAAGTTATGCCACAATTTTTAACCTTGGAAAAATGAAGTTCATGATCTGACAAATCATGGGATATGAGTCCCCGTTGTATGGGACCATTGAGATGATGTAAAAGTTGGGATTGAAATGCATATAAGCTGGATCTACCCTAGGACTTCAAAGACTGCGTGAATTATGTATCGTAAATCGAACTTGATGGAATATCTATCAAGTGAAAATCTGATTGTTCTTAGTAAAGCTTAGATCGGCGAAAAGTTGCATTCATCAGAAACCCGTGAACATCATGGATAGAGAAAGTATGTCAACATTTAGCCTGATCTTATTCCCGTAGTTATGTTTGATGAAACTCGCGTATTGTAACGAATTGCACTTGTGAGAAAAGACCGAATGTGGAGGAAATACCCACATGGCTTTAACTCTATAAGAAGCGAGTAGTAAGGTAAGATGATCTTTGAGGACAAAGATCCTGTTTAGGGGTAAATGCTGTGACAATCCGTCAATTTACGATTGATATTTTATCCTCAAATATTATTTATAAACATTATTTTAATGTTACAATATGAACTCACTTATTTTTGGGAAGTAATTTGGATTTACGTCTTGAAGTAGCATCGACTACGTTTAAACCGGAGGATTCTACGTTACGTGCTTACGTTTACATACACCGTCTTTGGTGACAGTTCGACATTTCAGAAAAATAAATTTGTCCATGAATATTATTTTGGAGTTTTAAATTTGTGTTGGTTCATAAACTCACGAATTTAAGAGAAGAGATTAGGACTTACGATTTTATTTTAACGTCCTTCACGACTAAACCGGAAACCTTAGGATTACGTATTTACGTTTTCGAACTCCGTTTTTGATGAGACAATTTTTATTGGATTCGTTTTGTGACGTTGATTCATAATTTATAAAAACGTTTTTCGTAAAACGACCCGAGGGCACGCAAATCGAGGAAACTAGAATCGAGGAGTACCCGTAAATAAGTGGGGACGAGACAAGTGGGACACTTGTCCCACCCCCACTCAAAACGGGCCAAACTATTGACTCAACACTTGATGTGACAAGTGTTTAAGCCTACTAGCAACACATGTTGCTAAAAGCTTACCTTGTAAGCTAACACACTTCAAAACCATCAACCTTACCACTTATCTCATTTCATCCATGCAAAAACCACCTCAATCTCTCTCACCCTTCACAAATGTGCCGTCCACTTTCACCATGAAACACCCTCATTTGATCAAAATCAACCACAAATCTCATGTTATTTATATACATGTTGATGTCCTTTTGAAGCCCTATTGATTGGTGCAAGTTATAACATCCAAGGAGGAGTATTCATGGTGTCTTGGGGCTGATTTTCCATAAAGTATTCATGAAGAATGGTGCTCTTGAAGATGGTGTTGGCTATGCACAAGTTTCTCCATTCAAAACCATGTCAAACTCATAACCTACATCAATATGGTGGTATAAAGATTGTCCTCCTCAACTTCTTGTTATTTTGATTATGTAAACATGTATTTTATTTCCTATTGTATATGTATATGATGATTATATGATGATAAAAATGTTATGTGGGGATTTGTTGTTGATAAACATGATTAAAAAGGTAAAAAAACTATAAGAGACAAGGCTAAAATCTTGTCTAAATTTGATGGCTGTATAAAAAAGTAAAGAAGCAAGTCATGAACTGATAAAATGATGAAGTAGGATGGATTTACAGTAAGCTATGGGTCTTGTACACATGTGAGAGTTGGCCATGCAATGGAATCAAAATAATGAGTGAGATATGATCAAAACAAGTTTAGGGTATAAATCTGAAGTTACTGTTTTGGATGATTTTTAGAAAATATTTAGAAAATGATTCAACAGTAGCTATAAAAGAGTTAAATATAGCACATATCATGTAGTTTATGTGATAAAAATTTGAGCTTCTATCTCCATATAGAACTCAGGATATGGCAGTTTTGGTGAAAGTGAAGTTAAAAATCTGATTTTTGAAAAATAAAGAATAATACTATTATATAAGTACTCAAAATTATAATGTATAAAATATAAATTAAAACCCACTAACTCATGGATTCTATTTATATAAATATATAAAAGGTGTAATAAGTGTATAAATGATAAAAATGGAAACTTGTTAAGTTTTATAAGTTATAAAACTATAAACATGATTTTTACGACTTTTTCGGCTATTGCCGTAAAATTAACGTTTTTGTTAAATAAAACTTAGATGGTTGGACCCGTCTAATGAAAACTTTATAAAACTTATATACTGATATATAGACATGTATGACAAGTAAAAACCGATAAAACCCGAACTTTAGGGCATACGGACATTAACGAGCTAAGTAAACATATTGGACTAATACTTGGACTAATAATTGGACTAAATAAGATATAAACTTGTAAAAAGAAATTATTGGGCTTAACCCATTTGGGCCAAACTTGAAAGTGTATGTACTGATAATATAAGTACAAAATGGATTAAAAGAAGTTAAATAACTTATAATAAGCTTATTAGACTTAAGACACGTAAATGGGTAAAACTAGTAAACTAGTATAAAAGCTATCGACATATAACACTAAAAGGAGTAAACGAGAATATGTAAACCCACTTGATCATCATATATATATAATCATCATATGTATACATACTTGTTATTTTTATAAAGTCATTGGACATGAGTCTAAGACCGAGTATTATTTGTCTAGGTTTCCGTGATTGAAGCACGCACCGTACGTCCGAATTGCCGATAACCCGCCTTCCCACATCAACGTGAGTTCATAGCCTCGCACTCTTTTAAATGTTTTTATGAAATATTTTATAAACCCGCGAGGGAGATAACATGTTAGTTTTTATAAAATAGGACACCATTTGTCCCGATTGTTTGTTTATTGATTTTGGACCCGAATGATTGAATGACCCGATTGTATGACCCGATAAATGATTAATGGACCCGATAGATGAAATAAAATGGATTATTAAAGTTAGTTTATGTCACTAAAAGTCCCATTAGCATGAATTGTGAACTACCGGGAGTTGGTAGACGCTTATGCATTTAATAGTAATATTTGGGGACGATCACCCCAGTTCGCGCCTTGACGGTTGATCCCCGTCGTGCCACATTGATTGGTAAGCGAATTTATGTATGAGAAGATTTCAATAGCGTGACCTTTGTGACGACACGCTACTTTAGATGGGCAAAATTGGTATCGGGTTAGCTACCCGTTTTGGTTTAGTAAGGTAACAATGTCATGCGGCTTATAATAATCCACAAATTTACAAAATACTAATAGACGCTCCGAATTACGATGTATTGCCTGACTAGCAATACAGGGTCATACTATTGATATTATGTTTGTGTTTTGGTTTTCATAACCATATTCATATAACGGTTTTTATTTGATTTTATACAACGTCATAAGACGTATTGTATGATGTTTTTACGACATTGGCTCGTATAATAATTTTTAAGGCAAATGCCTATATTATGATTTTCGATAAGGATTTGTATAAAATAACTTGGGCTATTTTATGGCCTATTACAAAGATTTGTATAAAATGATTTTGGCTATTTTATGGCCTATTACAAAGATTTGTATAAAATGATTTTGGCTATTTTACGGCCTATTACAATGATTTGTAAGAATTGGTTTTTGGTACTAATTTTATACCAAAGTTATACTGATGGAATTTACTAAACTCTATGAATTCACTCGGCGTTATCGCTGACCTTTTCTTTTAACATGTTTTATCTCAGGTACTTGAAGGTAATTCTCGGGAAGACGACAAGAATTCATGGCCCGCACCTAAACTATATTTTCCATTCAAATACTTTGTAAAACCTTGTACTAAATATAAATGACTTGGGACCGATGTAACTTTGATGTTTATGAATGGAAATGATTTATTAATTAAACGACGCGATTTTTATGTGTTGTCTATGATGTGAGTAATGTGCTATCCCGTAACACCAACTAGTCATCCGCTGTACTAAGTTGTATAAATTTGGGGGTGTTACAGTTTGCCTATCGTAGAATGCCATTCGGACTTTGCAATGCACCGGGAACCTTTCAAAGGTGCATGATGGCTATTTTTCATGATATGATCGAGAAGACGATGGAAGTCTTCATGGATGACTTTTCCGTGTTTGGTAATTCGTTCACTTCGTGTTTGTCGAATCTTGAGAGAATGTTGAAACGTTGTGAGGAAACCAACCTTGTGTTCAATTGGGAAAAGTGTCATTTTATGGTTAAGAGTGGAATCGTCTTAGGGCACAAGGTCTCAAAAGTGGGGATTGAGGTAGATCAAGCTAAGGTAGACGTCATCGCCAAATTACTTCATCCCAAAACCGTTAAGGGAGTTAGGAGTTTCCTAGGCCACGCGGGCTTCTATCGTCGATTCATCAAGGATTTTTCCAAGATTTCTCGACCCATTACACATCTTCTTGAAAAAGAGGCACGTTTTGTCTTTGACGAAGATTGTGTACGAGCCTTTGAAATCCTTAAAAGGAAACTTACCGAAGCTCCCATTCTTGTTGCTCCCAGTTGGAACCTCCCCTTTGAGCTCATGTGTGATGCTAGTGATCACGCTATTGGGGCCGTTTTGGGGCAACGTCATGATAAGCACTTCTTGCCTATTCACTATGCTAGCAAGACGCTCAACTAAAATACACTACAACGGAGAAGGAGTTCCTTGCCGTGGTGTATGTATTTGAGAAATTCCGACCTTACCTCGTCTTAGCTAAATGCATAGTGTATACGGATCATTCAGCTATCAAGTATCTCATGGCAAAGCAAGATGCTAAGCCTAGATTACTTCGTTGGATTCTTCTCCTTCAAGAATTTGATCACAAAATCATTGACAAAAAAGGAGCCGAGAATCTAGCGGCCGATCATCTTTCTCGTTTGGAAGATCCTCACCAAAGTGTTTACGAGCCCAAGGAAATCACCGAAACATTTCCGCTCGAGACACTTGGTGTAGTGAATTCTAAGCTTGATTCTTCCACCCCATGGTTTGCGGATTTTTCAAATTACCTTGCGGGTAACTTCATCATCAAGGGTATGACGACTCAAGAAAAATGAAAATTCTTTCGTGACGTCAAGTTCTACTTTTGGAACGACCCTTACTAGTTTCGAACTTGTGCGGATCAAATCATCCGACGTTGTGTATTTGGCACTGAAGCTTCTAACATCCTTAGAGCTTGCCATGAGGGACCCACGGGTGGTCACCATGGTGCTAATCTCACGGCTAAGAAGGTGTTTGATGCCGGCTTCTTTTGGCCTACTATTTACCGAGATGCACAAGATCTTGTTAAGTCATGTGATTCATGCCAACGACAAGGAAAAGCCTCACAAAAAGATGAAATGCCACAAAACATCATCCAAGTGTGTGAGATCTTTGAGGTTTGGGGTATAGACTTTATGAGGCCGTTCCCATCATCTCTTGGTAATAAGTACATTCTCGTTGCGGTTGACTACCTATCTAAGTGGGTAGAGGCCAAAGCCTTGCCCACCAATGATGCTCGTGTGGTAGTCAAGTTTTTGAAAAGCTTGTTTTCTCGGTTTGGAACCCCTCGTGCGATCATAAGCGATCGTGGAACCCATTTTTGTAACGACCAATTCGAAAGGGTCCTAAGGAAATATGGGGTTACACATCGGCTTTATACGGCTTATCACCCACAAACGAGTGGGCAAGTCGAGGTTTCAAACCGAGCTTTGAAGAGGATCTTGGAGAGACCCGTTGGGGAAAACCGACAATTATGGTCGGATAAGTTGGACGATGCTTTATGGGCCTTTAGGACCGCTCATAAGACGCCCATTGGGTGCACTCCCTATAAGCTTGTGTATGGAAAGAATTGTCATTTGCATATCGATTTAGAACACAAGGCTTATTGGGCCCTAAAGCATTGTAATGATGATATGGAGACCACGGGAAAACACCGGAAAATGAAATTAAATGAATTGGATGAATTGAGGGACATTGCTTATGAAAATTCACTAATTTATAAGGAAAAGACTAAAAAGTTGCATGATTCTAAAATTAAAAACCGGGTTTTTAACATTGGGGATCAAGTTTTGCTTTTTAATTCTCGCTTGAAAATCTTTTCCGGTAAATTGAAATCCCGTTGGTCTGGTCCATTCACTGTGACCCAAGTATTTCCGTATGGGACCATCGAGCTAGCTCAAGATGATGGTCCTAACTTCAAGGTGAATGGACATTGGTTGAAGCACTACTTTGGCGGGGAAGTTCCATCCTTGAACTACCTCGACCAAGTCACCTTCCCCAATGATAATTAGTATTGAGGGGATCGAGTCGAGCTCATGACTCGGTAATCAAAAACGAGGTGCCTCGTGGGGGAGTCCCATGCTTATCCTATGTACATATTATCGCTTTCTAATGTAGTTAACGTGTGGGGATTTGTGCCCTTCCAACCTTTGTTCTGTGGTTGTTTGTGAATTGTGAACTTTAGATGATCATGATCTTTACGATTGGAGCCTCTCGTGTTCGTTCTATGGGAGCACTCGATCATTTTTTTGAAGACTTTCTCAATATCCATGATATATCCTTTTGATGTTCTAACCTTAGGTTTATAGCACACTTCATAAACGGCTATTAATTTATTGGTTACACCCTTTCCATGCTAGATTAGGCATTCGACTACGTCTCTAGTATGGGGGTGTTTGCACCCCTAGACTCGAAACATTGAGGACAATGTTTAACTTTAGTATGGGGGGTGAATAGATAGTTGCCTTGCCAAACCTTCACGCTTTCAAAAGTTTATCTTTTTGTTATCGTTTTGTTGCAAAATAAGGCTAAAAATGGCCAAATTTTAAAAATTTTCTAATGTTTTATAAGTGTTTGAAGACACGAATGTAGGTTTTCCGATGGCGAGAATAAGAGTAATTTTTGACTCGACCGTGCGTGTTGAGCACTTAGCTTTGATTCCTTAACTTCACATTAGGCTAAGTCTCTTAAATGAGGACGAGAAATGATAGGGTTAATTATAAGTTACTATGCTAAACGTAGAGTACTCGTATTCTTTCAAAAACTCATGTGTTGTCGTTGTTTGCTTATTCTCCCTTCGCATGTAAATATTTTTTGCTTAATAAATATTGACTTAGCAGTTTAGTTGGGATTGTTGGGTTTCTAGTCTTTTCTAGTAGCTTCTGTGTAATTAAATTGGGAAGACATTAAGGTATCGCCAGCGTCACGGTTTTGAAGTATTGGCACCCGAATAATCAAAAGCTTCACCCAATAATAAGATTTCAAGTGCTCACCTAAATCAGGCAAACAATTTGAAGCCCCACAAGGCCGAAAAATCTATGCAAAATTGAAAGTGAATCAAGCCTTAATCTTCGAAGCTTTAAAGATCCAAAATTCGCCTTAGCGTGAGGATATACGTCTTTGGCTAATAAAACTACCGATGAGGTGGATAATAAAAGGCAAGGCAAGACCGAAGTCATAATAAAAGCTTCATGGCGAATTTGAATAAAAGATGGAGGTAAACCAAAGATAATAAGGCCCTTCCGTTAGGGGGCGTATAAAAGTCTTGGTAATAAGTCTCATGTTCAAAACCGTTATAAAACCGTGTTTATCGATTCTTCTTGTCAACTTAATTTTTTGAAATCGTTGTCTATTGGGAGGGGTTATTGATTTGATGGTCTTGGTTACACCGTTAGGACTCTATTTTTAGACCTAAATCTCTATTATCGCATACATCAAACAATGTATCCTCGTGAAACATTCAAGACAATATAAAATATAAGAGATACAACTTAGGAATAATGGGAGGATAAGTACGTGATTAGGGCATATGAGTAGTGTTAGCATTACTAACTTATAATGACAATGATCTCGTTGCACGCTTGGCATGGAATTGGGGTGAAAATCGAGGACGATGAAATTATTTCTAACGAAGCATTCACGTGTTCTTATTCTATGAACCTAAACGTCCCATTTTGCGATGAAAATCATACATTATGTCTAAAACACAAGTAGTTGTAGCAATAGTAGTAGTGTAGCTAGTTTATCGTTCAATAAAAGTGAATAAAAATGAATTTTGGAGATACTACGATACTTTATTCTAGCATTGCGTGAGGACACGGCAATGGTTTAGTATGCGGGAGTGATGAGACTGCTTTTATACATACTCTCATCGTCCAAATAGGGCTTAAAATGCATTAAATATCATCAAAATACCCATATATATGCTTGTGTTTGTTGCTTGTGTATTTTAGGTACGGATATTGAGAAAATGACAAAAGATCACAAGAATCATGAAAAACGAACACGGGAAACGAAGCCGCACAATGAACCAAGCCCTAATGAAGACTTTCCCAAGATAAACCCTTGAAGATTTGAAGAATTATGAAGAAGGGTCTTCCAATATGGAATAATTGATACTTTATACCCTTGTATCTTCATAATTACAAGTTTGGTCCCTAAAGTTTGTCAAAATTACAAAAAGGGCCCTCCACTTTGAAGAATTGGCAAGTTTAGCCCCTCAACAAAGCTAAATTGTCAACCATTATCCTCCATAAAGTCAAATACATCATGAAGTCCTTCAAAGTAAAAGAAATTACAAGTTTGGTCCTTTGAAAATCCCAAAATTACAAAAAGGACCCTTAACTTTCTACATTTGGCAAAAATGGTCCCTCATCAAGCATAACTTGGCAAATTCAGTCCTCCAAAACATCAATCATACAAGTCAAGACCATTATCCATCAAGAAATTGCCAAAACAGTCCCTCAAAAATCACAAAATGGCAAGAAATACACCTGAATTTACTTCACAAAAGTTTTGGGGGCAAAAGTGTAAAGTTGCAAAAGTTGACAAAGAAGAGTTTGGGCGTTGATAGAGTTTGGAATGCAAATGACAAGTATTGCAAAGTTGGAGGTTTAATGCTGGCCAGACAAGAATCTAACCTAGACTAACCAACACCTCCCACGTGTCCCATTAACTCCTTTCACCCAATCACAACTCACCCTTCTTCCACATCAGATCCCACTCACTTATATTTATTAACTAATCCTAACAGATTAGTTTAAACCCGCGCCAAACATGTATTTAAACCCAAAACAAGATCAAAAACCTGTTCTTGGTGTTCTTAATACAAATTGGGTATTTGTGATTAAGCCAAAATTAAGCCACCATTTTGTCCAGAACTATGATTAAGGGTATGCTAATCACATCCCAACCTTAAACTTGGACACCTCATCACCCCATTTGTCTCCTTGTGACTCCCCTGCTCCACACTTATGCATACTGCCAAAAAGATGGCAGCAATCCAACGTTGGAGAATTAAGCTTACATTCTAAGCTTGTTACAAGCCTTTGGATCACCTTTTTGATGCCAGCTAGCACTACACAACAAGAATCCGTCACATGATTCTCCAATACATTCAAACTTCACAAGGGCAATTTTGGAAGTTCAAGACTAGGGTTTTACTTCTTTATCAGCTTTCTAGATACATTGTAAGGCTATATATAAAGCCATAGGGTCTCATTTGTACGTTGCTTTTGGTTTTTCCTTGTTCAAGCACTTGTAAATCCTATTTTCAGATTTATGAAATTGTGTTAAGTGTGTCGAAGAAAGACCAAGTGTCATCTTATTTATGCTTGATTATGTTCTTTGTTTACTAAATTTGAATCAAAAACCTGTTTTCAAAAGAGGAGTGTGCAAAAGTTTGCACATTTTCTTCATTTTCTTGATATTTTGCTAAGTTCTTGGTCTATCTTGGAATTCTTGGGCTATAGGGCTGATCATAGCATCCTGATATTGTGTTATCAAGGTGTGGTGAAGCTTATAACTTGGGGATAATCAAGTGTGGAGGAAAAGAGTTGCATCAATCAAGGATTTTTCAAGTTTCAGTTTTTATAATCTTGCTTCTAACTTTGTTAATTCTTAGCAGGCTTTGTTGTGGAAGCTTGTGCTTGTTCTTGCTAGCACATAAGCTCAAAATCCGTGGGTATGGATGTACATCCATGAGGTACACACCCTTAATCCCAAAATCTGAAAATATTTTGTATATTTGTGATATTTGAGTGTTGCCTATGTTCTGGTGTATTTTGTGGCTTAAAACTGCTTGAATCTGTTCATCTTAGTTGTTATTGTGTTTATCTGAGCTTGGGTGGTCTAAAATCTTACTTTTTCTTTGAAAAAATTGGTTTTGAAAAGATAAAGGGGTGTTTGGGATTACCTGTTTGTGATTGCATCTTAGTATTGTGTTGTTAGGAGTTAGTATTTGTGCTTGGTATCTGATATACACTTGTTTGAGAGTGTTTTGCTGCAAGTTTTGTGGCTTGAAACCTTGAATCAAGGATTGTGCTATAACTTTGTGAGTTTGACTGTTTTTGACCTAAAATTTTGGGAAAACCTAGAGTTTATGCATGTTAAGGGATAAAATCTGTTTAAACATCATTAAGATAACATACTTGATAGATCTGAGGTGTTGAATTTGGCTTGTGTGTCAAATACATCAACAAAGTGAAAAATTACATGTTCTTGTGTTCATCAGTAACTTAAGGTGCTTGAATCTTGCTTAATTCTTTGAATGAAACCTGTTTAGACTTGTTTATTTGAGTTTAATATAGCTTGTGTATGCATTTGGTTGAATTTGGCTGGTTGAATTGTGCTAAAATTGCTTATTGAACCTGTTCTGCTTATTTGTTCATGTCTGTGCAACAGATGGTGATTTATTGATTAATCTATGCAAATTGGGTGATTGTGTTTGTGAATTTTTTATTGTTATTGACTCCTTATGATCCAAAGATCATTTGGGTGCCTTTGTGTAAACTGAATCCCAAAAAAATTCACTAAAGACAAAAAAAGTCTATAAGTCAAGCAGTGGGAAAAGTTCCCACTGCTCAACACCCAAAACTAGCCCCTGCTAGTGTAAACTTGTACTCAGCTTATCAATAAGCTATTTTAGCTTATCCAGACTTGCAACAACTTATTTTTTGTGATAGATCTTCATTATTTGACCCATTTGAGTAGACTGGAGCTTATTAGACTTTGACTTTGACTTTTTGCTAGAAAACCAACTTATTTGACTTTTACATAAGTGCTTATTTGCTTTTTCTAGCTTATTGAGTCAGCTTATTTGAAAACTCTTTGTTGATTTTGCTTAATTAAGTCATTTAAAAGCTTTAGAAACTTGAATCAGCACTTGGGGTGGCCTAGAACTCAAAAACGACTATTTTGTCGTTTTCTGTAGATTGCTTATTGCATTTTCAGGCTTATTCCTTGGGCTTATTTCAAATTTCTTTTTGTAGAATTCTTATTTAGGACAAAAAAAGCTTGTGTGTTTAATTTCAGCTTATGGCATTGGCTTATAGCTTAATGGGCCAAAAAGCCCGTTAAGAATAAGCTGTTTGGTTTAAGCTAGCTTATTTCACACTTTCAGCTTTTGGGCCTTTGGAAAAAGTTGTTTAAAATCAAATTTTGAGTCAAGTAGTGCTTTTTGGGCTTAATTGGGACACTTTTTTATATTGGGCCCAAATTTGGCCCAATAAGGTTCTGTTTTGGGTTTAGCCCACTTTCTAGGCCCATTAAGGGTATTTAGGTAATTTCACTTTCATTTCTGAGTTATTTAGGTTAAATTAAGCTAGTTTGCAAGTTTTTAGAATTTTTTATGATTTTTGGATTTTTAATAATATTTTAATATTATTTTATTGTTAAAAATTAAAAGTATGATTTTCTAAGTTTTTATATTTTTCCTAGATTGTAGTCACTTAATTAGGAATTTTGCAACTTTCCAAATATTTTTAGAGTCTTTTAATCATTTTCTAGAATTAATTTAAATTTTAATTGATTTTAGTAGTTTTTAATTGTTTAAAAATAGTTTTTAGTGGTTTTAAAATTTTGAAAAATACTTTTTAGCTTAATTAGAGTATTTTTGAGGTTTACAAACTTTAAGATCTTGTTTAGAACTTTTTAATAATTAATTTTGATTTTTAGGGCTTTAATTAGCATTAAAAAGTCATTATCTAATTAATTAAAAGGTTTTAGCAAGTTTGGATTTTGTGTAAACTCTTAGAATATTATTGTGGATTTTTGGTAAATTTTAGGAATTTTTAGGGTAAAATTTTAATTTTAGTGCTTTTTACGGTTTTACGTGTATACCTTTTTTGACTTAGTTTAATCCGTCTTCGTAACCGTCATTCTCTTCTAATCTCATTTCTATTTTTCTTTCTCAAAAGTATAATCACAAATCTAATCCAAATCATTACACACATAACACACTAGCCTCCTTGAGAACGAACTCATTTTAGGGTCATTTACACACGGTTTTCCTAAATCGTCGTGCTTACCCTATTTGCTCTCTTTTCCTAAAGAGTAGTAAAATCACTACATCATTTTCCAGTAAATCATGCAGTTGTTGATACATACATGTATCTTTTTGTATCCTGATCCCATCAGTCGCATCATTTTTTTGGCCTGATAAGTTCTTTCAACTAGTTCGTTACCAGTAGGTAGCATCTTTTTAATCAAACCAAGTAATTCAGTAAAGAACTTATCACAAGCTCCATACTTACCCTTCAAGTTGAGAAGTCGAACTATTGCAGACAACTTTGTGAAGTCGGGACATCCTTCATAAAGTGGCTTCTCCGCGTCTACTACTAGTTGTTGAAACTTGGCATTGTCATCCTCATCAAAATCATCTTTTGTAGCGTTAACCATCTCTAATGTTGCTAGGCCATCTGTTAGAATTTCCGAACCAGCATCCGTGTCGACATCCGTGTTGTCAACATACTCTGTTGTATCATCAACTAATATTTGGGCATTTGATGATTGCTCGTCCTTTTCTCCATGTTTTATCCAATTTGTGTAATTTGTATTAAACCCATGTCTGAATAAATGGAATCCTACAGATTCTACTGTACCCTCTATGTGGTTTAAGCAGTTGTTACAGGGACATAGAATTGTAAGTGGTCCATTATGACTTTCTGGGTGGCGGTTAATCTCCTCTTGCGCTTTTTTTTGGCATATTCAATAAACGCTTCTACTCCGTCAAAATATTCTTTTTTAGTCCTATTACCTCGTATCCAAGACTTGTCCATCATAGTGTTGAGGATAAATCGTACCGTATATATCCTACAAATTAAAAAAACCAATATATCATATCCAAGATAAAACATTCTTAAAGGTTTAAGGCACATAGCATGAATCAATAACGCATAATATAAAACCCCAAAATCCAATCACATATATACTAATTATCTAAACAAAATGCATATGAACACTACAGATTATAATCCTAATAAAAACATTACCTGATTTATAAGGTAATGAAATTAAAACTGGTGTAGATGGCCGGACAGAATAGTTGTTGATGGCTGGAGAATGAGGGATTGAAAAAATTTATGTGATGAGTTTAAAATTTTTTGGAGTTATTTTTAGTGTTCACTAAATAACATTTTGGAGGCAATTTTTCAATTTTCAACAAAATAAAATTTTGGAGGCATGTTTTAAATTTCACTCAATAAAAGTTTGAAGATTCAACAAAATAAAAGGTTTTAAAATTTGACCCGAAAATGTAGGTTATTTATTATATGAAAATGTAGGTTATTTGACCCGAAAATTTGACCCGAAAATGAATATTCAACAAAATAAAAGGTTTGAAAATTTTGAAGATTCAACAAAATAAAATCTGACCATCATAAGAATTTGTGTATTTATGACTTATACCCTTTTATAAATATGTTATTTATGATTTATTAAACATAAGTCTAGATGGGCTTATGTGTCATAAGCTTACATTTTTTGGTTTATATCTATTAAAAAATTAATATAATGCATGAAATATATTTAAGGAATTATTATTTTAGACGGGCCAATGCGGTGGAGTCGTATTATCAGGTAACCATATAACATAAACAAATATGTTAAAAGTGATAGTATCAATATTAAGACAAAAAAAAGTCAACAAACGACAATTATTATGAAAGACGAAGTATATAAAACTTGATAAAAATTATATTAAAGAAAATACATTAATTATGTTTTAAATAAGTAATATATAATATATGTAAACGTTTTATACCGCTTTTAAAAGGTCGGTGCTTAAAAGGTTTTATGACTTATTTCACCAAGACCACGTCTGAACGTAGCATAAAGATGAGTAATTTGTTATCTTACTTAATTTAAAACCTAAACGTTAAACAATTTAACCTTAAACCATATAACCCTTAAACCATAAACCTTAACTAAACCATAATTCATAATCCTACATACCATAATCCCTAATCCTTAAACATTAAACTCTAAACATTAAACCTCAATAAACACTAAACCTTAAACCAATGAACCCTAAACACTAAATCATAAACCGGTACATATAAACCTTAAATCCTATTTAACCCTTAAACCATAAACCCTAGCTAATTAAACCATAAATCATAAACCTTAAACCATAAACCAGTAAACCTTAAACCTTAATTAAGCTTAAACCTTTAAAGTAATGCACCCTAATTAAACACTATATCATACACCTTAAACCATTTAACCTTAAAACCTATTTAACCCTTAAAACCACAAACCCTAGCTAATTAAACCACAAATCCTAAACCTTAAACCTTAAACCATAAACCAATGAACCTTAAACCTAAACCCTAAACCAATGCACTCTAAACATTATATCATACACCTTAAACCTATAAACCTTAAATCCTATTTAACCGTTAAACCATAAACTAATGAACCTTAAACCCTAAACCTTAAGCCCTAAACCTTAAACCAATGCACCCTAATTAAACACTATATCATACACCTTAAACCATTTAACCCTAAATCCTATTTAACCCTTAAAACCACAAACCCTAGCTAATTAAACCATAAATCCTAAACCTTAAACCATAAACCAATGAACCTTAAACCCTAAACCCTAAAAGCCCTAAACCCTATAAACCTTAAATCATAATTAATCCTTAAACCACAAACCCTAGCTAATTAAACCATAAATCCTAAACCTAATTAAACCTTAAACCATAAACCAATGAACCTTAAACCCTAAACCCTATAATCCCTAAACCATATAAACCTTAAATCATAATTAATCCTTAAACCACAAACCCTAGCTAATTAAACCATAAATCCTAATTAAACCTTAATAAACCACACTATCTAATTAAACTATAAATCCTAAAACTTAAACCTTAATTAAACATAAACCACTTCATTAACCCTAAACCATAAACCCTAAATCATAAATCATAAACCTTAACCCTCAACCCTATACCTTAAACCATAAACCCCAACCCTAAACCATAAACCCTAACACATTACTAAACTATAATTTTGTCACCCTAACCTTATTAAACCGACCATTCAAAATCGATCTTATTCATATTTAAGTTATTTAACTAAAATTTTATGTTTAAAATTAATTAAAGTAATATTTTTATGTTATGTTTAAAATTATAACCTTTTTAAAATTAGTTAATTTTGACAAAAATGTTTATAATAAAAATACAACGTATATGTTTTTTTATTTACTTACTATTATTTATTTATTATTAACTTTTTATAATTAAATGTTAGTTACTATAATCTTATTAGTAAGTAACTTTAAATAATATTTATATTTTCATTAAACACAAATAATATCCAACAACCATCTAGCTTGTAACCGCCACCATCTTCAGAACCACACACAGGAAGAACAAACCCTAAATCTTCATTCAATACACAATAAAAAAATAAAACCCTCATACACAATAGTCGCCAATCTACACAATCATTAACGACATGACGAATCAGGAAAAAAGGTAATGTGACAATCAGTATTGTTCTATTTAAATATTAGGGTTCATACGAATAGTGTAAGTTTGTTATGGTATTAGGGTTTACACTAATTTTTAATGCATGTATGTGGACCTATTTCATTTTTCATTAACGTGATTCGATTTATAGGACTAGCCCTTCTTAATCTATGTCATTTTTAATTAACGTGTTTATATGGTCTATGTTTCAATCTTGGTTATGGTTTTTCGACATGTGTCCGGATATGGTCCCATGGTATATTATAGTTACAGGTTTTTTGGTATGATATTGTTTTAGGTCTTTTGTAATCAGTTAGATATGGTCTCCTACACAAACATATGCATAACCGAATCCAAATATTGTTAGGGCAACCACAACCATGCTACACATACTGCCAAACACTACCTTCGTCGACATATAACTAACATTAATATGTACATGTTTGCAGAAGTTAGCAATATAAGTCCGATTCGGAGTTTAACCACAAGTTCTTCAAGTACTCCATGTATTCGCCCTCCACTGTTTGACGGCATACATAATGTAAGAAGGTTCGGTCAAGGAATGTTGCATAGGGGAGCAACAACAAAGGCAAAAGGAATGTTGGAAGGTTGGATGATGTCAGTTCTCCCTGTGTAATATGAACAAATTTTTTATGTTTTGTTGGCCTGTTATTGCTGGGCACCTGTTGCATTTTCAACCTACAGGTTGCAATAATTTAATAGATTTGTATGCATTACTATCATTATGAAACAATTATCAGTTATATATGTAATCAACAATACTAGTTTGTTAATTACTTAATATAAGTATTTTAAGGCCATGTACAATTCACTATATGTTATATCCATTTTCTTATAATATATGAATTCAAGCTTTTATGCAGTGTAAACAAAGGGTTTTTGGTTGAATGTTAAAATGTGAAAAATAGTATAATATTTTGTTCAAACTTTAATTTTACCAGGAAACTCAAAGGGAAAATTTTAATGTTTAATTTGGAGGCAAATTGGAGTTCAAAAAATTTGGTTGTGTAATTTTTGTATTTGGAGCCAAAATTTTCACGAAAATTTTGAATGTCCATGCTAAGTTAATGCATATGCAGTTACCATAATATTCTAATTCCATCTCCGTCTCAAATCCTGATTTTTCTCCAAAATCACAAAATATACCATAATTTTCTAACTCCATCTCCATCTCAATTACTGCCATCACTAGTTTCGTACCATTTCCACTTATTGTTCTTATACACATCGGTTTGTGGTTAATAATCATGGACACTGAAAACGATGATCAAGATTATAATGTTAATGATGATGATTATTTGGTTAATAATCATGATGTAAATCACGATAATCAAGGAGATTATGAATTAGAGGATTATGGTGATCAATCAGAAGAGGATGAAGACATTAGTAAACAGAAGGTTGTTAATAAGAGGGGTATAACTAGGTTATCCAAGTTTCGGATAAAATATGGAAAACCAGGTGTCATGAAGATAAATGTAAACTGATAGTTGTAAAATTACGTCTTTTAGGAAAAAGAGCGTAAAAATATAGGGTAAGTACGACGATTTAGGAAAACCGTGTGTAAATGACCCTAAAGTGAGTTTGTTCTCGAGGAGGCAAGTGCGTTGTGTAATGAATTGATTAATGGTTTGTGATTATATTGAGAAAAAGAAAATAGAAATGGGGCAAGAAGAGAATGACGGTTACGAAGACGGATTAAGCTAAGACGATAAGGTCGTTCACGTAAAACCGTAAAAAGCTACAAATTAAAAATTTAAACCTAAAAATCAATTAAAAGTTAAAACTAAGTCTAAAATAATATAAATAAGAATAAAAATCCAACAAAAATATTTTAAAACCTTTTATTAATTAAATATTCAATTTTAAATGCTAATTAAAGCCCTAAAATTAAATATAATTAATAAAATTGTCCAAAATATTATTTTATTGAACTAATAAGTTACTTATATTCTTTAAAGACTAAAAAGTATTTTTCCTAAATTTTAAAAACTATTTTTCTATTTTTAAAACACTTAAAACTATTTTTAAACTAAAATAATCATAAAAAATAATAAAATAATGCCAAAAATAATTTGACAATTTTAAAAATCCTAAATTACTCTAAAGAACAGTAGAAAAATGAAAAAGTTTGAAAAATATAAAATTTTTCATTAAAAGACAAAACAGATTAATATTAAACCCTAATTAAACTAAATTTAATTCTAAAAAAATAAATAAAAAGTGAACAGTAAAAACTTTTTAAACTAAAAATCTTAAATTATTTTTCTAAATCTAAGAAAAATCTTAAAACTGAAAAATAATTATTTTTGTCACTAAAAGACAAAAACAGAAATTAAAAACTTAATTAAAAATAGCAATTAAACCTAAAAAATAGCAAATGAACAGTAACAGAAAACTTAATTAAACTGAAAAATCAAAAATAAAATTAGAAAAATATTAAAATTGGTTTCAAGTCCTAATTCTTGTTTTTGATCACTAAAGACAAAAAAACAAATTGACTGAAAGTGACATGTGCTAGGACTTTGTCCTTTTGCTGAGTAGTGGTAACAATGATACTAGCAGTGGGAAATTGGTTCCCATTGGTAGTGTTAAATTTTGGTCAGTTGACCAATAAGCTTAGGAAAGCTTATGTGAGCTTTTTCTTGGGGCAATAAGGCACCCCTACACTCAGTGGAGTGTAGGGAGTCAGATTAATCACAAAAACAAGCAAGTCTTTCACAAGATTAAGCACGAAATGGCATAGAAAGTTACTGATTAAGCTTGTATTTTTCTGATGAATAGTAACCTGGTGCAATATACACACAAAACGAATTTTAAAGCCTAAGAACTTGCATACAAGCTAAGCAAATAACATACAACCAATTACAAACCCTGCTTGGACCTATCTCCTAACAAACTTGCAACAATGGTGGTCAAAATGACACCCAAATCACACAGGAAAATGGATTGACTGTTTTTATGCTATACTACCAATTTTATATGCAACTTCACTTAAATCCTACTCAAACTAACACCCTAAGACCAATATCACCTTAAACCATCAAAAGAAACATGTCTTGATAGGTTTCAAGCCAAAAGTTTGTCACAAATCCTAGCTTAAACACAAATCCAAACACACCTTTAAAAATTCAGAAAATGGTTTAACAAACAAAATCAAATCAAACTACTATCAATCTACTTCCAATTACTACTAACATGCATAATACACCTAATTTAGCATAATCAAGCAAGAAAATCACCACAAAAACAGATTAACCCCAAAAACTCATTAGTTCACATGAAGACCAAAAAATAGGCCAAATAGGTTTAAGCCAAGTTACCTTGTGGGACCTACAATCCAGGTCCCACAATGGCTGAAAAGCCACCTCCTTTCAGGCTCGGGCCTGAGCAGATCTTGTTGATGTGGGGGATGCCAATGTCTTCAAACCAAAAGGCAACAAAAATGAATGGGAATGAGGTCTTCTTGACCTTGAAGCCTGCACAAGCACAACAAACCACAAGAGAAAACAAGCTGATAATCAGTTCAATAAGCTCAATGGCAAATGAGCTTATTGAATGCTTATAGCAGTAAGCTGTCAGAAAGATAAATAATATTTTAAGGTGATCTTGTGAAAACAACTTTTTGAAATCAAGTACTTTGAAACCAACCAACTTACAAGCTTTTTAAAATAACAAGAACTTCAGTATGCTTATGTTTGGCTTGTTAACCCTAACATAAGCAACTTCAAGCTTTTGGATCTCAAAAATATTTTGACCAAAGTAATATTTGAACAAAACGTTTTGATAGAAAAAGAACTAATGCAGAAAAGTAAATAATTTTAAACTACAAACATGTATTTAAAAAGGAACTCAGCATTTATACAAAAGCTTTAAAAATTTCATTCATAAGAAAACTTTTACAAAAGCTGGAACCAAAAACCAAAGTCACAGGCGACTTGGTTTTATACTAACTCTCGGAATAATCTAGAAGGTGAAATAAAATAATACAGAAAAAAGGAAAAGCCCTAAACCCTAATTCAGGAAATTCCACAAAAGCCCTTGGTCCTTGCTTGAATTTTCAGTCAAATTGGTGTCATGTGATGCTGGTACTTGATACAGCTGTTAGAATGCCATCTTGGTCGTTCATTTGGTGTGGAGGACATGGTTTTCATCAAATCCATTCATCTTGTCGATGTTTGGGGATTTGGGGAAAGTGACGGGTGCAGGGGTGGGGACCAAGGATCACATGGTTGTGTTGGGGACATATTTTTGAGTGGGTTTGGGTTGGAGTGGACAAGAATTGGTGATCTGGAGAATCTCAATAAAAACCCCTTCGGATTAAAACTAATCAAGATTAGGGTTTATGGTGTTGGGTGGTGATGAACAAGGGGTTTCAATTCGTTTTAGGGGAAATTAGTTTTAAAAAGTCTGTTTCCCACTTAAATTAATAACTGATTAATAATCAGTTTATATAAAACTAGTGGAAGAGTGACGTGTAGGATTGGGAGGTAGTGATTGGTGGGTCAACCAGTCAAGATGACGTGGTGTGTTGTGAGTGGGTGTTGAAGGTTTATTTGTCTCCCAAGAATGCCCCCCCAATGTTTCTTGTCTTTGTCACTTTGTAATAATAGCCCAATATCTTTAATTCCTTTGTAAAAAACTTTGGCTGAGTTGTCAAAAATGGCACAAAGGCTTTTCAAAGTTTATCACAAGGACTTTAAATGCAATTTCTTCAATCTTCAAGGGCTTAACTTGTCATGTCTTCATTCTTCAAGGTTTTGACTTGTTTGTTGACTTCTTGGAGGACCAATGTTGACAATTTAGTTTAGTTGAGGGACTAAATTTGCCAACTCTTCAAAGTTAAGGGTCCTTTTTGTAATTTTGGAAAACTTTAGGGACCAAACTTGTAATTATGAAGATACAAGGGTTAAAGTGTCAATTCTTCCATATTGGAGGACCCTTCTTCATAATTCTTCAAATCTTCAAGGGTTTTCTTTGGAAAATTCTTCATTAGGGCTTGGTTCATTGTGCGACTTCGTTTTCCGTGTTCGTTTTTATATGATTCTTGTGATCTTTTGTCATTTTCTCAATATCCGTACCTAAAATATACAAGCAACAAACACAAGCATATATTTGGGTATTTTGATGATATTTAATACATTTTAAGCCTGTTTTAGACGATGAGACTATGTATAAAAGCAGTCTCATCACTCCCCCATACTAAACCATTGCCGTGCCCTCACGCAATGCTAGAATAAAGTATCGTAGCATCTCCAAAATTCATTTTTATTCACTTTATTGAACGATAAACTAGCTACACTACTACTATCACTACTACTTGTGTTTTAGACATAATGTATGATTTTCATCGCAAAATGGGACGTTTAGGTTCATAGAATAAGAACACGTGAATGCTTCGTTAGAAATAATTTCATCATCCTCGATTTTCACCCCAATTCCATGCCAAGCGTGTAACGAGATCATTGTCATTATAAGTTAGTAATGCTAACACTACTCATATGCCCTAATCACGTACTTATATTCCCATTATTCCTAAGTTGTATCTCTTATATTTTATTTTGTCTTGAATGTTTCACGAGGATACATTGTTTGACTTATACGATAATAGAGATTTAGGTCTAAAAATAGAGTCCTAACGATGTAATCAAGACCATCAAATCAATAACCCCTCCTAATAGACAACGATGTCAAAAAATTAAGTTGACAAGAAGAATCGATAAACACGGTTTTATAACGGTTTTGAACATGAGACTTATTACCAAGACTTTTATACGCCCCCTAACGGAAGGGCCTTATTATCTTTGGATTACCTCCATCTTTTATTCAAATTCGCCATAAACTTTTATTATGACTTCGGTCTTGCCTTGCCTTTTATTATCCGCCTCATCGGTGGTTTTATTAGCCAAAGACGTATATCCTCACGCTAAAGCGAATTTTGGATCTTTAAAGCTTCGAAGATTATGCTTGATTCACTTTCAGTTTTGCATAGATTTTTCGGCCTTGTGGGGCTTCAAATTGTTTGCTTGATTTAGGTGAGCACTTGAAATCTTATTATTGGGTGAAGCTTTCGATTATTAGGGTGCCAATACTTCAAAACCGTGACGCTGGCGATACCTTAATGTCTTCCCAATTTAATTACACGGAAGCTACTAGAAAAGACTAGAAACCCAACAATCCTAACTAAACCGCTAAGTCAATATTTATTAAGCAAAAAATATTTACAAGCGAAGGGAGAATAAGCAAACAACGAGAACACATGAGTTTTTGAAAGAATACGAGTACTCTACGTTTAGCATAGTAACTTATAATTAACCCTATCATTTCTCGTCCTCATTTAAGAGACTTAGCCTAATGTGTAGTTAAGGAATTAAAGCTAAGTGCTCAACACGCACGGTCGAGTAAAAAATTACTCTTATTCTCGCCATCGGAAAACCTACATTCGTGTCTTCAAACACTTATAAAACATGAGAAAAATATTAAAATTTGGCCATTTTTGCCTTATTTTGCAACAAAATGATAAAAAAAAGATAAACTTTGGAAAGCGTGAAGGTTTGGCAAGGCAAGTATCTATTCACTCCCCCATACTAATGTTAAACATTGTCCTCAATGTTTCGAGTCTAGGGGTGCAAACACCCCCATACTAGAGACGTAGTCGAATGCCTAATCTAGCATGGAAAGGGTGTAACCAATAAATTAATAGCCGTTTATGAAGTGTGCTAATAACCTAAGGTTAGAACATCAAAGGATATATCATGGATATTGAGAAAGTCTTCAAAGCAAACAATCGAGTGCTCCCATAAAACGAACACGAGAGGCTCCAATCGTGAAGATCATGATCATCTAAAGTCCACAATTCACAAACAACCACAAAAAAAAGGTTGGAAGGGCACAAATCTCCACACGTTAACTACATTAGAAAGCGATAATATGTACATAGGATAAGCATGGGACTCCCTCACGAGGCACCTCGTTTTTGATTACCGAGTCATGAGCTCGACTCGATCCCCTCAATACTAATTATCATTGGTGAAGGTGACTTGGTCGAGGTAGTTCAAGGATGGAACTTCCCCGCCAAAGTAGTGCTTCAACCTATGTCCATTCACCTTGAAGTTAGGACCATCATCTTGAGCTAGCTCGATGGTCCCATACGGAAACACTTGAGTCACGGTGAATGGACCGGACCAACGGGATTTCAACTTACCGGAAAAGATTCTTAATCTTGAATTAAAAAGCAAAACTTGATCCCCAATGTTAAAAACCCGGTTTTTAATTTTTGAATCATGCAACTTTTTAGTTTTTTCCTTATAAATCAATGAATTTTCATAAGCAATGTCCCTTAATTCATCTAATTCATTCAATTGCATTTTCTGGTGTTTTCCCGCGGTCTCCATATCATCATTACAATGCTTTAGGGCCCAATAAGCCTTGTGTTCTAATTCGATAGGCAAATGGCAATTCTTTCCATACACAAGCTTATAGGGAGTGCACCCAATGGGCGTCTTATGAGCGGTCCTAAAGGCCCATAAAGCATCGTCCAACTTATCCGACCAAGTTTGTCGGTTTTCCCCAACGGATCTCTCCAAGATCCTCTTCAAAGCTTGGTTTTAAACCTCGACTTGCCCACTCGTTTGTGGGTGATAAGCCGTAGAAAGCCGATGTGTAACCCCATATTTCCTTAGGACCCTTTCAAATTGGTCGTTACAAAAAAGGGTTCCACGATCGCTTATGATCGCACGAGGGGTTCCAAACCGAGAAAACAAGCTTTTCAAGAACTTAACTACCACACGAGCATCATTGGTGGGCAAGGCTTTGGCCTCCACCCACTTAGATAGGTAGTCAACCGCAAAAAGGATGTACTTATTACCACGAGATGATGGGAATGGCCCCATAAAGTCTATACCCCAAACGTCAAAGACCTCACACACTTGGATGATATTTTGTGGCATTTCATCTTTTTGTGAGGCTTTTCCTTGTCGTTGGCATAAATCACATGACTTCACAAGATCTTGTGCATCTCGGTAAATAGTAGGCCAAAAGAAGCCGGCATCAAACACCTTCTTAGCCGTGAGATTAGCACCATGGTGACCACCCGTGGGTCCCTCATGGCAAGCTCTAAGGATGTTAGAAGCTTTGGTGCCAAATACACAACGTCGGATGATTTGATCCGCACAAGTTCGAAACAAGTAAGGGTCGTTCCAAAATTAGAACTTGACGTCACGAAAGAATTTTCGTTTTTCTTGAGTCGTCATACCCTTAATGATGAAGTTACCCGCATGGTAATTTGCAAAATCTGCAAACCATGGGGTGGAAGAATCAAGCTTAGAATTCAATACACCAAGTGTCTCGAGCGGAAATGTTTCGGTGATTTCCTTGGGCTCGTAAACACTTTGGTGAGGATCTTCCAAACGAGAAAGATGATCGGCCGCTAGATTCTCGGCTCCTTTTTTGTCAACGATGGTGTGATCAAATTCTTGAAGGAGGATAATCCAACGAAGTAATCTAGGCTTAGAATCTTGCTTTGCCATGAGATACTTAATAGCCGAATGGTCCGTATACACTATGCATTTAGCTAAGACGAGATAAGGTCGAAATTTCTCAAATGCATACACCACAGCAAGGAATTCCTTCTCCGTTGTAGTGTATTTTAGTTGAGCCTCGGTCATCGCCTTGCTAGCATAGTGAATAGGCAAGAAGTGCTTATCATGACGTTGCCCCAAAACGGCCCCAATAGCGTAATCACTAGTATCACACATGAGCTCAAAGGGAGGTTCCAATTGGGAGCAACAAGAATGGGAGCTTCGGTAAGTTTCCTCTTAAGGATTTCAAAGGCTCGTACACAATCTTCATCAAAGACGAAACGTGCCTCTTTTTCAAGAAGATGTGTAATGGGTCGAGAAATCTTTGAAAAATCCTTGATGAATCGTCGATAAAAGCCCGCGTGTCCTAGGAAACTCCTAACTCCCTTAACGGTTTTGGGATGAGGTAATTTGGCGATGACGTCTACCTTAGCTTGATCTACCTCAATCCTCGCTTTCGAGACCTTGTGCCCTAAGACGATTCCACTCTTAACCATAAAATGACACTTTTCCCAATTGAGCACAAGGTTGGTTTCCTCACAACATTTCAACATTCTCTCTAGGTTCGACAAACACGAAGTGAACGAATTACCAAACACGGAAAAGTCATCCATGAAGACTTCCATCGTCTTCTCGATCATATCATGAAAAATAGCCATCATGTACCTTTGAAAGGTTCCCGGTGCATTCCAAAGTCCGAATGGCATTCTACGATAGGCAAACGTTCCATATGGACACGTAAACGTAGTTTTTTCTTGATCACGAGGATCGATGGGAATTTGGAAGTAACCCTGGAAAAACCATCTAAAAAGCAATAGAAATCGTTTCCCGCAAGACGCTCCAACCTTTGGTCCATGAAGGGCAAGGGAAAATGGTCTTTACGAGTGGCTTCATTCAACTTATGATAGTCAATGCACACTCTCCATCCGGTCACGAGTCTAGTGGGAATTAACTCGTTGGCATCGTTTGGCACAACGGTCATCCCTCCCTTTTTAGGGACACAATGAATAGGACTCACCCAAGGGCTATCGGAAATAGGGTAAATCATTCCCGCGTCAAGGAGTTTAAGGACCTCCTTTTTGATGACGTCGTGAATTTTGGGGTTCACCCTCCTTTGACATTAGATTGCGGGCTTGTAATCCTCCTCCATTAAGATTTTGTGGGTACAAAACTTGGGATCGATTCCCTTAATGTCTGGATAACTTCCACGCAATTTCCCCTTTGTGATCCTTTAGAACATCGACAAGTGCGGTTTTTTCATCATTCGAAAGTTCCTTCACAATAATAACCGGCAACTTGTCGCCCTCCTCCAAATAGACATATTCGAGATGAGGAGGTAAATCTTTCAACTCGAGGATAGGTGGTTTCTCAAGTGAAGATTTGGGCTCGATACTCATAACCTCCTCGGGTGGAGAAAATGGGAAATCGTTAAGAAAATCCTTGATAATCGAGAAGTCCTCTTCGTTGTCGAGGTCTTCGTTACAAGTACGTGGAACATCGAATTCTTCCAACGTAAAACC
The DNA here is from genome assembly GCA_025667525.1 of Glebionis coronaria. Taxonomy (NCBI): domain Eukaryota; kingdom Viridiplantae; phylum Streptophyta; class Magnoliopsida; order Asterales; family Asteraceae; genus Glebionis; species Glebionis coronaria. Next base: position 92,326,979 of record CM046881.1, read on the forward strand.
ACCACCTTCAAATGGAGTGAAGGTTGGTGTCGAATTATCAAGAATTGGATCTAACATAGTGGGATTGCCACTAGTTTCTTCATCACCAAAACCTAGAACTTCTTGTGAAAATTCCTCGCAAACCACGTCGATCATATCAACAAGGTTTATGGTTGCAACGGAATAAACATGAGAAATTTGAGAGTTTTGAGTTGCGTTTATAACAAGTTCCTCGTCGTTGAAACGTAAGGTGATCTTTCTAGCATGAACATCGATCAAAGCCATAGACGTATCTAAAAACGAACGACCTAAAATGAGAGGAACTTGAGGATCCGTGGGGATATCAACAACGGTAAAGTTTACGGGATAGTAGAACTTCCCCACTTTCACAAAAACGTCTTCCGCCAAACCACATGCACGAATCGTGGAATGGTCGGCCATCTCGATAGACATTAGTGAAGGAGTAAGATTAGGAAGATTGAGCGACTTGAAGATTGCAAGTGGCATCAAATTAATGCTAGCACCAAGATCGGCCAAGGCATAGCATTCTTCCATATCTTGGATTGCACAAGGGATCAAAAATTTACCGGGATCACCGACTTTTTGAGGTATGCGATTAACATAAACCGACGAACAACTAGACAATTGTTTCAATTTCTCCTTGTTGTTCAACATACTCTTAAAGTTAGCGGCAAATCGAGGCATCATGACCAAAGCATCGGCGAAACTCACATTAAGGTGCAAATCACGAAACATTTTCATAAAAATCTCAAATTGATAATTATCGCGCTCTTGTCGTTTCTCCTTCCTAAGTCTCGATGGGTAAGGTAAGGGTGGTGTGGGTTGGGGCATAGGCATAGCCTTTGGAATCTCGGGTTCCAATGTTGGTAATGGGTCAACCGTAGGTGTGGCATGAGCGGTACTTTGTGGGCTTGAGATATGCTCCTTTTCGACCACCACCTCGGGTTCTTCCTCAATTTCCTCCACCATTGGAGTAATTGGTTGAGGAGTCGGTTCTTTAAGTGTCTTACCACTTCGTGTGGTAATCACTTTCATCTCTCCCTTCGGGTTTGATACGGTGTTGCTAGGTAAACTACCCGAAGTAGAGGCTTTGTTCCCCATGACCGCTTCTAAAATAGCATTAAGCTTAACATCTTGACTAGCGGCTTTTTGGTCAATCCTTTGTTCAATCCTAGCATAACTTTGCTCAATTTTATTGTTTTGACCTCTAATTTTATTAGCAAAATCATTTTTCAACTCATTTCTCATGTTAACATTTTCCTTAACAAAATTAGCTAACTCCTTTGTGTTTTTAGCCGTTTCCCTAGCTTGACTAGCCAATTGCTCTTGAATGTTTTCCAAAATCTTATCATTTGCCGTTGCGTAATTCAAAAAGTCCATTGGAAGTTCTTTAGTGTAAACATTTTGAAGACCTTGACTTGTGTTTTGAAAATTACGGTTTTGGTTTTGATTTTGCAATTGGCTACTACTTTCTTGATTCCCATAGTTGTTATTACCCTTGTAATTGTTTCTTTGATTGTTTTGGTAACCAACTTGATTGTTTCAATAATTGTTAGCATTTTGATTTGGTGGAAAACCCGGTGGAGTCAATTGATTACTGCGGGTAACTTGACCGTTTTGGTTATAAGTTCCCGCGGCCGCGTAGGCACTCGAAGTGTTACCACCGTTGGTAATGCACTCGGAGTAATCGTGAGCTCCACCACAATACATACAAGAAACCTCAACCGCTTTAGCCGTAGCGGGAGTGGGTTGCTCACCAACTTTAAACTCAATTAACAATCCTTTAAGCTTATCAAAAATCTTGTTCTCCAAATTAGCCTCGATTTGGCAAGCATCGACGATATGTGACAATGAAGGCGAAGGTGAAGACGAAGTCTTACGAACACTCGACGTGCTACGAGGACTAGAAACCTTAGACCTATTTTCAATGATTAACAATGCTTCCTCGACCGTCTTACACAAAAAATTACCACCCGCGGCGGCATTAAGATAATCACGCTCATGATCGTTCAAGCCATTGTAAAACGTGTCAATTTGATGCAAGTCGGAAAAACCATGATGAGGACAATCGTGCAACATTTCCTTAAACCTATTCCAAGCCGTTGAAAAACTCTCATTATACTCTTGTGAAAACTTTGAAATCTCGTTTTTCAAATGCGTAGTCTTAGAGGGCGGAAAAAATTGGTTCACGAATTTTGAAACGAGATCCTTCCACGTCAATATAGAATTGGGTGGCTCTTTCTCTAACCAAATTTTTGCGGGCCCCGCTAAGGAATACGGAAAAAGCATCATCTTAATCGAGTCGTTAGAGACGTCCTTAAACTTGCAAGTGGCGGTAAGACGATTAAATTGGCGAATGTGGTTATGAGGGTTGTCCTTTTCGTCACTTCGAAACTTGTTGTTTTGAATCATAGACAACAAACCCGTCTTAACCTCAAAATTCTCTGCAAGGATAGCGGGAATCACAATCGCTTCTCCATAACCATCGGTGGGTGCTTGAAGCAACTCCATCATAGTTCGATTAGCCATGGGTGCTTCTTTCACTATGATGGGTTCGATAATAGGAGATTCTTCACTAGAAGATGTTTGGTTTCCTTCCTTTTGACGACGTTTACGTGCACGTCTTGCTTTGGAGCGAGTTTGCATAAACGTCACGTACAACGAGAGGGTGAGCAAAGAAGATTCTTTTTGGTATTTTTACTTTTTCAATTTTTTTTGTGGTTTTTGATTGTTTTTACTTTTTTTTGGATTTTGTGATTGTATTAAGTAGACCAAAATCTACAAATCTCCTCCTTAATCAAATCTCTCGATTAAAGAAGCCTCAAGGAATGAAAACGATCACGTGAAGTGAACGCCTTCGATGACTTTAGAACATTGGTGGAACACCAAAACGTTCAAGAGGGTTTAATCAATTGAAACCAAGAAAATATATATGATACTTAGTAATACTTTGGGCGGCAAAACCCTCGATTAGCTCTCAAAATCAAATACTCACAAGCAAGCGGGGAAACGAGGCGGCGCGAAGCACTTAAGAGCCTTTTTCCCTAGGATATATTTTATAATATCCGCCTTATACCCACCTTATAGTTTGTATTTTCAAAATCGAGCTTCACGAAAGTATTTATCTATTTTTGCCTTTTTTCTTTGGTTTGAGATTTGAATACAATGATTGGGTAATGACCTCCCAAGTCAAGGTTGTGATTTCTCACGTATTTGGAGTACTTGTGAATTTATTGTTCTACGTATACAATATAGTAACAGTATTCACACAAAAAACGAAAACCGATAATACGTATTAGTAGAGTGCTACTAATACAAATACTATTATGGCTATATATAAAAACAACAATTTCCAAATCAAAACACAACACGCCTCCCCGGCAGCGGCACCAAAATGATAGTTGTAAAATTACGTCTTTTAGGAAAAAGAGCGTAAAAATATAGGGTAAGCACGACGATTTAGGAAAACCGTGTGTAAATGACCCTAAAGTGAGTTCGTTCTCGAGGAGGCAAGTGCGTTGTGTAATGAATTGATTAATGGTTTGTGATTATATTGAGAAAAAGAAAATAGAAATGGGGCAAGAAGAGAATGACGGTTACGAAGACGGATTAAGCTAAGACGAAAAGGTCGTTCACGTAAAACCGTAAAAAGCTACAAATTAAAATTTTAAACCTAAAAATCAATTAAAAGTTAAAACTAAGTCTAAATTAATATAAATAAGAATAAAAATCCAACAAAAATATTTTAAAACCTTTTATTAATTAAATATTCAAATTTAAATGCTAATTAAAGCCCTATAATTAAATATAATTAATCAAATTGTCCAAAATATTATTTTATTAAACTAATAAGTTACTTATATTCTTTAAAGACTAAAAAGTATTTTTCCTAAATTTTAAAAACTATTTTTCTATTTTTAAAACACTTAAAACTATTTTTAAACTAAAATAATCATAAAAAATAATAAAATAATGCCAAAAATAATTTGACAATTTTAAAAATCGTAAATTACTCTAAAGAACAGTAGAAAAATGAAAAAGTTTGAAAAATATAAAATTTTTTACTAAAAGACAAAACAGATTAATATTAAACCCTAATTAAACTAAATTTAATTCTAAAAAATAAATAAAAAGTGAACAGTAAAAACTTTTTAAACGAAAAATCTTAAATTATTTTTCTAAATCTAAGAAAAATCTTAAAACTGAAAAATAATTATTTTTGTCACTAAAAGACAAAAACAGAAATTAAAAAGTTAATTAAAAATAGCAATTAAACCTAAAAAAATAGCAAATGAACAGTAACAGAAAACTTAATTAAACTGAAAAATCAGAAATAAAAATAGAAAAATATTAAAATTGGTTTCAAGTCCTAATTCTTGTTTTTGATCACTAAAGACAAAAAAAAAACAAATTGACTGAAAGTGACATGTGCTAGGACTTTGTCCTTTTGCTGAGCAGTGGTAACAATGATACTAGCAGTGGGAAATTGGTTCCCACTGGTAGTGTTAAAATTTGGTCAGTTGACCAATAAGCTTAGGAAAGCTTATGTGAGCTTTTTCTTGGGGCAATAAGGCACCCCTACACTCAGTGGAGTGTAGGGAGTCAGATTAATCACAAAAACAAGCAAGTCTTTCACAAGATTAAGCACGAAATGGCATAGAAAGTTACTGATTAAGCTTGTATGTTTCTGATGAATAGTAACCTGATGCAATATGCACACAAAACGAATTTTAAAGCCTAAGAACTTGCATACAAGCTAAGCAAATAACATACAACCAATTACAAACCCTGCTTGGACCTATCTCCTAACAAACTTGAAACAATGGTGGTCAAAATGACACCCAAATCACACAGGAAAATGGATTGACTATTTTTATGCTATACTACCAATTTTATATGCAACTTCACTTAAATCCTACTCAAACTAACACCCTAAGACCAATATCACCTTAAACCATCAAAAGAAACATGTCTAGATAGGTTTCAAGCCAAAAGTTTGTCACAAATCCTAGCTTAAACACAAATCCAAACACACCTTTAAAAATTCAGAAAATGGTTTAACAAACAAAATCAAATCAAACTACTATCAATCTACTTCCAATTACTACTAACATGCATAATACACCTCATTTAGCATAATCAAGCAAGAAAATCACCACAAAAATAGATTAACACCAAAAACTCATTAATTCACATGAAGACCAAAAAATAGGCCAAATGGGTTTAAGCCAAGTTACCTTGTGGGACCTACAATCCAGGTCCCATAATGGCTGAAAAGCCACCTCCTTTCAGGCTCGGGTCTGAGCAGATCTTGTGGATGTGGGGGATGCCAATGTCTTCAAACCAAAAGGCAACAAAAATGAATGGGAATGAGGTCTTCTTGACCTTGAAGCCTGCACAAGCACAACAAACCACAAGAGAAAACAAGCTGATAATCAGTTCAATAAGCTCAATGGCAAATGAGCTTATTGAATGCTTATAGCAGTAAGCTGTCAGAAAGATAAATAATATTTTAAGGTGATCTTGTGAAAACAACTTTTTGAAATCAAGTACTTTGAAACCAACCAACTTACAAGCTTTTTAAAATAATAAGAACTTCAGTATGCTTATGTTTGGCTTGTCAACCCTAACATAAGCAACTTCAAGCTTTTGGATCTCAAAAAGATTTTGACCAAAGTAATATTTGAACAAAACGTTTTGATAGAAAAAGAACTAATGCAGAAAAGTAAAAAATTTTAAACTACAAACATGTATTTAAAAAGGAACTCAGCATTTATACAAAAGCTTTAAAAATTTCATTCATAAGAAAACTTTTACAAAAGCTGGAACCAAAAACCAAAGTCACAGGCGACTTGGTTTTATACTAACTCTCAGAATAATCTAGAAGGTGAAATAAAATAATACAGAAGAAAGGAAAAGCCCTAAACCCTAATTCAGGAAATTCTACAAAATCCCTTGGTCCTTGCTTGAATTTTCAGTCAAATTGGTGTCATGTGATGCTGGTACTTGATACAGCTGTTAGAATGCCATCTTGGTCGTTCATTTGGTGTGAAGGACATGTTTTTCATCAAAGCCATTCATCTTGTCGAGGTTTGGGGATTTGGGGAAAGTGACGGGTGCAGGGGTGGGGACCAAGGATCACATGGTTGTGTTGGGGACATATTTTTGAGTGGGTTTGGGTTGGAGTGGACAAGAATTGGTAATCTGGAGAATCTCAATAAAAACCCCTTTGGATTAAAACTAATCAAGATTAGGGTTTATAGTGTTGGGTGGTGATGAACAAGGGGTTTCAATTCGTTTTAGGGGAAATTAGTTTTAAAAAGTCTGTTTCCCACTTAAATTAATAACTGATTAATAATCTGTTTGTATAAAACTAGTGGAAGAGTGACGTGTAGGATTGGGAGGTAGTGATTGGTGGGTCAACCAGTCAAGATGACGTGGTGTGTTGTGAGTGGGTGTTGAAGGTTTATTTGTCTCCCAAGAATGCCCCCCAATGTTTCTTGTCTTTGTCACTTTGTAATAACAGCCCAATATCTTTAATTCCTTTGTAAAAAACTTTGGCTGAGTTGTCAAAAATGGCACAAAGACTTTTCAAAGTTTATCACAAGGACTTTAAATGCAATTTCTTTAATCTTCAAGGGCTTAACTTGTCATGTCTTCATTCTTCAAGGTTTTGACTTGTTTGTTGACTTCTTGGAGGACCAATGTTGACAATTTAGTTTAGTTGAGGGACTAAATTTGCCAACTCTTCAAAGTTAAGGGTCCTTTTTGTAATTTTGACAAACTTTAGGGACCAAACTTGTAATTATGAAGATACAAGGGTATAAAGTGTCAATTCTTCCATATTGGAGGACCCTTCTTCATAATTCTTCAAATCTTCAAGGGTTTTCTTTGGAAAATTCTTCATTAGGGCTTGGTTCATTGTGCGGCTTCATTTTCCGTGTTCGTTTTTGTATGATTCTTGTGATCTTTTGTCATTTGCTCAATATCCGTACCTAAAATACACAACCAACAAACACAAGCATATATTTGGGTATTTTGATGATATTTAATACATTTTAAGCCCGTTTTGGACGATAAGACTATGTATAAAAGCAGTCTCATCATAAACTTTGATGCACTGAATAGAATATCAGGGCCAAACAGATCATTGTTTATCAGTTTTTTAGGAGACACGGTTCGGGAGCAGATAGGATTGAAGATTCTATCGTGGAAAGATGTGAAGGCGGAAGCAAGAGAAAAACTTTGGACTGAAACCACGGTACACATACAAAATTTTTTACCCAACTATTAGTCTTATTCCTACATTTACTTTAACATTATGTTAATATGTGCAGCAATACTTTGAATTGGATGTGTCCTACAAAAAGTTGGTAATGAATAAGCTAGGTGAACTGCTAAGAAATTTCAAAAGTAAATTGACAGCTAAGCACATAGTTCCCAACCTAGATAATCCTGAAAACTAAATGTAGTTCCAAAGAATTACAGAGCAATCGTCAATGCCGAACACTAGGTTGCTTTTGTAAACCACACGGCGACAGAAGAATTTAAGGTTGTTAATTTATATTTCGTTTTACATTTATAAACACCGTATGTATGTATTGTTTGGAAACTCCGTATGACAAACACAGTCTGTTACGTACTAGCAACTTCTCATCCAGTAATCTCTTTTGTTAGGTGAAATCAGCTGCAAATAAATTGGCGCGGTCTTTATCAGCATACAATGGGACGTGGTGGTTATGTATATATAAAGGAGCAAATGATAAGGTTATATTGATGTAATATCCTAACACTGTTGTCCATGTTGGTTTAACTTTTCATCTGTATGTATTTGATGTTTGGAAGATCATAAGAAAAGAAATTACACCAGATCAAGAACCCCCTGTGTTGTACTGTAGTTTAATGGAAGGGTTAGACAAGAAGGAAAAGAGACAGATGATGAAACAATCAAAGTTGGCACTAAGATTGTAAGTGTTATTGCAAAATTTTTATATAATGTTTATATTCGTATAATAAATTATTTACCATTTTTTATGTGCAGCTGGAAGCAGAGGAACAGATCGGAGATGGAACCTTGACGGTTGATAGTGGCTCAGATTCATTATCACATGTATTAGGAAAGGAAAAGGGAGGGTATGCACGAGGAGTGGGAGGCAGAGTTACGTGCCAAAAGTTCTTTGATCTACCTAGAAAGAAACAAGGAACTGATGTAAGGATTGCGTTGCTTGAATACGAACTTGAGAAGGAGAGACAGGCGCGTAAAGAAAAACAGGATACAGTCGCTGAATTAACCACGAAGATGTCACAAACACAGGAAACTATTGAAAAAATGTTGAAAGTTATGTCTTCACAAGGGGTTAATATAGCCGAGTTAATGCCAAGTCAGTCAAATGTAAGACTAGTTTTCTAATTTTGATTTGATGATTTTCAGTCTGTAATACCATTAACAATTAACATACTTATATATTGCAGGTATTAAAACTAGAACATAATGCATTAAGCAAAATACCTAGTGAAGAGCAAAGGACGTCGATCAGTGGTGGTGGACTTCCGAAGGGTGTGTTATTTCCAATGTCTAAGACAACTGCAACTTTGAACAAGGATTTGGACAATGTAACTGCAGCTGCAACTACAACTGCGAAGAAGGTAAGTTATAAATAAACCATGTTTGGTTTCTAAATTGTACTATACATGACTTATTTACTGTGTTATGTATATATGCAGGTGTCTATTAGAACTAGGTTAGCAAAAAATAAGACAGCATCGTTGGAAAAGAAGTCTCCACTTCAAAATTCCCAATCTCAAAAGATATTTATCCAGCTTCCGGATCACAACAAAATCTGTCTCCCTCGCCACAACAAGACGTACCTATTGCATCATTACAAAAGAAGCATAAACCTTCTAAATAAAAAGTAAATCAGTCTCCACCATCACTACCAGATGTAAGTATTTCATCATTTTTCATATAATTACTTTTTTAATTTATTTGTCATTAACGCATGTAAACATTTTTTCTTCAGACATTCAAGTGCAAACTGTGGAACATATCTAGGACAATTATCATTGGTAACGGTAGGGTATACAATTCTAAGGATGGAGACAATGTAATGATTCATAGCCAACCACTACCAAAAAATTGCTACAAAGTTTCAGTTGATGAATCCTTAGTGGATGCAGCAATCATACCTGATGCCGGAAATAATGGTTTAAAAACTGTTAAGGATGTAAAAGGTAGTTTCGTGGCATGGCCAAAGGAAAAGGTTATTTTTTTGGAGGAGGTACATACACTTGATTTATCATCCTACATATACATATTTTCATATTTAGTTCAATGTTTAATACACGGCTTTTGTTTTCATACAGGAAACAACACCACCAAATACCATAAAAGCTGTTGTTGAAAGTGCACCAAAGATAGGATCTAAGCGCTCGATGAACGTTCTAGCAGGCAGTAAATTTATGACTATTCCTCATATGCAGAAACAAGCTAGGAATAACAAGGCTCAAAAGACTTTACTGTACGGTGATTCAAAGTCTTTACAAATGTGATTCTATGTAAAAAGTATGTTACTTGAGAATAATACGAGATTAAATTTGTTGATTTGGTTATGTACATTCAATTTTATATATTAATGCAATTGAAATTTGATTTTCAGAATTTTGTTTTTTGTTTTTATTGAATTCTGAAAGGTTACTAGAAGATGAAACATAGTCACACTTATTCACATTACAATGTGTGACTACATGTCATAAAAGGCCACACAAACATACAATTCTATGTGACTATTGGATGCATATAGTCACACAAAATACAATTTGCTTGACTTGACAAAGCATACAGTCACACTTATTACTACTATTGGTAACTCTTTGGGTATGTGCATGTGACAAACTTAGTGCCATTAGCATGATTTGTATGACTACATGTCATAAAAGGTCACACAAACATACAATTCATGTGACTATTGGATGCATATAGTCACACAAAATAAAATTTGCTTGACTTGACAAATCATACAGTCACATTTATTTCTACTATTGGTAACTCTTTGGTTAATTGTATGTGACAAACTCAGTGCCATTAGCATGATTTGTGTGACTACATGTTATAAAAGGTCACACAAACATACAATTCATGTGACTATTGGATGCATATAGTCACACAAAATACAATTGGCTTGACTTGACAAAGCATATAGTCACACTTATTACTACTACTGGTAACTCTTTGGTTAAATGTATGTGCCAAACTCAGAGCTATTATCATAATTTGTGTGACTACATGTCATAAAAGGTCACACAAACATACAATTCATGTGACTATTGGATGCATATAGTCACACAAAATACAATTTGCTTGACTTGACAAAGCATACAGTCACACTTATTTCTACTATTGGTAACTCTTTGGTTAATTGTATGTGACAAACTTAGTGCCATTAGCATGATTTGTGTGACTACATGTTATAAAAGGTCACACAAACATACAATTCATGTGACTATTAGATGCATATAGTCACACAAAATAAAATTTGCTTGACTTGACAAAGCATACAGTCACACTTATTTCTACTATTGGTAACTCTTTGGTTAATTGTATGTGACAAACTTAGTGCCATTAGCATGATTTGTGTGACTACATGTTATAAAAGGTCACACAAACATACAATTCATGTGACTATTGGATGCATATAGTCATACAAAATACACTATTCACATAGTAAATGTCACACATATCGTATATTCATGTGACAAGTTTATAAACAATAGTCACTCTTAAACAAAACTCGTGTAACTGTAGAGTGTTTACCGTCACACATATTCACTAAAACACCAAATATTGTACCTAGTTTGTCACACATTTCGAGTATTGGTCACTCATTTTTGATAGTTAAGGTCACTAAGACGAGCTTGTGACCAAAAGGTACCTACGGTCGCGGGACCTTTGGTCACAAAGCCTAAAAAAACCGCGTGTGACTATATGCCTACGGTCTCTCTTTTTGAGTGTGACGGATACAATTTTTTGTACTAGTGTAAGTTTTATGCATTATAGGCTCATTTAATGATATAAATGATATGAGTAATTTCACTCATATTAAAGAACTCAACAAAATATACCAGCTTCAGGAAGAAGAAAAGCTAAGAAATCTGAAGCTGAGCTTGTATGAACAAATAGGGAAAGCTGAAGTTGAAAGTCTTTTCAAGAAGAAAATGTTATATGAAAAGTTTTGTATAACAAGGGTGAACAGAAGAAATCTCTCACCAATCACCAATTTTGATATGCTAACAAGCATAGGTGATATTCATCTCAAGTTCTATAGGGGTGATGGAACTGATGAGATCATTGAAAACTTCCAAGGAAAAGAAATTTCTTACACTGAGTGGACTGAAATGAGTGTGAAGATTGAGAAAAGGAAATCCAAGAGATGGGATGAAGTTCGCACCATAATTGAGCACTTTATGAGAAATCTTGAAAGACTGGGTAAGATTCTGAACATCATCACTCAAGTTTCTCTGGAGGATCAAGATCCTATACTGGAGTTAAACAAAAGAGCCAATCTGATACAACCTGGTGAGGGTGACATTTTTGTCAGTACAAAGAAATACCAAGGATTTGTTCAGTTTCAAAATCATCTCCCTGGCCATGTACTAGACGAACCAGAATTGGGAATGATTATGTTCAACCATCGAGAACATCAAGACTTTGTGGGCATCAGTGACCTCGATGAAATGAACAATGAACTTCTCTTGAATGTTCAAACGATCTTTTACTATCAACATGGAGGTCCAGGACGTACTAATGCTGCTAGAACCTTCAGCATGTGCTTACTTGCTATAATGGACCACTGAAACTCAGATCCATCAATTCAGACTCCAATAATTGAAGAACTTAGGCCTAAGGAAAATTGAATAATCATTTGTATTGTTTTTTGTTGTAATTTGTAATGTTGATGAATAAATGATTATCTGATGTTTATAAGTATTTTATTGTTCAGTGCAAATAAGAAGAAGTTGTTATGCTCACTTATTACTGACATTAGACTTAGGCTATTTGTATATCCAAATAGAGGAAGATTGTTGGGTCAACATTTACTGACCCTGAAGCAACTTTAGGATTTTAATATAAAATCCCCCTAAGTGTTTTATGCTCAGCAGTAAGGCCAGTCTGCTGAAGGATGACAAGAGGAACAAAGTTCCAACTGAAGACTTTATAGCTGAAGGATGTTCAACTTTCCTCTTCCAGTTAACTTAGAAGACAAAGGAGTCTTTGCTTCAAATACTAGGCGGTCTAGTTGTTGAAGAACAAGTACTGAAGAAGAGCTTTTAGTTTAATTTGGTTTGACAATACCAAACTAAATGATGTCTATCTCCTCTAGGATACTGAAGACTCTTCAGTATTCTGATGGTTTGCATTAGGCGAGAAAATATAAATTTAAGTCAAAGTAGGTTGCTTGTTAACAAGTGTGAAAAAAACTTATCCTCTTACCACTTAAAACAAATAAAAACGAGACCAAAACGTGTAATTAATATCGTAAATGTTGAAATTATGCGTGGTTTGTGTTTTTGTTGTGTTTTAGGACCAAAAGATGAAAAAGAAAGAAAACACGGGCTTTCACGGGCTTTTATCGAAGAAAAAGACGAAATACAAAGTCAAAAGATCAAAAGTGCAAAAAGAACAGAAGTCAAAGGCCTATTCTGAAGATTTATTGAAGAAAAAGACCAAAGACGGAAGTTTAATAAAGTCGAAGAACCAAATCTAATAAAAGAAGAAATTAGAAGACGAGTTCATTTTATCTATCGACAAATCCCGAGACAAAATCAAGAAAGACGAATTAATTAAGAAGACGAGAAGACAAAGAGAAAGAAGGAAGCAACAACACCAACTAATCTTCCACCTATAAATAGACTCCTAATCTTTGATTTGTATTCATTAGGAAATAGTTAGTTAAATTTTAGGAGTAGGTGTAATTTTGAATTCTCTCTAATTTTTCTTTAACCTTTTCATCTTTCATCTTAATCTTTCAATTGTTGAATCTTAAATCTTAGTTTTTAATTCAAGCTTTTTAATTAATCTCATTCTTCCTTTCTTGGTTTTAATTTTGTGTTGATTTGGTTAATCATCATATAGCTTATTTGATCTATTTCTTATTTGATTGAAGTGCTTATTTCATGTTTTTATTATTCATATGTGGTTGATTTTTATAGCATATTGTGCTTATTGCTTATTTTGTGATTTGCTTATTTTGATTAAGTGGGTTTTATAGTTTTAGTTATTAATTTAGATCTTATTGATTTGGTCGATTTGGTGTTTGTTAGATATTAATTTGTATTTAGTTTGACTTATTTTCTAGATTAATTTTGCTTATTTTTGGCTTATTTTTGGTTCCCTGTTTTTAGGATCAGATTTGTTTGAGTAGCTGTCATTTTCGGATAAGGGTTTATTTATCCGAAGATCATCATCTTTGTTTTATCCGAAAATAGGTTTTAAGTTTCATTTATCCGAAAATTGTAATAAGTCCCATTTATCCGAATATTGCTTTATTACAATTTATCCGAATATTGTTTAGTGTTTTTATCCGAAAATAATAATTTATCCAAAAATAGCTTTCAGTAGCCTTTTATCCGAATATGTCTTAGCCTTTTATCCGAAAATGTTATTAGTAAATTTATCCGAAGTTTTGTTTTGTTGCTATTATCCGAAATCAATTTCCCGCCAAAACCTGTTTTCCCCCAGTTTATCCGAAAACTCCTTTTTAGTCACTTTATCCAAAAACTCCTTTTTTAGTTACTTTATCCGAAAACTTTTTTATAGAATATTTATCCGGAAATAGACTTGGGCATTTTTTCCGAATGTGATTGGGCCATTTTATCCTAATTTAGCCAACCAACATTCAGAAAGTGTAACAAACCAAATTATCCGAAGATTTATATTTTATCCGAAGAAACAAAAATTTGTATCCGAAGATTGTTAATATACATCTTTTCCCTCCATTTTTTTGTCTTTATTTCCAACATGTTCCCTTTTTTCAACATTCTATCTGAAAGTCGATTTAGTTTTATCCGAAAGTCGTTTTTATTTTTATTCTGAAAGTCAATCATTTTTAGTTTCATTTTTTCGCAAGTTTTTATTTTAGTATTTTATCCAAAAAATTTAATTTTAATTTTTATTAATTGCCCGTTTTAATATTAGTTTTGTTATTCTTTATTGTTTGTCATTTGTCTTCGCGTTTTATTTTAATTTGTCAAATTTTAATTTTTTTAAATAGAAATAGATTATCAAACTTTCCTTTTATCTACCAAGAACGACTGAGTCACACATTAAACCGGATCAATTCGATATGACGCACGAGAACATATTTCACCCATCAAAATTCAGTTATAAAAATGGCGCCGTTGCTGGCTCTTTTCGTAAAGATTAACGGTTTTTTGTGAGAGACGCGTTGGATTTTGGGATCCGTTCACTCGTGAACGTTATTTTTTCTTGCAAATTTCAAAATTTTCAAAAAAATCAAAAATTTCAAAACTCCAAAAACATTTAAAAAAATCTTAAAAAGCATTTCTTTTCTAAAGTTTTGCACCAAAAATATTTCCTTTTTACATTAACTTCATTTTTTCTTCTATTTCTTTGGTATCTTTTTATTTTGTAGGTGTATGCGTACTCGTGCGCGCAAGAGGAAAACCACTCAAGCCGATATCGAGACTCGTGCTATTGACACCATGGATAACCGACCAATGATCGAGCTCTTGCAATCACACGTTGAAGGCAACGACGATGCTATTGTGGTGCCAGATATTAGAGCCAACAACTTTGAGCTTAAAACCAATTTATTCAAATGGTCTCTGCCACACCTTTCTTGGGCGGCACTCATGATGATCCTCACGATCACATCAAGAGGTTTGAACACTTAACTAATACTGTAAAATACAATGGGGTCTCACAAGAGGCAATTCGTTTGCTCCTGTTTCCTTTCTCTCTCGAGGGACAAGCCCGAGGCTTGGCTTGATAAAGAACCACCCCAAAGTATTGCCACATGGGCGGACATAGAGACTAAATTCATCAATTACTTCTTTCCACCCTCACGTACTACCATTTTGCGGAACGATATCATGAATTTTAAACAAAAGTACGGTGAGACGTTTAGTGAATCTTGGGATCGTTTTAAGGAACGTTTGAGAAAGTGTCCACAACACGGTTGATAACGCCTCATTTATACATATTTGTAATGATGCATTTGTCCTTGTTTGCTATGTAAATAAATAAATTATGTGTTGAATTGATACTAATAAAAGGTATTGTTTGTATTGTAGCCAAGAAAGAAACCTTAAAGGAAAAGAACGAAGAAATAAAGAATAAAGGGGCTAAAGAAGAATTATGCTGAAATAAAGCATAAGTGCGGCGCACATTCAGTTTTGTGCGGCGTACTTTCAAAGTACCCCGAATGTGGAGAACAAGAAGAAGTGCGGCGCACATTTACACCTGAAGAAGTGCGGCGCACAATTTGGCAAGTGCGACGCACATTTACACCTGAAGAAGTGTGGCGCACATTTGTACAAGTGTGGCGCACATTTAACTGCAGTTACACAATTAAGTGCAATTATGCATGTCTATAATGGTGAACCGTTGATATACTTCCAGGGCTTCTAACCTACGAAATTTCAACTATAAATAGAGCCTTTTGCCAGGCATAATAGATATCTCATTTCCAATCTTCTCTCCATTGTTTAGGGAGAAACAATAATCAAGGATTTCTCCAAATCTTTGATCATAGTTACTAGAGTTAATAAACCTTAGTTGGTTTATGGTATTGGTGCTGGAACAAGAAAACTCAGAAGTGTTGCTAGCCATTTTTCATAAGTTCAAATACTTATAAGTCCTTTGGAAGCAATTATTGAATAAACTTGTGGTATAATTCTTATTTCATTCATGTCAATCTTTTACTTTGATTTTCATATGTTTGAAATGATCTTATTTACTGTTAATATAGAGTAGTGTGATGTGCACTTGGTTAAGGTTTAATAGCCTTATGATTAGATAATAATTTTAGCTTTGCTGGGGCAAAATGCGGCGCACAATTAATTTTATGCGGCACACTTTTTCCCTGGGTTCTTGAATATAAGTGTGGTTTGGATACTCATGTATTATGTGTTACTATGTAAGACTATTGTTATATGTTGGATTCATCCATGATCATCGACTAATAATCACGTGAGTGGATGAGTTTCATGTCATCTAATAAATGAATCTTGTTAATCACTTTTGTAACGATTAGGGGATTAAAACATATACCAACTCTTGCATAATCTCATGTACTACCTTAGTTATCGAAACCAACCATAAACTTATCTTAATGTTGTTGGTATGACAAAGTATTTAACCGGATTCTTGTCATATCAGTTAGATGTTGCATGCACGACTAAGAATCGGTATGTTGTCTTACATTGTTTATGGTTATGACCTTAGCCAAACGCACCCTTTAATACCAGTTGTTAAGTATATCTTTAGAACTTGTGACACTCTAGAGGTAATTGTTTTAATATTGTGATAACAACAATCCCTTGGAACGAACTGGACTTTACCATTAAGCTATGCTATTCATGAAAGGGTATACTTGCCCGTGTTTATGTTTCTAGTCATTTGTGTGGTAATATCTTGAGTATAAATTTAAGACTTGCAAACGAACATCAACGGTTTTACTAAAGTGCATCAAATTAATACTTTTTATAATGAATTAAGTTTGAATAACCAAGATTCACTAAATAGTGCTTCGGGGGGTAATATTCTTGTGAAACCCATGAACGAGGCCTAGGAAATTATTGAAAACAAGGCCAAAGTGCAAACTAAAAGTGTAAGGGCTACTATGACTAGTACTAGTGATAGTGAGACCAACAATCAAATTCAAGCACTTATTTCAATAGTGACTAAACTTTCCTTACATGTTCAAAACACCCCTAGTCAACATGTGAATGCTCTTAATGTGACTTGTGAAACATGTGGTGGGCCACACTCGTATGCTAATTGTGCTAAGGCTTATGACCAATCTCACGGGGAAGTGTATGCTTACAACAACACGGAGCGGGTTCATTTTAAGCCGAATGTCGATGTTAATCATTTATCCTATAATTTGACTAATTATTTTGATCCACCCGGTTTTCAACAAAGACCACCCCCACCCACCCAAAACAACCAAGGGCCACCACGACCTAATTTTCAACAAAATGCAAATATGAGGGGATATAATGCAAATCAAGGAACTTATCAAGTGCAAAATCAAGGCTATCCAAACCAAGATTTTAATCCACAAGGTTTTCCACCATACAACCAATACCCAAACCAAGGTTTTCCACAACAAGGGTTCAATTTACCTAATCCACAAATGGACTTAGTTCTTCAAAAGATTTCGCAACAAGATAAGTAATTAAAAGAAATGCAAGAGTCCACGGGTAGGAAATTCGTTCAAATGTTTCAAGCCCTTCGTCCCCAAGGTGCTCTTCCTTCAACAACCGAAACCAACCCTAGAGCTAATGTGAGTGCTATTACTACACGCAGTGGAGCAACTTTAGTAAGACCTTCTATCCCTCCCCCGGTTACTCGAACTACACCTCCTTCACCCCCATTTATCCCTCCTACTACCACACCTAGTACTAGTCCTCCATTACCATCTCCACCTCTTACTGAAGATATACCCAAGAAAAACCCTTCAACCTCTCAACCTTCACCTTCTCCACCTACAACTCCTAAGCCCAATATTCCTTACCCTTCTCGGTTAGACAAGTGAAAAGTGCTCACTAAGGAGGATACTCAAGTTACTTCCTTTTTGAAGATGATCACACAAATGAACTTTAACATTAGCCTTGTTGAAGCACTTGTCCAAATGTCGAAATTTGTTAAAGCATTCAAGGGTTGCTTAGTAAGAAGGAGAAGATGGTTGAATTTGTTAATACTCGATTAAATGAAAATTGTTCTACATTCCTTCTCAAAGAACTTCCGAAGAAACTTGGAGATCCCGGACGTTTTGTGTTAACTTGTTTATTTTCTAAAATCAAGGAATGTACTGCCTTAGCCGATTTTGGGGCTAGTATAAATTTAATGCCGCTAAGTGTTTGGAAGAAGTTATCATTACCCGATCTTATACCAACACGTATGACTCTTGAGCTAGCTAATCACACTCTCGCTTACCCCGTTCGTATTGTTGAAGATGTTTTTTTTGTTAAAGTTGGTACCTTCACTTTTCCGGTTGATTTTGTTGTTGTTGATTATGAGATGGATCCTCGTATTTCGTTAATACTTGGACGACCATTCTTGAGAACCAGAAAAGCTTTAGTCGATGTTGCTGAAGGTGAACTAATTCTTAGGGTCGGGAATGATCAACAAGTGTTTAAAATGGGAAAGATTACAAGCAAATCAAATGGAAAAGAATCGGTGAAAATGATTGATGTGCTTCAAGACGAGCTTGTTACAACTCCTTTGGAAACTACAAAGCTTGATGTCAATGATTTTGTGCTACACAACAATCCTCTTTTCGAGACTTTATATGATAATCCACTTTTTTAAGAACATGTGGAAGATCCTAATGATTCTCTCTCCAATTTAGATGCTTCACCAATCAATGATGAATATGATGATTCTACTTCAGATTTGGATGATCCACCAACTTATGATGATTTTGATGATTTTACCTCCGAGTATGAAGACATGCCGATTTATGATGACTTTGATGATGGTGACACTCTTTCGAGTGATTCTTCAAGTGTTGTGTCTTCTGATGATGTTTTTTCTCCTATCTTTGATGAGGATCCTCCGCCAACAACGCTTGATACTACTTTAGAGGATTACTCTTTTGAGGAAGATTTTGCCACCTTTCTCAATACTTACTTTCCTAATAAGCATGATTCTCCTACTTTGGATTTTGATTATGGCCTTTACCCTCCTTCGGATGTTAAGAAACCCGTTACAAAGGAGAAGAAACCGGACGACACCAACATTCGCAGTACTTATGCTTTGACACCTCTCTTTCCACCTTCTTTGGATGAGATTGTGCGGTATATGGGCGAATCTTCTTCAAGGTCTACTGAGTGTCTTTCTTATTTTCCCCTAAAGGAAAAGGTGTTCGACCCGGGTATCACAATTTTTGAGCCATCTCAGTATCCATCTGATGAAATAAAAGGAAAGACTTTTGGAAAATATGAAGCTACGCTTTCACCTTACATACCTTCTATCACCGTGCTCAACTCTTGCTTAAGGGAACCTCGCCTACTCTACTTTGGATTGTGCTCTTCACCTTTGGTTTATGCTACTTGTTAGATGAGAACCGTGTATTTGACCCCGGCGGATTTTCTTCAAGGTTCTCTATGAACTTTCAACCATAGTATTCGGGGTCGAGTCAGGCTCGTGACCCGGTGAACCAAAACAAGCGCTTCTCGGGAGGCAAATCGATGATATATCCTTATTTATCTGTTTTTCATAATAAGTGTAGGGGGAGACAAGTAGTGTTCATGGTTTTGTTTTGTTTCTTATGATGTACAGGGATTAGAGCTTTCAAAGATCCACTTTTGATGACTTTCGATGACCCGTGATTCCGTGTACCCGTCTTCTCGGTTCTATCCTAAACTCTTTTGATTCACTATTTTATATCCATAAATGTTGAAATAGGAATAACCTTAGTTGTCTCTTCCTTATCAAGATTTAAACAACGTGCACAATGTCCTAAGTGTAGGGAAAGTTTACTTCCACATGCTTAAACATTGAGTAAAATGTTTATATTAAGTGTAGGGAAGACTTCTATCGAAGTTTAGTGGGATTTTCCATGAATATGGCCTCATTTTAACCGGAAAATTGATTTTTCGACATTTTTCAAAATCTTTGATCTATTTTGGGCTAGTAGTATTTTCTTTTGTTATCGTTATTTTCTTTCATCGTATGTATTTATTTCATTTCTAGAATAAAGTCAACATAAATTATTAAATAAAATGATTTTAATAAGTTTAGATGTCTTTGATATATTAGGCCCGTCGTGAATATTTTGACTCAACCCGAGTTTACTTATTTGAGTTTACTCTAGCTAGTATCCTTAACCATATGGACCTTAATTGGTTTATTAGGCTAAGCATCCACGAGTCTCATTCCTTGAGATTTTAAATTATGGAGAACGAGAGATGATAGAGTCAATTATAAGTTTTGTATTCTATCATGAACTTATGTGAGTTAATTATGAGCTTTTTCTCCCATCACTTGTCAATAAATAAACTCGTACGATTTAAAAAGTTACTTAGCTTCTAGCCCAAGATCGTTTAAAAGTTACTCGGGATTAATTAGAGTTCATAGCCAAGGCATAACTTATTGAAACAGGATGCGAAGATTGGCGAGTCCAAAAAGGCCCTAACAAGGCATGAGGGCTACATTTTGTTGCTAAAGATCCAAGATGATGTGAAGAATCATTTTTCAAAAATCAATATGAAGGATCGAGACACACGGAGAGAAGCAGTTACTCCCATAAAGATCATGGAGAAGTCTATCCAAAAAGACCCTAACAAGGTATGAGGATAAATTGATCCAAGTCTGAAAAGGAGGCGGATCGTTGTATATCAAAATCCCAAATAAAGATTGAAGAAAAATGAAGAAGTCGTGGTCTAAGTTTGAAGAATCTCTAAAAAACTTCAAGTGAAGAAATTCAAATTATGAAGAGAAGACCATTATTTCAAGAACGTCTCTCAAGATTCAAAGTATGAAGTCAATGCTAAATATCGATCCGAGAAAGGTCTCAAATCATGAAACGAGTTATGCTAAGATATGAAATCTATGAGATTTCAAGAAGGGCCGTTTTAGAAGATTTTGTCCTTTAGCTAACTATTAATTAAATCGTCCTACTTTATTTTCGGCCTAAATAAACTATCGAAATAAGTCAAAAATGCATCCCCGTGATCATTCTAGACAAAAATAAAATACAAGAGATACACCAAAGGAATAAGGGGGTCTAAGTGAGTAACTGAGCCACATGAGTAAGTGTTAGTTTTACTAACTTATAATAACAATGATCTCGTTTTTAAGCTTGGTGTGGGGAACGTGAAACTTGAGGGTGATAAACATTCATGACACCAAAGCCCTAATTTAAGTCTTTGATTTCTTTACAAGTTTCTTTCTTCAAACATTTTGAAATTTTCTATCTTTTTAGTTTCCATAATGTCATACTCCCTCCGTCCCAAAATTATTGTCACCAGACAAGAATTACACAGTTTAAGAAAACTACATTTATTACAGCTTTCTCTCTCTTACTTTTTAGCATAATGACAGTTTTACCCTTACTTAATTAATTAATTCTTATTTAAAATTTGTAATAATAATTTCAAGTAAGGATAATATAGTAACTTTATCAAATTTTCCTATCTATTTTTAGTATTGGACAATAATTTTGGGACAACCCAAAATAGAAAGATGGACAATAATTCTGGGACGGAGGGAGTAGTATTTAATAAAGGCCAAGGTGGGTTAATTATGAGGAGAATGTAAATCTTGCTTTGAAATTAATGCATTGCATGACGTCATTGCAATGGTCAAGTGTAGGGGATTTAATAAGTGTGAAAACACTTATCCTTTTAACACTTAAAAAAAATAAAAATGAGACCAGAACGTGTAATTAATATCGTAAATGTCGGAATTATGCATGGTTTATGTTTTTGTTGTGTTTTAGGACCAAAAGATGAAAAATGAAGAAAACACAGGCTTTCACGGGCTTTTATCGAAGAAAAAGACGAAAGACAAAGTCAAAAGATGAAAAGTGCAAAAAGAACGGAAGTCAAGGGCCTATTCTGAAGATTTATTGAAGAAAAAGACCAAAGACGGAAGTTTAATAAAGTCAAAGAACCAAATCTAATAAAAGAAGAAATTAGAAGACGAGTTCATTATATCTATCGACAAATCCCGAGACAAAATCGAGAAAGGCGAATTAATTAAGAAGACGAGAAGACAAAGAGAAAGAAGGAAGCAACAACACCAACTACTCTTCCACCTATAAATAGACTCCTAATCTTTCATTTGTATTCATTAGGAAATAGTTAGTTGAATTTTAGGAGTAGGTGTAATTTTAAATTCTCTCTAGTTTCTCTTTAAGCTTTTCAGCTTTCATCTTAATCTTTCAATTGTTGAATCTTAAATCTTAATCTTTAATTCAAGCTTTTCAATTAATCTCATTCTTCCTTTCTTGTTTTTAATTTTGTGTTGATTTGGTTAATCATCATATAGCTTATTTGATCTATTTGCTTATTTGATTGAAGTGCTTATTTCATGTTTTTATTATTTTTATGTGGTTGCTTTTTATAGCTTATTGTGCGTATTGCTTATTTTGTGATTTGCTTATTTTGATAAAGTGGGTTTTATAGTTTTAATTATTAATTTAGATCTTATTGATTTGGTTGATTTGGTGTTTGTTAGATTTTAATTTGTGTTTAGTTTGGCTTATTTTCTAGATTAATTTTGCTTATTTTTGGCTTATTTTTGGTTCCCTGGTTTTAGGATCGGATATGTTTGAGTAGCTGTCATTTTCGGATAAGGGTTTATTTATCCGAAGATCATCATCTTTGTTTTATCCGAAAATAGGTTTTAAGTTTCATTTATCCGAAAAATGTACTAAGTCCCATTTATCCGAATATTGCTTTATTACAATTTATCTGAATATTCTTTAGTGTTTTTATCCGAAAATAATAATTTATCCAAAAATAGCTTTCAGTAGCCTTTTATCCGAATATGTCTTAGCCTTTTATCCGAAAATGTTATTAGTAAATTTATCCGAAGTTTTGTTTTGTTGCTTTTATCCGAAATCAATTTCCCGCCAAAACCTGTTTTCCTCCACTTTATTCGAAAACTCCTTTTTAGTCACTTTATCCGAAAAATCCTTTTTTAGTTACTTTATCCGAAAACTTTTTTATAGAAAATTTATCCGAAAATAGACTTGGGCATTTTTTCCGAATGTGATTGGGACATTTTTATCCGAATTTAGCCAACATTCAGAAAGTGTAACGAACCAAATTATCCGAAGATTTATTTTTTTTCCGAAGATTGGTAATATGCATCTTTTCCCTCCATTTTTTTGTTGTCTTTATTTCCAACATGTTCCCTTTTTTTTCAACATTTTATCCGAAAGTCGATTTTAGTTTTATCTGAAAGTCGTTTTTATTTTTATTCTGAAAGTCAATCACTTTTAGTTTTATTTTTTCGCAAGTTTTTATTTTAGTTTTGTATCCAAAAGTTTTAATTTCTATTAATTGCCTATTTTTAATATTAGCCTTGTTTTACTTTTCTTTATTATTTGTCCTTTGTCTTTAGTTTATTTTTAGTACTTATTGTCTTGTTTACTTTTTAAGTAGAAATAGATAACCAAATTTATTTTTATTAACCAAAAACGATTGAGTCATACTTTGAACCGAGATCAATTCGATTAGACTACGAGAACCATTATTTCCTTATTAAAAATCAGATATTACTTGTATACTTAACTATAAGTACAACCTTTATCTTTTTTAGAATAGTTTATTATGTACTTTGTACTGTTTATCCAGCATGGGCATCAACCACCCACTAGATAAACCCATGCATTGAAACATGCAAATGCAAACCCTAGTTTTACACTTCCTATATAAGGAGTGTACATTGAGAGTGTAACACACGGTAACTTTTAAACATTCTAAAATTACAGTTTTGCACCCTAGACTGTTTATTTAATAAACTATGTGCTAAATTGCTACTTATGTGGGAAGCGTTCCCTTTTTTGTGAAATAACGTGAGCTGACATGTATTTTGCTTAGACTGTGCTCAGTCTGCGTTGTTGTGAGCACTGCGAGTGTTTCACTATTGGTTGCGTAATAATTTACGATCAATATTTAGACGTATCTGAAATTTTATTTTCAATACGTGTGCATAATCTATGTATGATTTATCTGTGTCTCGTTGCCAGCGTATTTGTGTATAAATTAATACTGTGCAGATAAAAATAAATTTTTCTTAATCATTGTTATAGCTAATTTTATTAATTATGTTAGCTAGTCTTTATTTATCGTTCTATTTCCTGTAATAAAAATTAGGATCGACTTAATTATTCAACACGCAGTGTAAACAAATAACCCAAATAAAAAATACTTATACACAACATTACCACTACTAATTAAATCATCTTCCATTTTGACATCCACTCATCATTCTTTACCCTCCTAATCTAACAATGGCCACATTTGGAAGCATTCTTTTAAATAAATAGGCTAAGATTAAACATTTTTTTCTCATGTCTCTAACAAAACCACCTCCCCTCTTACTCAGGCATCACGTGAACTAGCATACCCTTTTTGCAGTCTTTACCATATAAACACCAAAGAATACTTACACACAAAAACCTTACATAAGACATGTCCATTTTTTTCATTTTAAAAACCTACATGCATGCATACCTCAAAGACACACATAAATTACATATATTTGTCATGCTTTGGATGCTTTCTTTCCTTCACCGAGACACTCCAAAATAACTTACTTTGAAATTCAAAATCTCCAACCATAATTCATATAAGTTTGTTATAGTACATTTCACCCATTGGACCGATCAAATTGGTCCCCCTAGCTAACTTAACCCTCCCAACTATACATCTAAACTTCCTCTATCTCTCATTTATCTCACACACACACTCGGAATATAAAAACACATAGAAAGCTCTGACCTCTTCTCCACTTCGATTCATATATCACAAAATAATCCCCCTTTTCATTTCACTTCATGCATTCAACCTCAAAATGATCCAACATAACTAAAATCACATCATCTCGACATAAGATTCACGCATTTCATAACTTCAGACGCGGGTTACTTCTTTCTCGGACGAACGTGTATGTGGTTCACAGTGCTAGAAGTGTGGGAAACGGTGTATACTTTTATTAAAACAATAATAAAATTAACAGAAAACAAAGAACAGAATTAAATAACAAATAAAATTGAAAGCAGTAAAACTAAGACGAGGCACGTGTTTAACACGCTTCCCTTAAAACAGATTCGCCGTCTGTTTCCCAGGGTACAACGTCCAAAGATGTTGTACAGCCGGACTAGACAAACTTGCCTGAAAGATCACGGAAGCCTTCTGCGTTTCTGATCGAGAACTGCTGGAAAAATCGTCTGGTAATGGAGTATGAAAAGCTGCGTTTTTCTGATGATTTAACTGAATGAGAAGAGGTTATATTTATACTGAAAACTTGACTTGTTCTCAAAGAAAAATATATACCAAAGTCAGGAAAATCTGTTATAACTTAAACAGATTTCCTGTCTCTTTAACACATAAAATATTCTGTGAATAACTTATGTATCTATTCCTAAAATAGATGTACAGAATTTTCTAGAAAAAACAAATCGAATTCGCAGCAAAAAAGATACCGAAATCTGCCCGCACCCAAGCCAGTTTTCGGAGCTGCATTCGTGTCCGCAGGTCGCGCGCTCGTGCACAAGTTCAGTAGCTTCGAACCCGTTTTTGGCCTAGAAATCCCACTTTCTGCACCCCCCCCCCCCCCCCTGCGCGCGCGTAGGCGTGGGAGTAAAAACCCACAAATGAATATTATAGGGTAGAAACTAGGATTTCCTTATAAACATGTTTTCACTTCATGTTTCAAGCGATGTGGGACAAATATTTTTCCAAATATTGTGTTTCACGTGACTCACTTTGAGACACGATATCTCATTCATATTAACTCCATATTGGACATACTTTAGCTCGTTGCGAAGCTCTCTTCGAGGAGAACGCAAAGCTAATAAGTACTACGAATATATATAACATATACATATATTAAATTATGTCCAAAGTATTGCAAAAACCATATTTTGCAAAACATTTTCCAACAATCCCCCACATGAATGGGAATCGGTCGAAAACACACGAAAGTTTCGGCAAAATTTTTGCGGTTAAGTCCTGCATAGGATAGGTAGGTGTAACCCTTTGAACCTTCCCTTGTGAGATGCACTTAGTCTCCTAGATCTGAGTAGACGCGATGTCCTTGAACTCAGCCTCTGTTTACGTAGACGACAATACACACTCACACAAGACTCTCCCTGACCTTGTCAAGTCCTCATAGTCGTGTTCGTTATGGTCATGAACACTCGCCTGGTTCTACAAGAGCTCTTAGAAATTGCGCCCCAACAATTTCCTTCGAAGCGACCCCACTTCTCTCTCACATAGGTGATTTCATCTTGAATCATTAAAAACATATGTTTTATGATTTCATCTTGAATCATTATGCTTTATGATTTCATCCTGAATCATTAAGCCATATGTTTAACCTCTCAACATGTCACATTGTTCTAGGAATGGACTAGGAAAGTTACTGTATTAAGTAACTCCCCCACATTGATGTGACTTCCCCCACATTTCTATGATTAGGTTGTCCTATTGAACCCAGATCTTGGGATCTCCAGTCAACTGGGTTAGGTTTTCCTTCATAGAAACTCATTCCTTTAAGGGCTTTAGTCCCATTCCTTTAGACGACTTACTAACTAACTCTCTGCTTAAGCCTTTCGTAAGCGGATCCGCGATGTTATCCTTTGACTTCACATAGTCAATTGAGATAACTCCTGTTGAGAGTAGTTGTCGTACCGAATTATGTCGACGACGGATATGTCTAGACTTTCCATTATACATTGTGCTATGAGCTCTACCAATTGCCGATTGACTATCACAATGTATACTAATGGCCGTTACCGGTTTAGGCCACCTGGGTATGTCCTCTACGAATTGACGTAGCCATTCCGCCTCTTCTCCGCATTTATCTAACGCGATAAATTTTGATTCCATCGTGGACTTAGCTATTACAGTTTGCTTGGAAGACTTCCAAGATATAGCGGCCCCTCCCAGTGTAAACACATATCCACTGGTCGATCTAGAATCCTTTATGTCAGATATCCAATTTGCATCACTGTATCCTTCAATAACAGATGGATATCTAGCATAATTCAGTCCATAATCACGACTGTATCTCAAATAATGAAGTACCCTAGTCATAGCTTTCCAATGTGCATCACTTGGATTACTAGTATATCTACTCAGCCTGCTAACAGCATATGCTAAGTCAGGTCGGGTACATGTCATCAAATACATTAACATGCCAATAATTCTTGAATACTCTAATTGGGCAACACCTACGCCTCTATTTTTAGATAGATGCAAACTGGTGTCTATTGGAGTTCTAGCTAGGCCGGAATCCCCCGTATTATGAGTATTAAGAATTTTGTCCACGTAATGTGCTTGACTTAGTGCAAGTCCACTTTGAGTTCGTATGATCTTTATTCCAAGGATCACATCAGCCAAACCCATATCTTTCATGTCAAACTTTGATTTCAACATATCTTTAGTAGACTTGATCATCTTGTCGTTACTGCCAACGATAAGCATATCGTCGACATAAAGACACAAGATTACATATCCACTATTTGTGTCTTTGACATAAACACACTTGTCACATTCATTAATTTTGAATCCACCCTCTAGCATGGCGTGATCAAACTTCTGATGCCATTGTTTTGGAGCTTGCTTTAAGCCATACAATGACTTAACAAGCCTACAAACTTTGCTCTCTTGTCCAGGAGCCATGAAACCCTCGGGTTGGTTCATGTATATTTCTTCTTCTAAATCTCCATTTAGAAAAGCCGTTTTCACATCCATTTGGTGAACTTCTAAATTTCTTAATGCGGCAATAGCAAGAATCATCCTAATAGAAGTTATTCGCGTAACAGGCGAATAAGTATCAAAGTAATCTAGACCTTCGCGTTGTCTAAAACCTTTGATCACCAATCTTGCTTTGTACTTATCAATGGTGCCATCAGCTTTCATCTTCTTCTTGAAGATCCATTTATAGGCTAGTGGTTTACAACCAGGAGGTAAATCCACGAGCTCCCAAGTATGATTTTGTAAAATAGACTCTATTTCACTATTAATCGCTTCTTTCCATCGAGGCCCTTCCGAGGAATTTAAAGCTTCTTGATAAGAAGTGGGTTCATTTTCTACCAAAAAAGAGACAAAATCGGGTCCAAATGATTTCTCGGTTCTCGCCCGTTTGCTTCTTCTAGGTTCAACCTCTTCTTCCTCGGGTTGATCTTGTCTCTCATCTTGGAGATCATTATCATCGCGTTGTCTCTTATCTTGGACAACTGCATCATCTATTCTAGATGTGCTTCCATTTTCCTTCTTTAAACAAGGAAATATGTTTTCAAAGAAGGACGCATTCCTTGATTCCGTAACTGTTCTTGTGTATATTTGGATTTTTCGAATCATGTACAATGAAACGATACGCACTACTATTCTTAGCATATCCAATAAATATACAATCCACAGATTTAGGTCCAATCGTTTGGATCTTAGGTGTCGGCACAGCTACCTTGGCTAGACACCCCCACACTCGTAAGTACTGGTATGATGGTTTTCTTCCCATCCACAATTCATATGGGGTTTCCTCTTTATCCTTACGAGGTATCTTGTTTAAAAGATAAGTAGCCATTAGAATGGCTTCCCCCCACATGTCCCGGCTCAAACCAGAACTTAACAACATGGCATTAACCATCTCTTTCAAGGTACGGTTCTTCCTTTCGGCAATACCGTTTTGCTGAGGTGAATAAGGAGCAGTAAACTCATGTCTAATTCCATGTTTCGCACATAGATCAGCAAAAGGAGACACATATTCACCTCCTCTATCACTTCGTACAACCTTGATTTTCCTACCAAGTTGATTCTCAACTTCGGTTTTGTATAGAACAAACTTGTCTATAGCTTCATCTTTACTTTTAAACAAGTAAATGTAGCAGTACTTTGTGCAATCATCAATAAACGTGATGAAGTGCTTATTGCCACCTTTTGTGGGTAGTGATTTTAAATCACATATGTCTGTGTGTATCATATCAAGTGGTTCGGTTTTTCGTTCAACCGATTTGAAAGATGATCTTGTAAGTTTGGCTTTGACACAAGTTTCACACTTATAAGTTGAATCAATATGAAAATTTGGTATGCCATTAAATTTAATCAAACGACGCATTGAATTAAAATTAACATGTCCAAGACGGCCATGCCACACATTAGAAGACTCAATCAAGTAAGCAGAAGAATTCATTTTATTGATATCATTCTTAACAACTATTACATTGAGCTTAAACATACCATTCAGGGCATACCCCTTACCAACATACATTTGATTCTTAGAAAGTACAACTTTATCAGACTCAAAAACAAGATGAAAACCAAACTTATTCAAAAGCCATCCGGACACAAGATTCTTGCGAATCTCCGGAACATACAAGACTTTAGTCAACTTGAGCTCTTTCTCGGATGTCATCTTCAAAATAACATCTCCTTCGCCCTTGATATCAGCAGTTGCAGAGTTGCCCATGTACAGCTTCTCTCCATTGTCAACCGCTCTGAAAGAGTGAAACATACTCTTGTCAGCACACACATGACGGGTTGCCCCAGTATCAATCCACCAATCATTATTATTAGAACCTACCAGATTAACTTCAGAGATCATGGTAACGACATCAGACACCATAGCAATCATGTCCACATTATCATTCACCATATTAGCCTCGCGTGGAGTCACCCGCTTTGGCGCTTTGCAATTAGCAGCACGATGACCTGGCTTGTCACAGTTGAAGCAATTTCCTTGGAACTTCTGCTTCGCAATTCCAGCCTTAGGAGCAAGGTACTCAGACTTCCTTTTGCTCTTCTTGTCATTCTTCCCTTTTCCAAAGCTCTTGCCTTTAGACTTTGAAGAAGACGAACCATGCTCAACCATATTTGCCTTGGCAGAATCAGGTGTATAAGTGTTTTTCTGAGCCAGCTTGTTGTCTTCTTCAATACGAAGACGAACAACCAAGTCTTCAACAGTCATCTCCTTTCGCTTATGCTTCAAGTAGTTTTTAAATTCTACCCAGCTTGGAGATAACTTTTCAATGATAGCAGCAACTTGAAAAGTTTCACTCAAAGTCATACCCTCAGCATGAATGTCGTGTAGCAAAACCTGCAGATCTTGAACCTGAGTTATCACACTCTTTGAATCAACCATCTTGTAATCCAAAAAGCGAGCTACCACGAACTTCTTTGTACCAGCATCCTCAGTTTTGTACTTGCGTTCCAACGACTCCCATAATTCTTTGGCAGTCTTAGTCTTGCAGTACACATTGTACAAAGGGTCCACCAAACCATTCAGAATATAGTTGTGACACAAGAAGTCTGAATGTTTCCATGCTTCAACAGCTTGCACGGCTTGTTGATTTTCGGGTACACCTTCTTTAGGAGGTTCCACCTGAGGTACAGTCTCCTTTAAGAACTTCGCAAGGTTCAAAGTAGTGAGATAGAAGAACATCTTCTGCTGCCACCTCTTAAAATTCTGTCCATTGAATTTTTCTGGTTTTTCAGCATGATTAGCAACTGTGTGGGGAACTGGCGCACCAGTTACATTCACAGTAGTAGTTGTAGGAGTTACAGGAGTTACAGGAGTGCTGGTAGACATCCTGAAAGATCAAATAAGATCAAAACACAAACAGTTAGACAACTGTTATAAATCTGTATATAAGAAATTCAATCGTGATCTCTATATACTTATAGTGGATCTGCTTCAA
Source organism: Glebionis coronaria (assembly GCA_025667525.1). NCBI lineage: Eukaryota > Viridiplantae > Streptophyta > Magnoliopsida > Asterales > Asteraceae > Glebionis > Glebionis coronaria. The sequence goes on from CM046881.1 coordinate 92,357,599, forward strand.
AGAAACTCAATCTTGGTTTCAATGAATCAGATGTAATTATCAAACGTATCAGTTTAACAGAAACACAATCTTGGTTTCAATAAACTGATTAGAACAACTGCTAAAAAAAAACCTTAACTGTTAATTAAAATCTGTAAATTAAAACTGATTTCCAGTGAAACTCAATCCTGGTTTCGGTAGAAACAATTTATAAATAAATCTGATAAAATTATTAATCTGATTTAATAAAAGTTTTAATTCTGTTAAACAGAATCTGTTTTAAGATTGTGGGAAATGGTGTATACTTTTATTAAAACAATAATAAAATTAACAGAAAACAAAGAACAGAATTAAATAACAAATAAAATTGAAAGCAGTAAAACTAAGACGAGGCACGTGTTTAACACGCTTCCCTTAAAACAGATTCGCCGTCTGTTTCCCAGGGTACAACGTCCAAAGCTGTTGTACAGCCGGACTAGACAAACTTGCCTGAAAGATCACGAAAGCCTTCTGCGTTTCTGATCGAGAACTGCTGGAAAAATCGTCTGGTAATGGAGTATGAAAAGCTGCGTTTTTCTGATGATTTAACTGAATGAGAAGAGGTTATATTTATACTGAAAACTTGACTTGTTCTCAAAGAAAAATATATACCAAAGTCAGGAAAATCTGTTATAACTTAAACAGATTTCTTGTCTCTTTAACACATAAAATATTCTGTGAATAACTTATGTATCTATTCCTAAAATAGATGTACAGAATTTTCTGGAATAAACAAATCGCATTCGCAGCAAAAAAGATACTGAAATCTGCCCGCACCCAAGCCAGTTTTCGGAGCTGCATTCGTGTCCGCAGGTCGCGCGCTCGTGCACAAGTTCAGTAGCTTCGAACCCGTTTTTGGCCTAGAAATCCCACTTTCTGCACCCCCCCCCCCCCCCCCCCCCCCCCTGCGCGCGCGTAGGCGTGGGAGTAAAAACCCACAAATGAATATTGTAGGGTAGAAACTAGGATTTCCTTATAAACATGTTTTCACTTCATGTTTCAAGCGATGTGGGACAAATATTTTTCCAAATATTGTGTTTCATGTGACTCACTTTGAGACACGATATCTCATTCATATTAACTCCATATTGGACATACTTTAGCTCGTTGCGAAGCTCTCTTCGAGGAGAACGCAAAGCTAATAAGTACTACGAATATATATAACATATACATATATTAAATTATGTCCAAAGTATTGCAAAAACCATATTTTGCAAAACATTTTCCAACAAGAAGAGACGACGTTTTCTTGTCCGAGGTTCTTGCTGCTTATGTTGTTGCCGACGCGTTCTTGTTTTGTTTGAGAGCCTAGCTGTTGTTGCGGTCGACGAGGGTACTACGCGAAACGGGTTTAAATTGACGAGGGCTTTTCTTGTTCGAAAGTATTGTAGCTCAAGCGTTGGGTTGTGAACTCGGTTTATCGTGCCCGCGAGCTCGAAAAGGTTAAACCGCAACCTTACATCCTCCCTACTCTCTTTGCATACGTTAAAAATCATATGATCATGTGTCACCTTTACCATGTTTGTAAAGATAAAATCTTAACGACGTCGGGTCATAGTTTCTGTAACAAACACATTTCTTTTGCATGAGTATTACGTCGAGTTCAACAACTTGTGTTAAAACTATTTGGTAAATATTTTGTGTGATTTAAGCTAAATGGGTACGTTCGAAACCAGGTTTTTGAGTCGTGACTTAGTCGATTACATGTGAGACGAGGGTCATGAACGTTGTGAGTTTTCGGGCTTGACGAGTTGTTGTCGAGAGTTATGCGAGACGAGATTTGTAAGGTGTGAGCTTTGTCGTGACGTTTTTGTTGTGAAGTCTGGTCGAGTGAAAACCTCCTTTTACATGGTGTCGTTGGTCTATTTTGTTGGTATACCGAGAAGCGTTTACATTTTTGTGGGTTTAACGAGAGAGATAGGGAAAAACCTAATTTCGTTGTCTTTAAAAATGGAGTCGAGAGAGAGGGCAAAACCTGTTAGCTTGTCTGCACCGAGAGATACATAAGAAATGTTTTAGAGGGAAACTTTTTTTTACATGTTGTCTTGCTGGTTTAATACTTATATGACGAGAGAGAGAGTGAGGTTCTAAAATGGTTTCAAAATGATATTTTCCTGTTGTTGTTTTGTACTTAAAGAGAGAAGAGAAAAGATATGATAGAAAATATTTTCAACAGATGTGATAGTCTTACATGTTGGTGTTTTGGTTTGTCTAACTGTTTCCCCAAACAGTGCTTTCAAAAGAAATTACATACTCCATCCGTCCCATAATAATAGTTCACCGACCAAAAACATGTTGTTTAATAAAAACATCACTTTTTCAGGTTTCTCTCTCTTGCTTTTTACACAATTACAATTATACCCCTAACCAATTAATTTACAACTTCTTTATTATTTGTAATAATACATTAAAGTGAGGGTAATATTGTAAACTTGACCTACATTTCTTATCTATTTTTGGACTGGACTATTAGGTGGACTGTTACTATAGGACGGAGGGAGTAATGGATCACGTGGGGGCTGTTTAGGAGGGAAAATGTTATACATTTTATAATATTGGGAGAGATATGAAGTAATATATATATGTAGAGGCGAGTGAAGAGACATGTAAATGGTTAATGCTTTTCTGCTTAATGTTTTAAAAATGGAATTGATAGTCTAATAGTTGGTGTCATACCTGTCTGTGCCTGGTCCTATCGACACCAATAATCAATTTAAAAATGGGTCACGTGGGATACCTGCCTTATTTACTTTGCAATTGTATTTGTGTCGAAATGGTTATTTGAACACTGTTGGAACAACTTTGTACATCTATTTTTTTGTCAAGTATAATCAACTAGTCGGGTTTTGAGAGCGATTATTCAAGTTTTATTTAACGTTGGTTAGTGTCGTTTAAAATGGCTATAGTAAAATTTACGACGAAGGGTTGTCGATTTTCTTTTAGAAAATCTTAAAATATTTTAACTAAAGTTAAAATGGTATAAATATATGTAGCGCCAAAAGGCTGTCAAATTTTATATTGAGTCGAGGCGATATTTTCTTTACTGATAATTTTGGCCGAATATTACATCAACAAATATTTTGAGCATATATTTATAACTAAAACCGTGGTAAAGGGTGACATGTGCGTGTGACGAATACATTATTGCATTCTTTAAATGCAACCTAACTTAGCGTTATATATTTAGGTTGCGGATTGAGATTTTTTTTGTAGTGTGTGCACCATCTTTACGTGACCGATATTACTTGTTGCTTGCTATTGCTTGAGGTGAGTCATAGCCCCCTTATTAAACTGTCTTTTATGTTTAATCACTTGTGTGAGATAAATGCTTTGTTGCCTGCCTGATGGACGCAAAATCTGTTTACATTGTTGCCTTGCTAAAAGTTATGGGTGATATGCCTATGTAGTGATAGCCCACTAGTCCCCTTATATCATGAACTGTTAGTTACTCTGGATGAGTAGGCGCTTATGTTATGGATAGATCTATTGGGGTTTGATAACCCCCGTCCGGGTGTTCAAATACATCGTCATGCCAAACGGACGTATATCATATGGTTGTTGCAAGGTGGCCATGGGTTAGGCACCTACTTGGGGCAATCTTATATATTACGCGTGCATCAGTTGTACGTGCTTGTAATCAGCCTCGGTGTCATGAGCTTAGTGCTATCATAACTATAATCATTCTATCTAATTCCCATATGCATGACACTATATCTCCCATAATGTCTCATATGCTTTAAATAGTTTGTTTGCGGTCCAATATCGAATGCTATGTTTTAACTTAAACCTATGAACTCACCAGCCTTTGTGTTGACACTTTTAAGCGTTTATCTCAGGTGTTGAACTACTTGCTTGTTGCTTGCTTTGGAGTCTCATGCATATCGTACTTGGATTTGAAGACTTGCTCATGCTTAATAAACTTTTTACCTCATTGTTGCTATTTAAACTCTAATTTTCGCTGCACTTGCTTAAACTTATTTATGATTTGAACTTTGTATTTATAAATCTAATGCAACAAGGTAAATTATATTAAAACGTCTCATTTAGAGTCGTTCTCTTGTACCTTGGACTTTGTTATTATGACGTAACAGCCCCCGAGCTTTACCGCTTCCGTTGACCAATTTTTGGGGTGTTATAGATTGGTATCAGAGCCTTGTTATAGAAAACTAGGTTTGCATTTTAGGCCTAGGCTGTAACCGATATGTGCTTCTGTGCTACTTGTTAAGTATTATAGGATATATGTATGATATATGTACATACTATGCATGAATATTCGCTATACGATGCATGATTTTTATTTTTATACATGTTACTATTTGGCATGCATACCCTACAACTGCCGTATATAACATACTCATATAATCATTCGATGAAATGAAAGTTGCTTTTAACTATTTGATGTGATCTAATGCATTCATGTTACTTATGAGGTTCATTTGGCTAACATGTTGATTATTTGCACTATCATGATACTTATTGTATTCACCGTATGTGATATCTTACCGTCTACTATATGGTCTTCTGTTAGAATGGTGAACACGCGAACTGTATTGACCGATGCTCAACTCGAAGAGCTCATTTGTCAAAGAGTTGCTGATGCGATGGCTGTTTTTCAAGCCACTCAAACTGGGGGAAATGATAACAATGCTAATAATGTCAACAATGCGCCTACTATTGTTGCTCCTAGACCTGCTAAGGAGTGCACTTACAAGGATTTCAAACACTGTGAGCCCTTTAGTTTTGATGGTACCGAGGGAGCTATTGGCTTGGCTAGATGGATGGAGAAGATGGATTCAGTGTATCGAATCAGTGGTTGTAGTGTTGGGGATCAGGTAAATTTCGCCACTTGTACCTTGACTGTGGTGCTTTGACATGGTGGAATGCACATGTTCAAACTATGGGAATTGACAATGCTTATGCTATGAGTTGGTCGGATTTGAAGAAATTGATGACAAAGGAGTATTGTCCAAGGAATGAAATTCAGAAGATGGAGAATGAATTGTGGAACTTAACTGTGAAGGGGAATGAAATTGCTGCCTACACTAGGAGATTTCAATAATTGTGCTTATTGTGTCCGGGAATGGTATCGAACGAGGAAAATAAGATTGAAAGATTCATTTAGGGATTGTCGAGTAGCATACAAGGGCATGTGACTTCAAATGAGCCGAAACAAAAAAGTGATGATGTGAGGATGGCTAATAACTTGATGGATCAAGTGGTTCGTTCTAGTGCTGCAAAAGCTGCTAAAAATAAGAGAAAGTGGGAAGAAGATCGTGGGAATGGCTATCTGCAACAACCAAATAAAAGGAATGGTAACACAAGAGCTTACACTGCTGGGAATGGGAATGATAAGAAGGGGTATGCTGGGAATTCACCGTATTGTTGGAAGTGCAAGTCGCGTCACATTGGTGCATGTACTGTGAAGTGCCACAATTGTGGAAAGATTGGGTACATTTCTAGGGATTGTAGGTCAGCTGCTACTGCTGAAAATCAAAGAGGACAAAACTCGAAGGAAAACATCACCTGCTATGGGTGTGGCCAGAAGGGATACTATAAGAATGAATGTCAAAAGAAAGTGAAGTAAGAAGAGCAAGCAAATGGTGAAGAGGGTCGTGGAAGAGTTTATGCTTTAGGAGGAGGAGTAGTCGAGGAAGATCCTAATGCCGACGTGGAGTATGCTAATGCTTAAGGAAGATTTCTTTGTCTTACTTGGTGTGGCCTAGTAGAAGTCGTCATGTGTTGTTTTCTTTTAAGTTTGTGTTTTACTTTTAAGACTTATCATCTCGTGTGGACGTTTTAAATTTGAATCTCCATTTATGAATGTGTTTTGGCAGTTCGCTTAACTTTATCTCTTCTGATAGTGTTACCACATTTTGAATCATTTCGCCATTGTCTTAAAAGAATTCTTCTTTCATACCATCTCATGAATTATCTTTCTATGACTTGACATCATCTTATGAACCATCTGCAACCCTATTATGCGCCACTTAGCCATCACTTCATAAACCACTTGTTGTTATGTTGTCAACTATTTCACTATACTTTTCTAAAATGAGTTGCTAAAAACCTTGTGAACTATTTGTTGGAAGATTTTAACTACTTCATTCTCATTTTACAAAACTATTTTCATAAGTTGTTTTGGTTACCATCTCATAAACCGGTACAGTATACACCCTTTGATTCCGAGAAACATATCATTATTTGGCGAAAAGGAGCATCGCATCGATAGTTCCCAATTGTACAAAGCCTGATCATCTATGTATAATTCGGGAAGGGCCATACTATGCTCGTAGTAGTCACAATAAACATTTTGTCAAAAATTCACATTTTCTATTTTTGAAAAGCAGAATTTCGCGTGTGTACACTTAACTTATGCAAGAGATGGATATCCATATAGTCAAGTAGATTTCTATTCAACTACATTATATAGAACCGACCTTATCATTCGACGCTACACCAATTTTCTTATCGAACCGTTTGTTCAACATCGACCTTACGTCTGTACATCTTGACGAAGTTTTGTAATAAGTGTGAAAACACTTATCCTTTTACCACTTAAAACAAATAAAAACGAGACTAAAACGTGTGTTTAACGTCGTAAAAGTCGGAATTACGCGTGGTTTGTGTTTTTGTTGTGTTTTAGGAACCAAAGATGAAAAAAGAAGAAAACACGGGCTTTCACGGGCTTTTATCGAAGAAAAAGACGAAAGACAAAGTCAAAAAAAGAACGGAAGTCAAAGGCCTATTCTAAAGATTTATTGAAGAAAAAGACCAAAGACGGAAGTTTAACAAAGTCGAAGAACCAAATCTAATATAATAAAAAATTAGAAGACGAGTTCATTTTTATCTATCGATAAATCCTGAGACAAAGTCGAGAATGACAAATTAATTAAAAAGACGAGAAGACAAAAGAAAAAGGAAGCAACAACACCAACTACTCTTCCACCTATAAATAGACTCCTAATGTTTCATTTGTATTCATTAGGGAGTTAGTTAATTTTAGTTTTTCATTAGAGTTTTTAGGAGTAGGTGTAATTTTAAACTCTCTCTCATTTTTCTTTATGCTTGTTCCTCTTTAAACTCTTAATCTTTCTTTAATCTTCCATTGTTAAATCTTTAATCTTAATATTTTTATTAAGCTTTTCAATTACTCTTATTCTTTCTTTCTTGTGTTTAATTGTGTTGATTTGGTTAATCATCATGTTAGCTTATTTGATCTTATTGTTTATTTGATTGAGTTGCTTATTTCTTGTTTTATTATTTTTATGTGGTTGATTTTTATAGCTTATTGTGCTTATTGTTTATTTTATGTCTGGCTCATTTTTATTTGAGTGGATTTGGTAGCTTAATGTTTTTAGATAAGATTTATTTATTTTGCTTATTTGGTGTTTTTTATAGTTTTTATTAGTGTTGTGTTTGGCTTATTAATATATTATTTTGGCTTAATTTTTGCTTATTTGCTTTTATTAAGTTGGCTTATTTTTGCTTATTTGCTTTTATTTTGGCTTAATCATGCTTAGTGATCATAAAAGTGATTAGCCTTAAAACTCACTTTTGTCAAATGTAACAAAATGATTTTTAATAAACTTTATTTTTAAGAAAATGTTTTATTAAAATGAAAATTTAAATTTGAATATGACATATTCCAAATGGCACAAGAATAACCTTTGAAGGTTAAACAGCCTCAAATATTTCAAATTCACTAAAAGACAAAAGGGAGCGGACTCTACGCCGGCGGTACCTTAGCACCTACGGCGGTTCCTTATTGATAAGGAACCGCGGGATCCAATAAGTAACCGCGGGTATATATAGCCGTTGGATGTTTGTCTTATAAATAGTGGATCAAATCTGCATTCTCATCAACCCTTTTTGGACATCTCTTTCAGTCTTCTTTCTCCTATCTAATCCTAGTCATTTATAAATGATCACTTAATGTGTTAAGGATGTTTACTCATGATTATCCTCTTGATCTCCTTATTTAACTTGTCTAAAGAGAAGATCATTCACAGACTTGTGATGTGATTAAAGATGTAGCATTGATGAAGATCATCTTCTCCTAAGGATCTAGTCATGTTCATCATTGTTTATTTGTGTCTTGTGTAGGTCCAATGTATTTGTGAATACTTGGACTAGTTGTGTTCATCCAAGCTATATGTGAATACTTGGATTAGAGTTGTGTAACTCCATTGCACGTGTGTCTGCTTGGATTTTTGTTGTGTAGATGCAAGCTACATGTGTGTACTTGGATATGTTTAGTTGAGTTGTAATTAGTTCTCACTAAACTATAAAGTGATGTGGTTGTGTCTTGTGAGTTCTCACTAAACTATAAAGTGATATGTAGTTGTGCTGTGTGAAGTTCTCACTTAGCTTCAAAGTGAAGAGTCGTGAAGATTGGTTCTAGCTTTGGATTAGAACTCGACATCTAGCCTTGTGTCGGAAAATGGTGAAGTAGGCAACGTTGTGAAGATTGGTTCTAGCTTTGGATTAGAACTCGACATCTAGCCTTATGTCGTAAAATGGTGAAGTGGGCGACGTTGTGTAGATTGGTCCTAGCTAAGATTGGGTCTCGACATTTAGCTTAGTGTCGGAAAATAATGTAAGCGACGTTGTAAGGTTTTCTCCGCCAAGAAGGGAGCTTGTGGATATAGTGGAAATCTCGAGTAAGGTGTACTTGAGGAGTGGAGTATGAATGAGGGTAGAGCCTCATTGCCGAACCACTATAAATCTTGGTGTCTTCCTACTAGGTTGTTTCTTTCATTACTCATTACTTACATTCATTATCATTATACTTACTACACATTGTTAATGCATTAGAATTTAACCTAATCATTATGCAACTAGCTTTCAAGTAAAAGATAGTTTTGTGCACTCACCTAATTGAAAGGAATTTTAATTAGGAGATAAACCGATGAGAAACTATTTAACCCCCCTTCTAGTTTCTACAATTGGTATCAGAGCGATGGTGACACAAGATCTTTGAAGTATATTGTACTTTAAAACTTGGATCGATTCATTGTCTCCTTAAATTAGAAGGTTAAGTTGTACTAAAGTTTTTCTTTGGTCAAAACTATTTTTGTTGAAAATAAGCCTTTTAAATTGTTAATATTGCATATTACTTAAATTAGTAGTATTAATGCATTTTAGATTTACTCTTGAAATGTATCTACTAGTTTGCATCTTGTTATGTGTAGGTGCTCATGAAGATAAATCATTCTATTGATTGTGGATTGAGTTACTTAGACTTATAGAAGACTCGTCTTCTTTGATTTCCAACATCATTGAATGATGATATCAAGATGGGTAGGAGTGATACTAGTCTTTGAAGACTTAATAGTCACTATTAGTCATAGTTGGGCTTTGCATCGATTCCTTGAAAGCTCGGAATGCAATTTGTGGCCAAGGTACGCTTTCGTTCTTCCACACGCCCTATTGATCATTCTTTTGATCATTAATTGACTATATGCTTCTTCTTGGCATCCTTGCCTTGACATTTACTTGTGGTTTGTGATTCTTTCCTTTTTCCCTCTCAAACCTTCATTGCTTGGATACTTGACTCACCATGGAGATGTAGGGTGAGTTAGTAGAAGCTTAAAGTATCAAGCATGGTTTCCATGGTTTGCACCCTTACGGTTAGTAGGCCCTATATCATGTGTAACTTGTGCAATTAAGCTCATCTCTAGGATGATTAGTGAATCCCTTGAGATACCAAACTACTTCATTAAGTTGTAGGTGGATTTTACACATTTGGAATTGAAATATTCCAAGGATATTGTTATTGTTAATTCTAGCAATAATTATCCGATCATGTGGGAGAGAAAATGAATCTATACTTTGCTTATGTTTTGAAATACAATAAGACTACTCTTGAAAATGATTTTATTCCATGCATCAAAATTGCTTGGTGTAATTCATTACCAAAGCCGTTTAGACTTTCGCCAGAAAGGCACGTCTTAAACCACTATATATGACACAAGCTCTTCTCCTACTCAATTTGAAGAATGTCATTTGTCTCTTGAGCAATGTTCTTGGTCTTGATTCACTTCCCTTGACTCCTCTCCCTTTGCTTCTTTGCTACGAGTAGTCGTTTGTTCGTTTCAGTCTTTTCCTATCTCGATTCAACTCGTAATCCTTCAACAAGGCATTATTACCTAGTGTTGTGGTGGTCCAATGATATCCTAAAAGGTTTAAGATATACTTTTAAGTATTTTAAAAAAAATTGGTTTTGAAAAATTCATTGTTTTTCTTTGATAAAAACCTGCCTCTGTAGGCGGTTCTTTATCTCTGGCGATTCAATAGCGCGGTTCCTTATCGATAAGGAACCACGAGCAGAAACTTTGTCAAAGCGCCAGTTTTTATAAAATACCCTTTTCAAAGAGAACCTTCTCTCTCCTTCACTCACACAGTGACGAAAACACCCAGTTTTCCACCATTGTTGTTTTCCCAAAACCTTCAATTACTCAAGATGAGTTGATTTCAATTTGTGGGTTTCACTCACCCTTCATAAAAGATTAATTATCTGTAAGTCATTTCTTTCAATTTCATCTAATTTGTTCTAGGGTTCATACATTCATAATTGGGGCTTTTTAAAATTGACATTGAATTAGAACCTTACTAGGAATAAGAGTTGACATAGTATTGTTACTATGATTCCTTAGGTTCATATTCATTGAGATTTCACTAAAACTCATTTGTAGAACAAATCTGAATTTTAACTGAATAGTTTAGTTGATTGATAGAATTGATATGAACCCATGAACAAGTTGGTAATGCCATTGTTAAATGCTTACCTAAAAACCTTGTTTTGAGAAACCAATGTTCAAGTTCATTATTAATCTTACATGGTCAATGTGTCATTGTTGATGATGAACTTGGTACATTGTGAATATGAGAATGATAAGGATTAAACCTTGGTTTGTCAATAGATTGATAAAACACATTCTCGCTTCCTTTGATTTTTGGTTTATATGTTACATATGAGTAATTGGAGAAATATGTTTATATGTTATTTTTAGGTACTATCATGACTTCAAGATATCAAAATGACCATCTACTTACTAGAAGATACATGCCTAATCCTTCTTTGACAATTCAAACTTGCTCTTTTCAAAACACTTATCATAATCTTGAATCTCGTTGTTTCCATGAATAACATATTGTTTCTTCTAATCTTCTTGGACTTGACTTCATTCGATTCATGTTCAATACCATTGGCTTTGATTGTTTGCTTGACATATATGAGCCAATCTTTCCTTCTTTCCTATGGAATTCTTTAACTCGTTCAAGCTAATCCGCATCACCAATGGTCTATCTATAAGATTTTCCATCAAGGGGAAAACCTTTGTGTACACTCTTGAGGAATTTGGTGAGATTCCCAGAGTTCCATACGAAGGTTAATGTAGGTTCACCGATGCTTGGGGTTTAAACCACTTAGAATCAACCCCTATTGATGTGCATTATGTGACCGAGATTCCTTCGGCTTCGGCCATCTCTCGTGCCCTTGCTACACCTCGTGAACATCCTATTCTTGGTAATTTTGAAGGATAATTTCGTGCTCTCACTCCTTGGGAATCACTAACTAGCAATCTTAGTGATTTTATGGTCCCTTGGGCCGAAATCATTAGGGAAAATACAATGTGTTTGGTTGGTGATCGTAACCATGTGCATGCTTGTCTTGCACATGTGTTGTATTGTGTTGCTACCACTACTACATACAACCTTGTATTTTTCATAGCTAGAAGGATAAGATTTGTTCTCAATGGATCTCGTTCTACTCTTCCTTATGCCATGATTCTCTCACGGCTTCTTAGGAGACTTCTTCTTGACCATCCTCCTCTAAATCCTTCATCTTTTCACTCTGTGGTTCGAGTCATGCTTCCCATTGAAGGGAATGTCTCTTCAGTTCCCACGTATGATTCAAATGAAGATTAAAATGTCTGTCAAGACAATTCTCTCATTTCTCGTTATGACTTGTCATCATCTATCTCTCAATTGTCTTCACTAGACATTGATTCAGACTGTCAGTATTGTCTCAATCTTCATCTTCAAGATCGAATCAGAAGTGAATCAAGGCAAGGAGGAAATGCTCATAGATGAATTATATATATACCACTCTTGTATGACTAACATGTGTGTAAACATGTATTGATTGCTGAACTTTATCTCTTTTCTTATCTCTATTCTTAGGATGTTGTGTATTATTTAACTAACAATTTGTGTTTGGATTATCTAGTATTTTAATCCTAATTATCCATGGTATCGATATTTCGATTTACATGTCTCTGTGCATCTTGTGTGTTAGATAACCTCCTAGTTTTTGATTATTAGTTCACTTTGGCTTGATAAACCTTGGTAAAAAATCTGGGCTAGCAAAAGTTTGAGGAAGTGCTATTTTTGAACACCTTTGGTCGCGGTTCCATATCAAACCTGCGGTTCCTTAGCGATAAGGAACCGTGGACCTATGTAAGGAACCGCCTAGTACTGTTTCAACAGAATCTTTACTTTACACTCTTTTCTTTAATCTGTGTAAAACTTTGATAAAACTTTTGCAAAAACCTGCACTTTCCTAAACTAGGCTACCTAATTTCATTGTTCATATAAAATGATTTTAACCTATTACTAGTTTGGATCATCCCCTTCTCTTCTTAAACCCTCTCTTGTTGATTGTGTTCTTCATCCCTTCAACTCTTCTCTAAACCTCAACATTCATCCATGGTATCCACTAGAACATCCAACTCCTCCAAAACCACCTCACCCAAAAGAAGCCTTTAGGTGAATCTCAAGTCCTCTAAACTTGGTTCTCCATCTTCTCTCAAACTTAAAAGTGAAGCCTCACCTATTATCATCTCCTCATCACTTTCACCACCTCTTGCTTCATGGAAAACAAAATCAACTCATGGTACTAACCATTCACATGGTTCTACCTCCTCTTTATTCCAATCAAGAATGAATGATTTTTCCTCTCCACTCATTTCTAGTCCTCCCTTAAATGTGAATGCTCAACCACAACCTCATCAAAGGATTCCCTTTGTTTTTTAGCCTCTTCCTTTCACTCCACCAAATTCACCCATCTCACAAATTTCACCCTTAGATACCATGCCTTCTCCTCATCCTCCTACCTCCAACACTCCTCTCCTGGGTGTTATGATGTAGAGATTTTGTATACCCTTTTAGGAAAAAGAGGCAACAAAGTAGTAGTAAGCGTTAAGTGTCGGTTTAGGAAAACCGAGCACTAATGACCCAAATGAAGTCCAAGTTCGTTTCCTAAGGAGGTATATGTGTGTGAAAAACTTGCCAAATGTTTGTGATTAATGATTGGTTTAGAAGGGGATTGGAAGAGAAAATGACGAAGTCGAAAAAATAGAAAAATAAGCAAAAACACTATTAGAAAGTTAAGACGTAGAACCTAAAAAAATCACCAAAAATAAAATAAATTCTAAAAATTACCAAAAATTCACCAAAAAATCAAAAATAATAAACTAAGAGTTTACCAATTATCAAAACTTTTTCAAACCTTTTAAATAATTAAATATTCAATTTTTAAATGCTAATTAAAGCCCTAAAAATCAAATAAATTATTAAAAAGCCCAAATAAGGATTTTTCAATTGATAAACCTCTAAAATGACCTAAAATGATTAAAAACTATTTTTAGAAATTTTAAAACTAATAAAAACTATTTAAAATGAATTAAAAACTATTAAAACTTAAAATAATTATAAAAATTAATCTATAAATGATAAAATTATTCTAAAAGTTTCTAAATTCCTATTTTAATGTATTTAACCTAAGAAAAATGTAAAAAGTTGGAAAATGTGAAATTTGAAAAATAATATTAAAATAATAATAAAATAATATTAAAAATCCAAAAATTATAAAAAATTCTAAAAACTTGCAAACTAGTTTATTTTAACCTAAATAATCAGAAAATGAAAGTGGAATTACCAAAATACCCCTAATGGGCCCTCAAATGGGCCAAATCCAAAAATAGTCAACCTAAAAGTCAAACGCTGACAAGTTATAGTCAGGCGCTGATAAGTTGAAATCAAACGCTGACAGACACAAGGTAGGCGCTGACAGACTTAATGAAGTGCAATGACTAGTTTTTCACCCTGCTGGTCAAGGATTGAGTGCAAACCTTGTGAATCAAAGCTTACCAGTTGGGTAAACTTGATGTATTTTGGCATAAATAAGCCAATAAGCCAGTGAGCTTATAAGCTATGATCAAAGCAATCCAAATACCCAAATATCCTCATAAGCAGCAAACAAATAAGAACCAAGCAGCAATACAACAATCCTAAATGCTAGAAATAATAATGCAACAAAAATTAAACACTGAATCCAAGTAAATAGCAAGATCAAAGCATAAAAAGTTACTGATGAACAAAGAACATATGCAGAAACAAGTTTGCTGATATACTTGACACTTGATCCAATTTCAAACCTCAAATCCCTCTACCCTGGTGTGATTAGCTATGATTTAGCACTTGTTACCCTTAACCTATGCTTAGATCTAGGTGTCCTCAAAATCCTAGCCAATTTTACCAAGTTATGAAGATTTTAGAGCCAATCTATGAATCAATGTGTTTAAGACCACAAAACCTGCAAACAGATGCACAAATACTCCCAAATAGCAGATACCAATACTTGCATACAACACACTAGCACTTAACAAACGCTGACAAGTTTAAATCAAACGCTGACAGAAACAAATCAGACGTTGACAGACTTATGCAGTAATCCCAAACAACCCTTAATTAAGCACTTATCATACAAACTTCTGATTTTAACTAATATCCTACTGATTGTAATGATCAAAAACACTTAAACAATAGCAAATAACATAATCAAACTCAAAAATCACCAGCACAAACACCAATACTCAAAATCAAAGTACCAATTCAAAAACAGTCATAAACATGAAATTTTTAGGGGAATCTTAACAAGAGATTATACCTGCCTTCCACAACATCCTAGGAAGGCCAGCAATGCTCCTTGGACCTTGTTCAACAACTAGAACAAGACCAAGGTACTTCAATGAAGATGATGCAAACTGCCTTGGTTGATGGTTCAAAGTAGAACCTCAAGGACTTGATGTCTTCAACACAAGCAGCAAACAACTCAACCAAGGGCTCTAATCCCTTCACAAGCTTGGTGTCAACAAGCTTGTAAGAGCTTATAGCTAATGGTCAAGGGTTAGTACACAAAATAACCAAAACAGAACCTAGGATTTCAAGGTTTTCAAACCTTAAAAACCTTATGAAACAAGACGTGCCTTAACCACAAGATTAAGGTAGGCCTGCACAATCAAATGGAACTCATAATTAGGCTACTCAAACACCAAACTTTTAACTAAATCAAAAAGAGATTTCAAATTTTCAGAAATTCAAATTTTATTTAACTTAAAAAGGAATTACAAAGATTAATAGCCTAAAACTGGAACCAAAGCTCTCTCACATGTTGAGGAGTCTTTTTATAGGCAAATGCCAATGCTACACTGTTCATAAACCCTAGATGTGAAATTCCCTATTTGTCCTTAAGTCCTTCTAGACGAATCCTTGGTGTGAGCTGTTTAAAATGATCCTGGATGTTCATTTCAGCTTTGGAATGAAGCAAACGTTGTCAGCTGTTGATTTTGACACGTCACATGACTTGGAGGCTAAGTTGCTTGCTGATTGGTGGAAAGGGTATTGGGGTGGGGTCCATAGTGAGTGGAGATGAGGGTTTTATGTGTGGGATAGGTTCCTGCACATGTGAATCAAAAGTGTGCCTGGGTAATTTCATTTTACCCTTTGTTTTAAGTTGTGTAAAACCTGGGCTGTAAAGGTGAATAGTTGTCCTTTTGATCCGTTTTTGGTGGAGTGGAGTTGTTTGGCGCGTGTTTGTGTGTTTAAATGTTTCAGTATGCACACATTCAGCCCTTGTCCTTCCTTTCTTTTGTCACTTGGATGCAAACTTCTATCAGCGCCCATTTCCTTTGTATCAACGTTTCACAACTTGTCATTTTTGGCACAACACTTTATAAAAAGTGTTTCAAGGGTTTAATTTGATATTTTTGAATATTGCAAGGGCTGATTTTGGACAATGTTGATCTTCCAAGGTCTTCAATGTATCTTAATCTTCATGAGGGACCATTATTGGCAGTTTGGATTTGTTGAGGGACTAATCTTGCCATTTCTACAAAGTTGAAGGACCTTTTGTGTAATTTTGACAAACGTAAGGGACCAAACTTGTAATTATGAATATACAAGGGTTTTAAGTGTCATTTCTTCAATAAATGAGGATCAATCTTGTTTGTCTTCAAGTCTTCAAGGTATTTTGTTGAGAATTCCATGATTAAGGCCCGGTTCTTTGTACGGCTTCGTTTCTCGTGTCCGTTTTTCCTTGTAACTTGTGATCTTTTGTCTTTTTCACGATATCCATACCTAAAATACACAAGTAAACAAACACAAGCATATATATGGTATTTTATGACATTTATATGCATTTAAAGCCCGAAAAGAACGATGAGATCATGTATAAATGCCATCTCATCATGTTCCCATTTTCCGTTTCTTGGGTGATCTACACTTGTTTGATATTTTCATGCACAATGGAACAAATTGTACTTGTTACTTGAACAACTTTCACCTCATTGATATCCTTAGGTTGGAGATGATTGGGGCTCACATCAAGTTGCAAAGCTTCTTGTTGAACCTATTTGCTAATCCTCCACCTCCTAGGAGATCAATGATGGCTTTTAAAATTAACATGCTTTTCAAAAGAAGGTCAAGCCAAAAGAGGACTATGAATTCAAGACCTAGTTGTTAACTATCTTTGTAGTAGTTAATTGTATTTTTAGTTATTGTATTTTAATAACTGATTTTTTACTTAATTAAAATTGTTCTTGTGTGTCTATTCGAATTGATTACTCGTTAAAAGTGCGACTCAACTGTCTTTTGGTGGAAAACAATATTTTTGGTCGTTGTTAAAAATTAAATTGCAAAACTTCAAAGTAAATGGTAAAGTAAATAAAGCTAAAATGGTGAAAAATTAAAGTAATAAATTAAATGGTGAAAAATTAAAGCTTGACGAAAAGTAAATTTAAAAACTTAATTAAAATGCAAAGTTAAAATAATTCTAAGATCAAATAATTAAAAAAACACTAAAGAAAAATGGCGGGAAAAATAAATGCTTGAAATTAAAAACAGGTAATAAACCAAACCTAAGTCGGAAACCAATTGCATGAACAAATCCGGAATCCCAGAAAGTTGTCACTATCCGGAATAATAATTCCAGACACTATCCGGAATACAAATTCTCCTTACAATCTGGAATACCTGCTTGCTTTGCTTATCCGGAATCCTTGATCTCTTTGTTATTCGGAATATAAGTTCAAGCTCATATCCGGAATACCAAATTAAGTAAACTATCCGGAATAGGCTTACAGCTTATCTGGAATCCTATTTCTTGCTACTGTCCGGAATACCAAATTAAAGCTTATCCGGAATCTAAGTTCTAGATGTTATCCGGAATCTGAAATTCCACCCCAATCCGGAATCCTGGTTTTGCTTTTTATCCGGAATCAGAGATTAGCATGTTATCCGGAATACAGCCTTGTGAAACAATCCGGAATAATACTTCCTTACCTTATTCGGAATAAAGAAAACTTCACTATCCGGAATCCAAAAAAGCCACTTATCCGGAATCCATGTTTTTGCTCTATCCGGAATATACACTTTCAAACTCTTATCCTGAATCAAATATTAACCACTATTCGGAATATTGGATTTGCAATCTATTCGGGAAACAGGGGTTTTAAATTAACCCGGATAAGAACTATAATAAGCAAAATGTAAAAATAAGCTACAATCAAATAAGTATTTAACTAAAACTTTAACCAAATCAAGTTTAAGAAAAAGCAAATAAGCCAAAATTTAAAAACTTTTAAAAACACTAAATAATAAAAATATTTAAAATCAACTTTTTATAAAATAACTTTTAAAAATACTTAATTAAAATTAAGATAAGCACACAATAAGCTATAAAATCAATAAGCTACCACAATCAATCACATAAAAACATAACAAACAATCAAATAAGCATGACAATAAGAAAATAAGCATAAAGATTAAGCAAAACAAGAAAGGTAGAATGAGAGATTAATTAAAAACTTGATTAAAAATAAGATTCAACGACACAAAATTAAACTTACTTGAAATTAAAGGCAAGAATTTAAATGACAATTAAGTAAATGACAATAAGAAAGTGCAAGTAATTAAATGGAAGAACTATGTGTCAAATAGCCAACACCTCCTAATGTGTCATTAGGAGGGTATTTATAGGGAGATTAGCAAGTGTTGATCTTTTCCTCCTTTTCTCGTCTTTTCGTCTTCTAAATTCTTCGACTTTTTCGACTTTGTCTCGGGATTATTTGAACTCGTCTTATAATTTCTTCATTAATTATACTTGAGTTCTTCGACTACATTAAACTTCCGTCTTTAGACTTTTTCTTCTATAAATCTTCAGAATATGCCTTGGACTTCCGTTCTTTTTGTACTCTTGACCTTTTGACTCCGTCTTTTGTCTTTTTCTTCGATAAAAGCCCGTGAAAGCCCATGTTTTCTTCCCTTTTCACATTTTGGTCCTAAATCACAACAAAAACACAAACCACGCATAATTCCGACATTTACGACATAAAATTCACGTTTTGGCTTGGTTATTATTATAATTAAGTGGTAAAGGATAAGTGTTTCACACTTATTAAATCCCCTACACTTGACCATTGCAATGCCCTCATGCAATGCATTAATTACAAAGCAAGGTTTACATTTTCCATCATAATTAATCCACCTTGGCCTTTATTAAACATAAGACAAGTAAAAAGATCTAAGACTTACCTTAGGTTTTGGAATGCCATGAATGTTTATCACCCTCAAGTTTCACGTTCCCCATGCCAAGCTTAAAAGCGGGATCATTGTTATTATAAGTTAGCAAACTAACACAGACTCATGTGGCCCAATTATTCACTTATACTCCCTTATTCCTAGGTGTATCTCTTATATTTTACGATTGTCTTGAATGATCAGGAGGATGCATTGTTGACTTATTTCGATAATTATTTAGGCTGAAAATAAAGTAGGACGATTTAATCAATAGTTATCTAAAGGACAAAATCTTTTAAAACTGCTTCTCGGGACCTCTTAAAGTTCATATCTTGGCATAACTCGCTTCACGATTTGAGACCTTTCTCGGACCGATATTTGGCAGTGACTTCATACTTTGAATCTTGAGAGGTGTTCATGAAATAATGGTCTTCTCTTCATAATAGGAATTTCTTCACTTGAAGTTTTGAAAGATTCTTCATATTTGGACCACGAGTTCTTCATTTTTCTCCAATCTTTATTTGAGATTTTGATATACAACGATCCGCCTCCTTTTAGGACTTGGATCTATTTATCCTCATACCTTGTTAGGGTCTTTTCGGATAGACTTTCCATGATCTTTAGGGGAGTATTTGCTTTTCGTCGTGTGTCTCGATCCTTCATATTGATTTTTGATAAATGATTCTTCACATCACTTTGGATCTTTAGCAACAAAATGTAGCCCTCATGTCTTGTTAGGACCTTTTTGGACTCGCCGATCTTCGCATCCCGCTTCAATAAGTTATGCCTTGGCTATGAACTCTAATTAATACCGAGAAACTTTTAAACGATCTTGTGCTAGAAGCTAAGTAACTTTTCAAATCGTACAACCTTATTTATTGCAAATATATTTATTAACAAGCGATGGGAGAAAAAGCTCATAATTAACTCATATAAATTCATGAAATAAATACCATACTTATAATTGACTCTATCATCTCTCGTTCTCCACAATTTAAAATCTCAAGGAATGAGACTCGTGGATGCTTAGCCAATTAAATCAAAGTTTTGGGTTTTCAAGTCATCTATAGGATCTTGCAAACTCTTAGACTCTTTCAAGTTTTAGAATTCGCATTTTAAAGTTCCCTTGATAAACGACTTTCTAGGATCAATTATAGGAACTTGCGAAAAGTTCTTGTTCTTAACCCGTAAGAGTTAAGACTTTCGCGCTTTAAAGTTCCCTATATAAAAGCCTAGCAAAACTTGACTTAAACACGTTAAGGATACTAGCTAGAGTAAACTTAGATAAGTAAACTCGGTTAAGTCAAAAAATTCACAACGTTTAAAAATTAAAACCACTTTATTAAAATTTATTCTAGCAAAGAAAGAGAATAACCATAACAAAGGTAAATACAACTAGGCCAAAATAGATCAAAATTTTTTAAAAATGTCAAAAAATCAATTTTCCGGTTAAAATGAGGACAAATACAAGGAAAAGCCCACTTAACTTCGATAGAAGTCCCCCTACACTTAATATAAATATTGTCCTCAATGTTTAATCATGTGGAAGTAAACTCCCCTACACTTAGGACATTGTGCACGTTGTTTAAATTTTGCTAAGGAAGAGACAACTAAAGTGATTCCTATTTAATATTGAAGAATATAAAATAGTGAATCAAAAGAGTTTAGGATAGAACCGGGAAGACGGGTACACGGAATCACGGGTCGTTAAAAGTCATCAAGAATGGGTCTTTGAAAGCTCGAATCCCTGCACATGATAAGACAGAAAGCAACAAACACATACTAGGGTCTCCCCATACACTTATTATAAAAACAAAGAAAAAGGATAGATACTCGGGTTGCCTCCCGGTAAGCGCTTGTTTTTGTTAACTGAGTCGTGAGCCTGAATCGACCTTGATTAACATGGTAATAACCTTGAAGAACATCGACCGGGATCAAAGACATTTCATCCATCAAGTAGCACAAGCTTAAGGCGAACAAGGCAAGCCAAAGAAGAGTAGGCAAGGTTCCCTTAAGCAAAGATTGAGCACGGTGGTAGAAAGTATGATGCAGCACAAGCATATCTCCATGGTTTCCAAAAGTCTTTCCTTTTATTTCATCAGATGGATACCGAGATGGCCTAAAAATTGCGATACCAGGATCGAACACCTTTTCCTTTAGGGGAAAATAACACTCAGGCTCAGTAGACCTTGAAGAAGATCCGCTCATAAATCTCACAATCTCATCCTCATAAGGTGGATAAAGAGGTGTCAAGACATAGGTACTACGGATATCGGTGTCTTCCGGCTTCTTCTCCTTTGAAACGGTTTTCTTCATATCTGAAGGAGGATAAAGAGCATCATCAAAGTCCAAAGGAGGAAAATCATTCTCATTTGGTAAGTAAGTGTTGAGAAAAGTAGCAAAGTCTTCCATAAATGAGTAGTCATACAAAGTAGGATCAAGCATTGTTGGTGGATGATCTTCATCAAAAGTAGGAACAAGGTCTTCATGTGAAGAATCACTCGAAAGAGTATCGACATCATCAAAATCATCATATGTTGGCATGTCTTTATACTCAGAAGAAAAATCATCAGAATCATCCATGTCAGAACTAGAATCATCATCATAGTCATCATAAATTGGTGGAGACTCGTGAATTGGTGGAGGATCCAAATTGGAGAGAGAATCATCCACATCATCTTGGAAAAGTGGATTATCATAGCAAGAATCAAAAAGAGGATTGTTGTAGACGACAAAATGATCAAGCACATTAATCATATTCGCTGATTATCTTCCATTTGATTTGGTTGTGATCTTCCCCATTTTAAATACTTTTGCATCATTCCCGACCCTTAAGATTAGCTCACCTTCGGCAACATCGACTAATGATTTTCTGGTTCTCAAGAATGGCCGACCAAGTATTAACGGAATACGAGGGTCCATTTCATAATCAACAACAACAAAGTCGACCGGAAAAGTGAAGGTACCAACTTTAATAAATACATCTTCAGCAATACCAACGGGGTAAGCGAGAGTACGATTTGCTAGCTCAAGAGTCATCTTTGTTTGTGTAAGATCGGGTAATGAAAGTGTTTTTCAAACACTTAAAGGCATCAAATTTTTACTTGCCCCGAGATCAGCTAAGGCAGTAAATTCTTCGGTTTTGTTAAAAATGCAAGGCAACACAAAACGACATGGATCTCCAAGTTTTTCCGGAAGTTCTTTAAGAATGACTGCAGAACAGTTTTCATTTAAGCGTGTGTTGACAAACTCAGCCATCTTTTCCTTCTTGTTAAGCAATTCCTTGAATGCTTTCACAAATTTCGGCATTTGGACAAGTGCTTCAACGAGGCTAATGTTGAATTCATTTGAGAGATCATCTTCATAAAAGAAGTGATTTGAACATCCTCTTTAGTAATCAATTTGCTCTTGTCTAACCGAGAAGGATAAGGGATGTTGGGTTTAGGTGGTGTAGGTGTAGCAGGTAAAGGTTGAGATGTTAAAGGTTTAAAGTTGGAAGGTGGGGTTGGTGAAGGGTGTTTCTTGGGAACTTCTTCAGTAAGAGGTGGAGACGGTAATGGAGAACTAATACTAGGCGTTGGAGTAGGAGGGATAAATGATGGTGGAGGAGGTGTAGATGGAGTAACTGGGGAAAGGATAGATGGTCCTACAAAAGTTGCTCCACTGCGTGTAGTAATAGCACACACATTCGCTCTTGGGTTGGTGACGGTATTTGAAGGAAGAGAGCCCGAAGTAGAGGGTTGAGTACTTGGGAAGAAAGAAGCCAACATATTCTTCAAATCATTTGTTTGATTGCTAAAAGAGGTTTGCATATCATGTCGCAGCTCGGTTCTAATATCATTCCCTTGCTTAGTGATATCTCCTTTCAAGTTGATGATTTGGCTTTGTAGATTCTTAACTACCTCTCCTTGGGTCCTCATGAAAGCTTCAACATCATGAGTGATGGGTGGTTCCTGTTGAGTGGGTGGGTGATAAGGATTAGAAGCTCGAGGTGGGTTTGGGTTGCTTCTATTATAGTTGTTGGGGTTGGGGTTTTAAGGAGAAAAACCGGGTGAAAGAAAGTTGTTAGAATGGTAACTTAGCAAGTTACGATCACCTTGAGGTCGGGCTTGATAGCTTTCCGTTGAATAGTTACCATGAGCCGCATACACGTTTTCCGGATTGTCATGAGTGGAAGGACAATCAGTGTATGAATGAGGACCGCCGCAGATCTCACAAGAAAGTGCTACAGCTTTAACTTGTAGTTGTTGATTTGTAGCAATGAGTAGAATATTTTTGTTCATTTCGGCCATCATGCGGGTGAATTTGGTCATCTCGGTGTGTGATAAAGTAGAAGAAACATTGACTCTCGGGTTAGTCCTTGAAGATGCTGATGAATCCCAATTTTTGTGATGAGTAGTCATGTTCTCTATAAGCTCTCTACACTCCTCAGGTCTTCTTTTCATAAATGTGCCACCGGCGGCTGCATTAATCGTATCACGATCACTAAAAGTTAAACTGTTGTAGAAAGTATCAATTAAGGTGACGGGGAGCATGTTGTGGTTTGGACATCGATCGATCAAAACATTATAGCGTTCCCAAGCATCGAAAAGTGATTCATCAGGTTCTTGTGTGAAACCGCTGATTTGATTCCGAAGGCTCGTGACCATGGATGGTGGAAAGTAGCGCGACAAAAATAGTTGAGTCATCTCATCCCAAGTATGAATTGAATTCTTCGGAAGACGATCAAACCATTTTCCGGCATGGTGGGATAAGGTGTGTGGAAATAGGTGAAGGCGAAGAAAATCCATGGTAACACCGGGCAACTTCATGCTTTGAGTTACGGTAATGAACTTGTCGAGGTGTTTGTTGGCATCATCATCCGGCAATCCGCGAAATGGACAAGTATTTTGGACTTGTTGGATCATGTGATGCTTCAACGAAAACTCTGGAGCCGTGTTTTGCATCGGCGCAATCGGTCCTCCGCATCCATTCATCGTTGGTTGACAAAGCTCCTCCATCGTTCGAAGATCGGGTGGGGGAACATTGTTGTTGTTATTCATGTTGGGGTGAGGTGGGTTATTGTTGTTGTGCACACCAGCCATATCTAAATCTTCACGAGTCTCGGGCTCTAAATAAGATGAAGATCTAGTACGCATACACCTGCAAAAGCAAAAGAAAAAGATACCAAAAAAAAGAGAATATATATGTACTTGTAAAAATAAAAATAAAATCTTTTTGGTGCAAAACTTTGAAAAAGAAATGCTTTTTATAAGTTTTTTTAATATTTTTGGATGTTTGAAAAATTTTGATTTTTATGATTTTTTGAAAATTTTTGACACAAAAAATAACGTTCACGAGTGAACGGATCCCAAAATTCAACGCGTCTCTTACAGAAAACCGTTAATCTTTACGAAAAGAGCCGGCAGCGGCGCCATTTAATAACTGAAAAATTGGTTCTTTGGAGTATGTCTAATCGAATTGATTACTGGTTAAAAGTCCGACTCAGCTGTCTTTTGGTGGAAAACAATATTTTTGGTCGTTGTTAAAAATTAAATTGCAAAACTTCAAAGTAAATGGTAAAGTAAATAAAGCTAAAATGGTGAAAAATTAAAGTAATAAATTAGATGTTGAAAAATTAAAGCTTGACGAAAAGTAAATTTGAAAACTTAATTAAAATGCAAAGTTAAAATAATTCTAAGATAAAATAATTAAAATAACACTAAAGAAAAATGGCGGGAAAAATAAATGCTTGAAATTAAAAATAGGTAATAAACCAAACCTAAGTCGGAAACCAATTGCATGAACAAATCCGGAATCCCAGAAAGTTGTCACTATCCGGAGTAATAATTCCAGACACTATCCGGAATACGAATTCTCCTTACAATCCGGAATACCTTCTTGCTTTGCTTATCCGGAATCCTTGATCTTTTTGTTATTTGGAATATAAGTTCAAGCTCATATCCGGAATACCAAATTAAGTAAACAATCCGGAATAGGCCTACAGCTTATCCGGAATGCTATTTCTTGCTATTGTCCGGAATACCAAATTAAAGCTTATCCGGAATCCAAGTTCTAGATGTTATCCGGAATATGAAATTCCACCCCAATCCGGAATCCTGGTTTTGCTTCTTATCCGGAATCAGAGATTAGCATGTTATCCGGAATACAGCTTTGTGAAGCAATCAGGAATAATACTTCCTTACCTTATTCGGAATAAAGAAAACTTCACTATCCGGAATCCAAATAAGCCACTTATCCGGAATCCATGTTTTTGCTCTATCCGGAATATACACTTTCAAACTCTTATCCGGAATCAAATATTAACCACTATTCGGAATGTTGGATTTGCAATCTATTCGGGAAACAGGGGTTTTAAATTAACCCGGATAAGAACTATAATAAGCAAAATGTAAAAATAAGCTACAATCAAATAAGTATTTAACTAAAACTTTAACCAAATCAATTTTAAGAAAAAGCAAATAAGCCAAAATTTAAAAACTTTTAAAAACACTAAATAATAAAAATATTTAAAATCGACTTTTTATAAAATAACTTTTAAAAATACTTAATTAAAATTAAGATAATCACACAATAAGCTATAAAATCAATAAGCTACCACAATCAATCACATAAAAACATAACAAACAATCAAATAAGCATGACAATAAGCAAATAAGCATAAAGATTAAGCAAAACAAGAAAGGTAGAATGAGAGATTAATTAAAAACTTGATTAAAAATAACATTCAACAACACAAAAATAAATTTACTTGAAATTAAAGGCAAGAATTTAAGTGACAATTAAGTAAATGAGAATAAGAAAGTGCAAGTAATTAAATGGAAGAACTATGTGTCAAATAGCCAACACCTCCTAATGTGTCATTAGGAGGGTATTTTGTTGGGACTTAGAGATCTTGAGTTGATATGACAAAACAAGATGAAGGACCTAGTAGTAATATGTTAGCTTAGATAGTAAGCTAGGGTTGTGATGTAACCCTAGTACCTCTATTATATAAAGAGGGTTAGGCACACATGGTTATTCACTCATTCACAAACAATGTAAACCATAGGTGTGTGTGCGTTCCTCCTGGTGTCAAGCCTATAAGGCACCAGGAGTAGTAGTTAATAGTATTATTAATAGTAATATTTATTAGTGAAAGCCTTGTTCTTGGTTATGATTGTGTTTATTATGATTCCGCTGTGCATTTACAATCATGATCATGATATCCCAGATGAGTCTAGATCCTAAGACCCAATAAGTGGTATCAGAGCCTGAGAGAGTCTCTGTACAAGAAGAATCAATTTTTCTTATTACTAACATTTTTGTTTAATCATGTCTGCCTCAAGTTCTACTCAAACAGGAGAAGATAGCACTCCTAAAACTCTGCAACCTCAGCAGATCGTTGTAACACCCCCAAATTTATACAACTTAGTACAGCGGAAGACTAGTTGGTGTTACGGGATAGCACATTACTCACATCATAGACAACGCATAAAAATCGCGTTGTTTAATAATAAATCATTTCCATTCATAAATATCAAAGTTACATCGGTCCCAAGTCATTATATTTCATACAAAGTTTTACAAAGTATTTGAATGGAAAATATAGTTTAGGTGCGGGCCATGAATTCTTGTCGTTTTCCCGAGAATTACCTTCAAGTACCTGAGATAAAACATGTTAAAAGAAAAGGTCAGCGATAACGCCGAGTGAATTCATAGAGTTTAATAAATTCCATCAATATAATATCAGTATAAAATTATTACTGAAAATCATTTTGTACAAATCATTTTAATAGGCCATAAAATAGCCAAAGTCATTTTATACAAATCCTTATCGAAAATCATAATATAGGCATTTGCCGTAAAAATCATTATACGAGCCAATGTCGTAAAAACATCATACAATACGTCTTATAACGCTGTATAAAATCAAATAAAAACCATTATATGAATATGGTTATGAAAACCAAAACACAAACATAATATCATTAGTATGACCCTGTATTGCTAGTCAGGCAATACATCGTAATTCGAAGCGTCTAGTAGTATTTCGTTAGTTTGGATTATTATAAGCCGCATGACATTGTTACCTTACTAAACCAGAACGGGTAGCTAACCCGATACTAATTTTGCCCATCTAAAGTAGCGTGTCGTCACAAAGGTCACGCTATGGAAATCTTCTCATACATAAATTCGCTTACCAATCAATGTGGCACGACGGGGATCAACCGTCAAGGCGCGAACTGGGGTGATCGTCCCCAAATAGTACTATTAAATGCATAAGCGTCTACCAAATCCCGGTAGTTCACAATTCATGCTAATGGGACTTTTAGTGACATAACCTAACTTTAATAATCCATTTATTTTCATCTATCGGGTCCTTTAATCATTTATCGGGTCATACAATCGGGTCATTCAATCATTCGGGTCCAAAATCAATAAACAAACAATCGGGACAAATGGTGTCCTATTTAATAAAAACTAAGATGTTATCTCCCTCGCGGGTTTATAAAACATTTATAAAAACATTTAAAAGAGTGCGAGGCTATGAACTCACGTTGATGTGGGAATGCGGTTTATCGGCAATTCGGACGTACGGTACGTGCTTCAATCACGGAAACCTAGACAAATAATACTCGTCTTAGACTCATGTCCAATGACTTTATAAAAATAAAAATTATGTATACATATGATGATTTTATATATATGATGATCAAGTGGGTTTACATATCCTCATTTACTCATTTTTGTGTTATGTGTCGATAACTTTTATACTAGTTTTCTCGTTTTACCTATTTACGTGTTTTAGGTCCAATAAGCTTATTATAAGTTCTTTAGCTTGTTTTAGTCCTTGTTATACTTATTTTATCAGTATGTATACTTTCCATTTTGGGCCCAAATGGGTTAAGCCCAATAAGTTCTTTATACAAGTTTTTATCTTATTTAGTCCAATTATTAGTCCAATATGCTTAATTAGCTCGTAAATGTCCGTATTTCTTATAGTTCGGGTTTTATCGGTTTTTACTTGTATTAGATACTTATATATCAGTATGTGACTTTTATAAACTTTACATTAGACGGGTTTGGTCGTCTAAGTTTTATTTGGCGAAAAACGTTAATTTTACGGCGATAGCCGAAAAAGTCGTAAAAATCAAGTTTATAGTTTTTATTACTTTATAAATATTATTTCACCACCATTTATGTAATTTATCCATTTAATTAACCTTTTATATATCTATATAAATAAGTTTTATAAGTTAGTGGGTTTTTATTTTACATTTTATAAAATAAAATGTGAGTGCTTATATAATAATAATAAACATTAATTCCAAAAATCTGATTTTTATCTTCATGTTCACCATTTTTACCATATCTAGAGTTCTATAATGAATTAGAAGCTCATTTTTGGGTGACAATTTCTTCATATTATGTGCTACATTTAACTTAGTTATAGCTACTGCCCATTTTGAGTTCATCTTACCTTAACAGTCCCTACAAAACTGCTTATTCAGATTAGACCACCTAACTTGTTTTGATCATATCTCACTCATTACTTTGATTCCGTTGCATGGCCAACTCTCACATGTGTAAAATACATATAGCTTACTGTAAATGGATTCTACTTCATCATTTTATCAGCCCATGACCTGTTTCTTTGCTGTTTTATACAGCCATCACTTTTAACCAAGATTTTAACCTTGTTCTTTATAGTTTTTCACCTTTTTAATCATGTTTATCAACACAAAATCCCCACATAACATTTTTATCATCATATAATCATCATATACATATACAATAGGAAATAAAATACATGTTTACATAATCAAAATAACAAGAAGATGAGGAGGAAAATCTTTATACCACCATGATGATGTAGGTTGTGATCAAAACATGGATTTTGATGGAGAAACTTGTGATGCACCAAGACCATCTTCAAGACCACCATTCTTTATAAACACCTTGTGGAAAATCAGCCTCAAGACACCAAGGAAACTTCTTTTTGGATGTTATAATCACCACCATTCAATAGAGCTTCAAGAGGGCATCATCATATGTATGAATAACATAGGATTTCATGGTTAAAACAGGATCAAAATGGGAGTCTTTGGTTGTTCTTGGACGAAATTTAGAGATAGAGGAGAGAGTTTGGTGAGTGGTTTGCATGAGTTATGAGAGCAAATGGTAAAATGAAGTGGTTTTGATGGTTTGGTGGAGGATTTAGCTTACATGTTAAGCTTAAGCTTACATGTGTAAGCTATAGTTACAAGTTTGACACATCAAATGATGTGGTGGCATTAGTTGGCCTCCCTTTTGAGTGGGGTGGGATAAACTTGTTTTGTCCCATCCCGCTAATTTACGGGTATTCTTCGATTCTAGTTTCCTTGATTTGCGTGCCCTCGGGTCGTTTTACGAAAAACGTTTTTATAAATTATGAATCAACGGCACAAAACAAATCTAATAAAAATTGTCTCATAAAAAACGGAGTTCGAAAACGTAAATACGTAATCCTAGGGTTTCCGGTTTAGTCGTAAAGGACGTTAAAATAAAATCGTAAGTCCTAATCTCTTCTCGTAAATTTGTGAGTTTATGAACCAACACAAATTTAAAACTCCAAAATAATATTCACGGACAAATTTATTTTCTGAAATGTCGGTCTGTCACCAAGGACGGTGTATGTAAACGTAAGCACGTAACGTTAAATCCTCCGGTTTAGACGTAGTCGATGCTACTTCAAGACGTAAATCCAAATTTCTTCCCAAAAATAAGTGAGTTCATATTGTAACATTAAAATAATGTTTTCAAACAAATATTGAGAATAAAATATCGACCATAAATTGACGGATTGTCACAGCATTTACCCCTAAACAGGATCTTTGTCCTCAAAGATCATCTTACCTTACTACTCGCTTCTTATAGAGTTAAAGCCATGTGGTTATTTCCTCCACATCCGGTCTTTTCTCACAAGTGTAATTCATTACAATACACGAGTTTCATCAAACATAACTACGGGAATAGGATCAGGCTAAATGTTGACTTACCTTCTATATCCATGATGTTCACGGGTTTTTGATGAATGCAACTTTTCGCCGATCTAAGCTCTACTAAGAATAATCAGATTCTCACTTGATAGATATTCCATCAAGTTCGATATACAAAACATAATTTACGCAGCTCTTGAAGTCCTAGGGTAGATCCAACTTATATGCCTTTCAAACCAATCTTCTTACATCATCTCAATGGTCCCATACAACGGGGACTTATATCCCATGATTTGTCAGATCATGAATTCATTTTTCCAAGGTTAAAATTGTGGCATAACTTCGCTACCCATTTGGCAATTCAAGATCTACATTTCATATTCACATAACCTCTTCCCCACTACCGGCAGTCAATAATCAGATCCTAATTTCAATAATCATTTCAGATCTCGCGGGTCAGGTATTTTGCAAGGTTAGGTTTGCCATCATAGGAAACCTTAAGCCTAAAAGACAGGTCCAACTCACAATGGGTGTATGTCGGGTGTCTTCATCTCAACTCCTGCTTACAGATGCTCTAATATTTAGATCCTAACAAGATTCGATCTCGATCCTAATACGATGATTATCAATGATAATCCTTCCAAAGGAAAGCGATTATACGGTCTATTACCAAAGGTCAATCATTCAAACATAAAACAACACTTATATTACTTTGTATCGTTACTTTACCTCGTCCCTTCGATTTGGGGTGGTACATAGTACTCTCATCAAGGTTCGTTCTCAATGATTTCTGAGCAAATCTCTAGAAATTCGATGCGAAGCGAGGATCTTTGATAAAGATGTTCGATACAGGCACACTATGTTTACATAACTCTTTTGCATTTATCATTAACGGGAATGATATTAGCAGATTTGGTCAGTCTGTCGACGATGACCCAAATCGAATCAAATTCAGATGATGACCTTTGCAATAGCTAGACGTTTACTAATGTATGAGGTGATGTCTGCCTTCATAATTCCCATCAGTACAACTTCTTCAGACAAGGATACTTTTAGTCATAAAATGACATAAATAGAATACTTATACTTATAAATTCCAACATAACTATATCTCACAATCTCCATATTTAGACAATCACAAGTGGTCTTTTAAATATTTAACGCTATCGGCTTCTTAATGCTAATGGTTCACATTAGACGCGAACCCCTTTTATTATCTATATTATCCTTTTTACAAACATCGTTTATTTTCATATTGTTCGGCACTTTATTTTGCATGTTCATTATTAAGAAATATATCTTAATTGGTTCTTTATCCTTTTTATATAATATGTCAGTATCTATATTCACTTCTCATGATGATGTAATTATCATGTCCACAATTTACTCAGATATTCTTTCTATATTATGCGTCAGTAATTACGTTCACTTTCCTGATGAAATAAATATCATAACCGTATTTATTCAAAATTTCTTTCTTCATATCTTCTATGTTTTAGTTTCGTCTTTACTATCATTTTTATCAGTTTTTCTCAATCCGGCGTTTTTAAAGCGTCGATAATTATTACAACCAATTAAATATTAAATATTCAATTTTTATGAAATGTAAACGTAAAGGTTTTAAATTTCTTAGTTCGACCAATTATATAAAATGTTCAAAGATAAATTTGAATTTTATTAACACGATTTTTGTTGATTTATCGAAAATATTTAATAACATTCGTAAATGTTCGAAAAACCTTTGTTTATGCTTTGGTCAAAGTTTTCTTAGTTGAAAAGTAAAAATTGTCGTTTTAAGTTTTCAGGTTATGGTATAAATGGTTTTACTCAATCCTTCTTAAGTTATCTTGAGGTATACACAAACATTTACCCCTAAACAGAAGTTTAGTTAAATGTTTAGTGTATAAGGGAATAATCCCTTAAAATCCTTTGTTAAAACATTTGTCAAAATATATTCGCACTTTCTTTTTAGTAAAACCCAAAGTCTTAAAAGGGCTCTTAATTTTTGAAGAGTCTATATGCATACATCTTACCATTATTAATCCAACGGTCATTTTATGTAAAGGATTAAGTTTTTAATCCATAAGCGTTAATGGTTTTAATCTTTAAAAAGTCAATATAGCTTCCATTATCTATTAATCACACGGTTAAATCATGTAAATAATTAAGTCTTAAGTCTTATGTTAAATATTCAAGGTACAATTTTAGTTGTTCGGCCAATTCAGGGCAATCTATAAATAATTATTAACATCATTCTTATTCTTATAAACAAACATATAGTCCTTAATGATCACGAGCATGAATTTATCAAATTACAGCCTTCACACATGATTCACCAATTTTATGAATGCTACATGCGCATTGGTCAATCCCAACGACATCACGTGAAACTCATAACATTCATTACAAGTACCGGATGTAGTGATTGGAATACATAATCTTTTCCGCAGATGCGAAGTTGATGATAACCATGCTGTGGATCAAATCTTTAGAACATACGCAAGAACCTTGTAAATGATCGAACAAATCTTCCATTTCGAGTTATGGATATT
Source organism: Glebionis coronaria (assembly GCA_025667525.1). Classification (NCBI taxonomy): domain Eukaryota; kingdom Viridiplantae; phylum Streptophyta; class Magnoliopsida; order Asterales; family Asteraceae; genus Glebionis; species Glebionis coronaria. Next base: position 92,389,988 of record CM046881.1, read on the forward strand.
GTTTTCGATTGTCAATTTACTCAGTTTATAGTAATCTATAAATATAAGGAATGATAACACCATAGCTCTTCAGGATGACAGGCTTGGTAGAATAAATCTTTCTCCGACAACTCTCTCAGTTATACGGTAATTCCTTAAATTCAGATGGTGCTGACGTACAGTGCACAAGCCACAGGTGCAGCACCAGAAATATAATCAATACCAAATTCAACTTACCTTAATGGCAAAAGTCTAGGTAATTCATTAACAAATACTTACTAAAGTTTCAGATAACAGAAACATCTTTTGATAAATTCATATTAAGTTCTTTCTAGATTATAATATCTATAACTAGTTCACAACCATTCACGGTATAATTTTTAAGTCTAAATACAGGATATCGTCATCCACCAAGAATTATTTAGATCATTTTTGATAATCAACATCTTATCATTTAGGGAATTCTACTCGAGTTCCCATCAATTAAGACAATGTCGTCATGTCATAATCAATCAATCCATTCTACCGGCATTATCAACCTTTCAGTTTCATTACCGTCGATAAGATGCGAACTTCTCAAAAGACTAATAATAACTCATAATCCTTCACAAGTTCAAGGATATCTAGAGACACAACTACTATTAAAAGAGTAAGGTCAACGCATAATCTATGCGAGAGAATTTCAAATCAGATACAGACGAAAACATTTAACGAATATGAATATATCCCATGTTTTCATAATTTGAGTACGCATTCGAAAGCTCTTCGGATAGTTACCCAGGTCATTCAAATGAAATCAAATCAAAAGAAATGATAAGAACGTCGATACATCCAGTCGGGTATCAACACTCGGTAATCAAATACTTTTCCTAAGAATCTCACTACGGGAGAATTAGACAAGAAAGAATTGTCAATTGTCAAATAAGACAATTTCCACAGATGAGTAAATTCGACTAAGAAGAATAGATGCTACAGGCACATATGTAGGTGTCCCTAACATTATGTCCTTATTTTTCACTTCTTGCAGATCTCATAAAATTTAATCTTTCACAATCTTCAAAGAAAATGTAGTGTTTATTCATTAGTTTTATGGTGACTACTAATCAGCCTTGCATGGTCCATTCCAAATTGTATGTAGGCGCGCAACTATATACAATTTCAAGATTAACGATGCAATACTCAGTTCGTCAAAATTTTATCATCATAAAAACATTTTCATGCTTAATTCTTAAATAAGAATCAAAATAAATTTACGAAGATTTTCCTCGTTATGAAAACAATTAAGTTTCCAAAGCGTTTTATAAACAACCTCATTTCAATAACAATCACTTATAAATCTTATTTTGAATAATCCTTATAGTGATTAAAATTCAATTTCCTCAATTGATACTATTTTATCTTATAAAAACAATGAGTGATCTGCAAAAGAGTGATGAAAGCTTGTTCACCAAGAACTAACTACAATACGATAGGAAATGAGCTTAGCCAAATAGTCATGAGGTTCATGATCTCGATAGCACTCAAAAGAATAATCCACAACGTAACTCAAATCGAGATGAGTACTTGTTCAATGGTTGCATCACTAATGTGAACATTAGGATGAAGCAATAAGAGATAGATAACATCGATACATGTAAAATTTAGTAATCAAAGTTAGTCTTTTTCATTAATCACAAACAAGTCAAAATTGTACCGTAACACATTACGTGTCTCTATGTCATACAATTCTCAGAACTCATCCTACCAACTGATATCTTAGTTAAGTTAGGGATTATTTTTAAAAGATACCACAATGAATACTAATCTACAAGAGTCATTAGGTGTTCCACATGTCCCGAAAGATCCATCGGTCTCAATTCAGAAGAAGATTTCTTTAATTTATTTCTTGGACACTGGGCATCCTCGTCAGTGGACAATGGCCTAGGAACAACCCTTAACACGAATCAACAATCAATTAAAACCTTATAATTCAATCACAAAACTTAACGACTTTATTAATAATCTCATATTCCATATGGGTTAAATTTTACTTTATTCAAGTTTCAACCAATTTATACTCAATTCGATATCCTACCTCATTTTCCAATATTTTTAACCTTATTTTTAGACCTTAATAGGGCAATAAAATCTCAATATAAACAACACTTAATTTCCAATCCTATAGCTCTTACAACAACAATTATCAAATGAGTCACTAGTATGAAATGACTCATACATTCAATTAGACTTCTCGGAAAGGTATTAGTGGCATGAGGCTTTTGGGTAATGGTTCCAATGACATCCTCAAGTGCAACATTCACCCTTTCGATTTCAATTTAAGAATTGGATGACAACGAATCAGATGACATCTTTCCAGGTGATAACGTTTTGTCAAACTCCACTCTATAAGGAAAGATCGTCATGACATCGATATCAGATTTAATCTCGCCAATTCTTTTTCAATTTCACAGTCAACTAATAACAACATTCCTACGAATATCAACCATTTGTTGGGATCATAAATATCCACAACTTGGTTTAGATCTAGGATAGCTAGAATTCCTACGAGAATAGTTTCGATTAATTTTCTAGGGAAGTTAGGGTTTCTTGTGACAATCTACGTCGTATAAATACCTCGTAAAAATATAGAATTAATCATCAAACAATCATGTAATCAAATTACATCATATATATATATATAATCCAAGTTATATATATATTAAAATAACACTTCTCAGTCTGGTCTTGTCGGTAACTCGGGAATTCTTCGGCACCGTTATAGTCCAAAGATTTTTAGACATTTTGAGAAAAATGTTTATAGTTAAAATATTTTGAAATGTTTTATTCAAAACCTTGGTTTTAAAAATCTTTCGTTCTCTATAACGAGAGCTCTGGTACCAAACTGTAACACCACCAAATTTATACAACTTAGTACAGCGGAAGACTAGTTGGTGTTACGGGATAGCACATTACTCACATCATAGACAACGCATAAAAATCGCGTTGTTTAATAATAAATCATTTCCATTCATAAATATCAAAGTTACATCGGTCCCAAGTCATTATATTTCATACAAAGTTTTACAAAGTATTTGAATGGAAAATATAGTTTAGGTGCGGGCCATGAATTCTTGTCGTTTTCCCGAGAATTACCTTCAAGTACCTGAGATAAAACATGTTAAAAGAAAAGGTCAGCGATAACGCCGAGTGAATTCATAGAGTTTAATAAATTCCATCAATATAATATCAGTATAAAATTATTACTGAAAATCATTTTGTACAAATCATTTTAATAGGCCATAAAATAGCCAAAGTCATTTTATACAAATCCTTATCGAAAATCATAATATAGGCATTTACCGTAAAAATCATTATACGAGCCAATGTCGTAAAAACATCATACAATACGTCTTATAACGCTGTATAAAATCAAATAAAAACCATTATATGAATATGGTTATGAAAACCAAAACACAAACATAATATCATTAGTATGACCCTGTATTGCTAGTCAGGCAATACATCGTAATTCGAAGCGTCTAGTAGTATTTTGTTAGTTTGGATTATTATAAGCCGCATGACATTGTTACCTTACTAAACCAGAACGGGTAGCTAACCCGATACCAATTTTGCCCATCGAAAGTAGCGTGTCGTCACAAAGGTCACGCTATGGAAATCTTCTCATACATAAATTCGCTTACCAATCAATGTGGCACGACGGGGATCAACCGTCAAGGCGCGAACTGGGGTGATCGTCCCCAAATAGTACTATTAAATGCATAAGCGTCTACCAAATCCCGGTAGTTCACAATTCATGCTAATGGGACTTTTAGTGACATAACCTAACTTTAATAATCCATTTATTTTCATCTATCGGGTCCTTTAATCATTTATCGAGTCATACAATCGGGTCATTCAATCATTCGGGTCCAAAATCAATAAACAAACAATCGGGACAAATGGTGTCCTATTTAATAAAAACAAACATGTTATCTCCCTCGCGGGTTTATAAAACATTTATAAAAACATTTAAAAGAGTGCGAGGCTATGAACTCACGTTGATGTGGGAATGCGGTTTATCGGCAATTCGGACGTACGGTACGTGCTTCAATCACGGAAACCTAGACAAATAATACTCGTCTTAGACTCATGTCCAATGACTTTATAAAAATAACAATTATGTATACATATGATGATTTTATATATATGATGATCAAGTGGGTTTACATATCCTCATTTACTCATTTTTGTGTTATGTGTCGATAACTTTTATACTAGTTTTCTCGTTTTACCTATTTACGTGTTTTAGGTCCAATAAGCTTATTATAAGTTCTTTAGCTTGTTTTAGTCCTTGTTATACTTATTTTATCAGTATGTATACTTTCCATTTTGGGCCCAAATGGGTTAAGCCCAATAAGTTCTTTATACAAGTTTTTATCTTATTTAGTCCAATTATTAGTCCAATATGCTTAATTAGCTCGTAAATGTCCGTATTTCTTATAGTTTGGGTTTTATGGGTTTTTACTTGTATTAGATACTTATATATCAGTATGTGACTTTTATAAACTTTACATTAGACGGGTTTGGTCGTCTAAGTTTTATTTGGCGAAAAACGTTAATTTTACGGCGATAGCCGAAAAAGTCGTAAAAATCAAGTTTATAGTTTTTATTACTTTATAAATATTATTTCACCACCATTTATGTAATTTATCCATTTAATTAACCTTTTATATATCTATATAAATAAGTTTTATAAGTTAGTGGGTTTTTATTTTACATTTTATAAAATAAAATGTGAGTGCTTATATAATAATAATAAACATTAATTCCAAAAATCTGATTTTTATCTTCATGTTCACCATTTTTACCATATCTAGAGTTCTATAATGAATTAGAAGCTCATTTTTGGGTGACAATTTCTTAATATTATGTGCTACATTTAACTTAGTTATAGCTACTGCCCATTTTGAGTTCATCTTGCCTTAACAGTCCCTACAAAACTGCTTATTCAGATTAGACCACCTAACTTGTTTTGATCATATCTCACTCATTACTTTGATTCCATTGCATGGACAACTCTCACATGTGTAAAATACATATAGCTTACTGTAAATGGATTCTACTTCATCATTTTATCAGCCCATGACCTGTTTCTTTGCTGTTTTATACAGCCATCACTTTTAACCAAGATTTTAACCTTGTTCTTTATAGTTTTTCACCTTTTTAATCTGGTTTATCAACACCAAATCCCCACATAACATTTTTATCATCATATAATCATCATATACATATACAATAGGAAATAAAATACATGTTTACATAATCAAAATAACAAGAAGATGAGGAGGAAAATCTTTATACCACCATGATGATGTAGGTTGTGATCAAAACATGGATTTTGATGGAAAAACTTGTGATGCACCAAGACCATCTTCAAGACCACCATTCTTTATAAACACCTTGTGGAAAATCAGCCTCAAGACACCAAGGAAACTTCTTTTTGGATGTTATAATCACCACCATTCAATAGAGCTTCAAGAGGGCATCATCATATGTATGAATAACATAGGATTTCATGGTTAAAACAAGATCAAAATGGGAGTCTTTGGTTGTTCTTGGACGAAATTTAGAGATAGAGGAGAGAGTTTGGTGAGTGGTTTGCATGAGTTATGAGAGCAAATGGTAAAATGAAGTGGTTTTGATTGTTTGGTGGAGGATGTAGCTTACATGTTAAGCTTAAGCTTACATGTGTAAGCTATAGTTACAAGTTTGACACATCAAATGATGTGGTGGCATTAGTTGGCCTCCCTTTTGAGTGGGGTGGGATAAACTTGTTTTGTCCCATCCCGCTAATTTACGGGTATTCCTCGATTCTAGTTTCCTTGATTTGCGTGCCCTCGGGTCGTTTTACGAAAAACGTTTTTATAAATTATGAATCAACGGCACAAAACAAATCTAATAAAAATTGTCTCATAAAAAACGGAGTTCGAAAACGTAAATACGTAATCCTAGGGTTTCCGGTTTAGTCGTAAAGGACGTTAAAATAAAATCGTAAGTCCTAATCTCTTCTCGTAAATTTGTGAGTTTATGAACCAACACAAATTTAAAACTCCAAAATAATATTCACGGACAAATTTATTTTCTGAAATGTCGGTCTGTCACCAAGGACGGTGTATGTAAACGTAAGCACGTAACGTTAAATCCTCCAGATGCTACTTCAAGACGTAAATCCAAATTTCTTCCCAAAAATAAGTGAGTTCATATTGTAACATTAAAATAATGTTTTCAAACAAATATTGAGAATAAAATATCGACCATAAATTGACGGATTGTCACAATCGTTGCCACGGTTTCCAATACAAATGGTAAATTTCCTCTTCTTAAAAAGGACGAGTATGATAGTTGGGCAATGAAGATGGAATGGTGGATCACCAACACTGATCAAGACCTTTGGAAGGTTATTCTGAATGGGAACAGCAGGAAGCTAACTGGAAGAGACAAGAATGGTAATATTACTCTTCTTGACCCTAAAACTCATGAAGAAATCATAGCCATTCAGAAGGAGGTCAAAGCAAAAACTATTTTGCTTCAATCTCTTCCTGATGATCACATGGGTGACTTCTACCATTTTGATGATGCTAGAGAGATCTGGAATGGAATAAAAGCAAGGTTTGGTGGGAATGAGGAGTCAAAGAAAATGCGAAGATCCATGCTGAGAGATGAATTCACAGAATTCAAAATCTCGGAAACTGAAGGTATTCATCAAGGGTATGGCAGGTTCCAAAAGATATTGAGCCAGTTGAATCAACTTCGGTCAAAACCTGACGATGGTGATATTAATGCAAGATTTCTTAGAGCCTTACCTTACTCATGGAATCAGGTGGTAATCTCTCTAAAAGCAAAAGGTGGGCTTGACTATCTCAACTTTGATAATTTATTTCATAAGCTCAAAACTTTTGAACCTCATGTGAGAGGATATTCAAGTGATTCTTTTCCCACTCCTGCTAATTCTGCCTTTGTGAGTTCTATGGCATCCAGTCCCTTGTCTTATGCTAGTATCCCAAGCAATACTGTGTCTTCTCAACATACTTTTCAGCATACTTCTGATCCTGATCCTACAGCCAAGTCTGGTAGCATGGTAGAAGACGTTCTTCATTCTTTTGTTGTTGACGTTGATGCTCAACATCAACTTGCTTTTGATGACTTCAAACAGGTTGATAAACTCGACCTAGATGAAATGGATCTCAAATGGCAGATGGCCATGCTCACTCTTAGGGTTCACAAATTTGAGAAGAAAGCAGGTCGTAAATTTAATTACAACCCACGAGAGCCAGCAAGGTTTGACAGAAGCAAGGTTCGATGCTATAACTGCCAGCAGCAAGGTCACTTTGTAAGGGAATACCCTAACAAGAATGACCAGGAGAAAAGCAGATATTCAGCTTTTAGGGTTCAGGAGGTAAAGGATGACAAGAAGGCATTGGTATCTGTTGACTCTATGGTCAACTGGAATGATCATCAGACTACTACATTGGAATCAGCTGAGTCCTCTACTGACGTGTTTGCAATGATTGCTGGGAATCTATCTGATGCAGAGGAAGCAGACGAGTTTGCTCTTATGAGCATCTCACCTCAGGTACAACATTGTCCTCTTGGTTGTCATGATAAATATTCAGAATTGTTGTCCCAATATAATGACTTAAATGATCAGAATGATAAGTATTTTTTAGAGGTTCAAGCCTATAAGGCTTCTTTAAACACATTGGAACAACAAAAGAGGTGGCTTCAAGATACTCAATGTGAGTATGAGGATAAAATTAGGATACTGAGCATCGATTTAGAAAACACAACAAATATGCTTAAATATACAGAAAAGGTAAAAGATGACAGTATCAAAGAAAAACAGGAGATGAAAGAAAGATTAGATGCTACAATGTTGAGATTTGAAAAATGGCAAAAGGCACCTACAAATCTTTCAAAATTAATCAATAGTAGCATGTCTGGTAGGACTAAAAGAGGGTTAGGATTTGATAAATATATTGATTCAGAAGATGTGTTTGATTTATCTTTTTCGAGTGTCTTTGATGCCGACAAAGAGGAAGAGGGAGAACCTAGTTACAATAGGTTTAAACCAGCAACAGAAATGCATGTTGTCCCTCCACCTCTTACTGGAACTTTCATGCCCACTTCTAGGCATAATGACTTGGATGGATCACAAATGCATGAGTCCCCAAAAAGTTCTACTAATTCTAATGACTTTGTCTCGTGTACTTTCAGTGACAAAGCCAGTGACTCTGCATCAAGTGGTTCAAGTGAAGAGTCGAGACCTACAAGTTCCAAGTCGAATGATCATGTTGCTACTGGTGCTAGGAAGTGTGAAGAGAGAGTTACTTTTAATTCAACAGTGTCTAGTCCTGATTTATTGAGTCCTAGGAAGATTGATTCTCCTAGAATTGTGTGTAATAAAGTTAGCAGTATGAAACAATGTCATTCTAATAAAAGGTCGATTAAAACATGTTTTGTTTGTGGAAGTGCATTTCATTTGATTAAAGATTGTGATTTTTATGACAAACATTCTTCTGTTCATAAAGCATTTCCTGCTCCTGGTCCACCAGGAGTTGTTCCATATTCTTCTAGAAGACTCAATCCAAGTGCTCAATCGTTTTCTTCTTCTAGAAGGACCTCTCCATTAGCTTCTGATCATTGGAGAAACATTGGATTAACATCAAATAGAACTACAAGTAACTATTTTCAGAATTTTAATCCAATTTATCCACATAATTTTGACCATATGTATTTTGGTTTGGGAAATTTGGGAACTGCTGTTAAGCCCTCAGCAGGTTGTTCTTGGTCAAACAATAATACCAATATGATGCATAGGCAACCAAAGAACAACGGTGGATCTCATCAATCTTCTTGGCTCTCTACTAAAGATCCACAAGGCAGGCTCAAACCTGAAAAGGTTTGGGTCCCCTTAAGACACTAACTTTTGCATCTTTATTATCTTGTTGTTGTAGGTTACTCCATACCAAGATCCTACTCTAGGAATTGTTGATAGTGGATGCTCTAGGAGCATGACAGGAAATAAAAGTCTTCTATCTAACTACCATTTCAAGGCGGCAATGTCTATTTTTGTGGAGGTGAAGGCAGGATCACTGGCAAAGGAACAATTCAGACGCCCAATCTTAATTTTGAGCAGGTCTACTATGTGGAAGCACTTCAACACTTCAACTTGATATCTGTCTCTCAGATTTGTGACAAGAAGCAGTTTGTTCTATTTACGGATACTAATGCACTTGTGCTATCCAAATACTTTAAACTTCCGGATGACTCACAGGTTCTGCTCAGAATCCCTAGAAGATACAATCTCTATAGCATCAAGCTGAATGAAGTCAACCCTACTGGTCAACTAGCATGTTTGGTTGCTAAAGTCTCCGAAGATGAAGCCACTCAATGGCACAGAAGGATGGGACATGTGAACTTTAAGACCATTCACAAACTAGCAAATATGAACCTGGTCTCTGGTTTACCTCCCAAGTCATTTAGAAATGATATTAATTATCTTGCTTGCAGCAAAGGCAAACAACATAAAGTATCCTTCAAGGCCATTACTGCTCTCAGCCTTATAACTGAACCATTGCAACTACTACACATGGATTTATTTGGTCCTACCTCTATTAGGAGCATTGACCACAAACAATTCTGTCTGGTGGTAACTGATGGATATAGCAGGTTTACGTGGGTTTTCTTCATGGCTGCCAAGAGTGAGACCTACTCAATTCTTAAAGATTTTATTACCCTTATAGAGAACCAGTTGTCCAAGAAGGTTAAAGGTATTCGTTGTGATAATGGAACCGAGTTCCAAAAAAAGACCTCATAGCACTTTGTAATTCTAAAGGCATCAAAAGAGATTATAGTGCAGCAAGAACTCCTCAACAGAATGGCGTGGCAGAAAGAAAGAACATGACTCTAATAGAAGCAGCAAGAACAATGCTTGCCGATTCCAAGCTTCCAACCATGTTCTGGACAGAAGCTGTTAATACTGCGAGTTATGTTTTGAATAGATTTTCTATTACAAACCCTCACAAGAAGACTCCCTATGAGCTCCTAACAGCCAAAGTTCCAAATATTGCTCATTTGAAGCCATTTGGGTGTCCTGTCACCATTCTGAATACTAGTGACTATTTGGGGAAGTTTGATGGCAAGGCAGATGAAGGATACATTGTGGGATATTCAGCTCACTCTCGGGCTTATCGTGTCTACAATCTCCAAGCCAAGCGAGTAATTGAAACTATAAATCTCAGGTATTTTGAAGAGAAGTCAAACATCCAAGGCAAGGGCCCTGAATGGTATTTTGATCTTGATTATCTTAGTGATTTATTAGGATATTTTCGTTTCAAAACTAACCATGATGTAGGTCCACAAGTGTTTGCAACTTCTAGTACAGGTGCTCACTCTAGTCTTTCCGACTCAGATGACGAGGATGATATTTTTGTTGTTCCATCCTACTCTACCACAGTCTCTCCTACTCCTCCTAGTGATGCAACTCCTTGGATGTAGTGGATTCACAAGTAGCTCTTGACACTCTACTCAAACAACAACAAGAAGCTACTACAGCAGCTGCTCAAGGTGGCTTTGAGTTTCCCTTGAATACGCCTACTGACAAAGCTGCTCCTAGTACTCCAACTACTACTCCTAGTGCTAGTTTAACACCTATTGGTAGTCCGGCTAGTGAGTCTGCTTCCCATACTCGATTCTCCAGTCCTTCTGATCTGGGGAACCATCAAAAGAGGTCTTCTACCAAGCTGGATGATATTCATAAACAACCAATAGATGTCATTTTAAACACTGCTTCATATGATGATGACTTTGTTGGGGATCTTAATAACTTGGCACCAGAAGTGGAGGTAGCTTCTAATCCAGTGTTGCAATCACACAAAGATCACCCTACTACTCAAATCATTGGAGATCCTGGTTCTACTGTCAAGACACGCAGAATGCATAAGAAGGCCTCGTCTGATCATCATGCTCTTGTGAGCTATATTGAAGATCAAAAGCGTAATAATCATACGGACTTTCAACACTGTTTGTTTGCTTATTTTCTTTCACAGGTGGAACCTAGATCAGTCAATCATGCTCTTGAGGATCAAAGTTGGGTGGAGGCTATGCAGGAGGAAATGCAGCAATTCTTGTTTCAGAATGTTTGGATTCTAGTTGACTTACCAGATGGAAAGACAGGAATCAATACCAAATGGATTCTCAAGAACAAGAAAGATGCACGGGGAATTGTAGTACGGAATAAAGCTAGGCTTGTCGCACAGGGCCACACTCAAATTGAGGGCATTGACTACACTGCAATTTTTACTCTGGTTGCTAGGATTGAGGCTATTCGTCTGTTTTGGCTTTTGCTTCTTATGTGGGCTTTACAGTTTTTCAGATGGATGTCAAGAGTGCATTTCTCTATGGCAAGATTGATGAGGAAGTTTATGTCACTCAACCTAAGGGCTTTGTAGATCCACTTCATTCCAAGAAAGTTTACAAGGTGGTCAAGGCTCTTTATGGACTACATCAGGCTCCTAGAGCTTGGTATGAGCGTCTCTCAACTTTCTTGTTAAAGAATGGCTATAGAAGAGGTACAATTGATAAAACACTATTTCTTAAGAGGAACACCAAGGACATTATCCTTGTTCAGGTTTATGTGGACGATATTATCTTTGGTTCTTCTAAGAAGGAATGGTGTGATGAGTTTGAACAACTGATGAAATGCGAATTTCAGATGAGTGCTATGGGAGAGCTTTCCTTCTTCCTTGGTCTTTAAGTCAAGCAACAGTCGGATGGGATCTTCATATGTCAAGATAAATATGTTCATGAGATCCTTAAGAAGTTTGACATGGATCCTCTTAGACCAGCAGCAACACCTTATGAAGTTGCTAAAGTCAAACTCAAGAATGAGCCAGATCCTTCGGTAAATGTTCACATGTACAGGTCTATGATTGGCTCACTCATGTATTTGACTGGATCACGTTCGAATATCATGTTTGCAGTAAGTGCTTGTTCTAGACATCAGGTGGCTCCAACGGTTTTTAACTTGAATGCAGTCAAGAAGATTTTCAAGTACATCAAGGCTCAACCCAAGCTTGGCTTGTGGTATCCTAAAGAATCACCTTTTGTTCTTGAAGCATATAGTGATAGTGACTATGCAGGTGCTAATAATGACAGAAAATCTACTACTGGTGGTTGTCAATTTTTGGGTCGCAGACTTATTTCATGGCAATGCAAGAAACAGACGATTGTAGCTACTTCTTCAACATAAGCTGAATACGTTGCTGCTGCTAGCTGTTGTGGCCAAGTTTTGTGGATCCAAAATCAGATGCTGGATTATGGGTTCAATTTTATGAACACCAAAATTTTCATTGACAACCAAAGCACTATCTGCATTGTGAAGAATCCTGTTTTTCATCAACGTACAAAGCATATTAAAATTCAGCACCATTTTATACGGGATGCCAATGAGAAGAGGTTGATACAGGTTCTTAAAGTTCATACGGATGATAATGTTGCTGATTTGTTGACAAAAGCCTTTGATGGTCCTCGGTTCAACCACTTGGTGGTTCACATTGGGATGGTCAATCCTTGAGACCTAGGATTGAGGGGAGGCAAAGCCTAAGGGGAGGCTTAGTGTACATATTTATTTGCACAGACTAACATATTGGTAGATTTTAACAACATATTGAATAGGTTCTGGTGGTGTGTGTTACTCCTGGTGGAGGTTTTTACTCACTTCTGATGGTTGTTTTCATTCATGACTGGCTTCTAGTCCTTATTGGTTAGCTTCTAGTCGTTTCTGGTTGGCTTCTAGTGGATAAAAATACTTCTTTGTCAAGTGATGGTTGACTTCTGGTATTGGTTTGGGACACTGTTCACTTTGTTGACTTCAGTTGACCACATTCTGCTTCTAGTGTTGACCATTGTGCGCTTTGACTTTTAGTCAATGCATGCAAATTCTGGTATATATCCTCTTATTTAACTTTGGTAAATTGGAATTTGCAAATAATGTTAAAAGGGGCAAGTGGTTACTTTGCATTAACTGCCTAATTTGAAAGGGCAACCCCCATTATTAGGGGTCAATGAACAGTTACTCACACCATTATTTATGGTCAATTAACCCCTTCTTGACTCATTCATCTCACTCATAACACACACACATCCGCTCCTACTTTCTCAAACCCTAACAAATCATCTTCCATTCCTTCTAATCAACATCCATGGCTGCCCTGGTATACCAACCTGCTCACAATAAGGTCGCTTATCTAGGAGATGGTCCACACCGTGATGATTTCACTGACATTCTGGAATTCATTGAGGCTTCTAACCTCGGGTATGCTTTTACTGTGTGCCCCATTGTTTATGATAGTGTCATTCGTCAGTTTTGGGCTTCTGCTCGTCTTGTGGCTGTGGTTGGTCGTCCACGTGAACTCCATGCTACCATAGATGGACGTTCATACGTGGTTACTGAAGCTTCTATTCGTAGTTCCCTTCATCTTCAAGATGAAGGTGGTGTTGTTTCCATCCCCAATGCGGAGGTTTTGGAGGGGATGGCTGCTATTGGGTATAATCATGGGGGGAAGTTTAACTTTCAAAAGAATCGGTTTTTCCCCTAATGGAAGCTTGTAGTGCACTTTTTGATTCATTGTTTAAGACCCAAGTCTGGGAGTTGGGATGTTTTTCCTACTCCTTTGGCTACTGGTCTAATCTGCATAGCACAGGGTCGGGTATTTAATTTCTCTCGTTATTTGTTTGATGGGATGGTTAGCAATCTGTCTAGTGCTGGTTCTAGTAAGAAATTTCTGATGTATCCTAGGTTTTTACAACAAATACTTGTTTGTCTACCTCGTGATAGGGCGGAGCATGAGCCTTCTAAGCTTACTGCTAAAGTATACTATAACATGGCTCATGGGTTTAGCGGGGAGTGGAGGCCCCTTACTGATGCCATGTTGGGCCTTGCTCAGGGTACTCCTGATGTTGTTCCTCCGGTTGAACACGCCGAGGAGGAACCTCAATTAGGTGATGACCCAATGGAGGAGGAGCATCCTACTGGTGGTGCTTCTAATGTGGTTGTAGAAGAGCCGGTTGAGGAGGTGGTGGTTGAAAGGCCATCCACTTCCAAGGCTGCTCCTTCTTCAATACCACATTCGTCTCCATTTGTGGATACTCCCCCTCCTAGTCCTGCTCCACACTCTATTGATAAGCCTTCTGGTGCTGGTGCTCATAATGATGACCCCTTTATTGCTTTTGGTTCCAATGAAGCCTTCCCAGACCCAAGTCCTCTTGGTGGGAAAGCGGAGGAGCCTTTTACACTCACTTCTTTACTTGATCTCATGCACAGGTACCATGCACGGATTCTTTCCTTGGAAGCAGATTTGAATCAACACCGTAAGCTTACCCGGGAATTTGTTCTTCCCATGGCTGACCGGATTAAAGCCTTGGAGACACATCAGAGGCGAAGGAAGAAGCATGTGGTTCACTCTGATTCTGATGAGGAGGTTGAGGATCGTGTTGAGGATGGTTTGACTTTGTTGGCGAAGCCTGCCTTTGCTGATAAGTTGTATGATGATCTGCCGATTCCTCCTACTTCCTCCAGCATTCCTTCTCCTACTGCTGTCCCCACACCAAAGGAAGATGTTGTTGGTCTTACTGTTGGTTCCACTGCTGGTCCATCTCATGATCCAAAGGGGAAGGCCCCCATGACTGATGCTCCCTCACCCCCTCGCAAGCGTACACGCAGACAACTTGAGGAGGATAGGTTGGGTGAGGAGGCTGCTCAAAGGATGCAAGCAGAAATTGATCAAGCTGCTCGGGCTGAGGAGGAAGCGCTTCAGCAGCAGAGACGTGAACAGGTGCAGCATGATGCTATGCATTGGAATGATAGCGATTGGATGCGAGTGTTGACTATTCTTACCACGGATTATTCCCAGTTCACTGATCTTTTTGGTTCTGATGTGAATGAGCATAACTGTATTCCTCGAGCAATGGTGTTAATGCGCAAGCTGCAGTTGGCGCTTGCTGCACAACTTCGTGAGAAGCGTAAGAACAGGCCTTTGACGAAAGCTGAGGAGCAAAAGCAGATGCAGCGGTATGTGAAGTATCAGTCGGCTGCCTATTTCACTACTGGTTAGACGTGGGAACGGGTTCGGGCATTGTCTTTTGATGAGCTTAAGGCGCTCTATGAACGAATGATCAAGCATCAGAGCACCCTAATTCCGGAGCGTTTCATTTATCGTCCTCCTCCACGTGTGGTGCCTACTTCTCAACCTGCGGTTGCTACTGGTTCTACATCTGATGCTACTCTTGGTTCTGCTGCTATTCCATCGGCTATTCATGCTTCTACAGTTAGTACCACCCCTAATCCTTCGGTTGCTCCTCCGGTTTCTTCTCTAGGTCCTACTACCACCACCTATGCTACCACCACCACTGCTACACCTGCTATGGCATCACCATCACCACCCGTGCCTGGTCCTCAACCTATTCCTTCTTCTGGTGCAGCTCCTGTTGATCCTTTGGATGGGCAAACTATTGATTCTACTTCTACTGAAACAAAAATATTTATAGGGAGATTAGCAAGTGTTGATCTTTTCCTCCTTTTCTCGTCTTTTCGTCTTCTTAATTCTTCGACTTTTTCGACTTTGTCTCGGGATTATTTCAACTCGTCTTATAATTTCTTCATTAATTAGACTTGAGTTCTTCGACTACATTAAACTTCCGTCTTTAGACTTTTTCTTCGATAAATCTTCAGAATAGGCCTTGGAATTCCGTTCTTTTTGCACTCTTGACCTTTTGACTCCGTCTTTTGTCTTTTTCTTCGATAAAAGCCCGTGAAAGCCCATGTTTTCTTCCCTTTTCACATTTTGGTCCTAAATCACAACAAAAACACAAACCACGCATAATTCCGACATTTACGACAGAAAATTCACGTTTTGGCTTGGTTATTATTATAATTAAGTGGTAAAAGGATAAGTGTTTTCACACTTATTATATTTCCTTTCCTTTCCCTCATGATTTTCTCATGTGGATGATTTATGGATTTAGTTTTATGTGTTTCTATCTATGTGGTCACATTAATTAACTTCAGTTTACTTAAAATTGAACCTAAATCTATTACAACCTCTAAAAACTTGACTTAAAATTGGACCAAAATGTTATCTAAATATTTTGTCACCCTTTTTCAAGACATTCTTTGTGAATGTGTTGCTTTTATGCAACCCTAGCATACTCTAGTGCTAAAAGTGGTAAAAATCCAAGATTTGCAAAATTTTGAAAAGGTCTTATTTTTCTCCAAAACTTTTGAAAATCAAGATTTGTTGTCCACTGGACGCGGCTCCTTAGCCCCCGGGCGGATCCTTATCGATATGGAACCACGGGCTATTTTAATGAATCGCGCTTGGTAAAGCCGTTCTTGGCTTATTTTTGTCTTTCTTCTTTGACCATTGTCTTGGTTAAGATTCTTTGTTTACCCAATTTGTCTAAACATTTCCTAAAACCTTTCTTTTTCATTTCAAATCTTTGCCTTGTCTATTTTCTTTAAATTCTTCTCTTTTCGGAGTTCTTTTCTTCATCCCTCATAATGCCTAATTCTTCCTTTCCTAACCTTGACATTTCTTTGTCACAAACTTCTCAACCTAAAGCTTCTTCTTCTACGCTTTCAAAGAAATCGAAAATCTTGGTTAAACCCATTTGGATCAAAAAGAACAAGAATCCTCATGATTCTTCTTCTCCAAAATCCTCCAAAAATTCCTCTTTCTCTCCGATTCAATATTGGAATGAGACTTACTCTATAAATCTAATTATCGAAGAAAAAGAAATTCTTCCACCACCACCAAAACCTTTCAACTCTCCTCAACTCAATGATTTATCTTCTTTCCCTAACCTCACTAGGCATTGTGAAAACATCTCTTATCCATTATCTCCCTCTCCACCAACCTCTAATTTTGATGGACCTCCCCCATCTAACGACCTTGTTTTGCATCATGGTTCCTCGTGTGCTTGTTGTCATTTTCAACAAATTGAACTTGCTCATATATATGACAAGCTAAATTTCCTTGAATTCCTCCTCACTCGACCTCCTCTCAAAGTTTTTGTTCCCGTAAACAAAACTTCAAATGATGCTTCGTCGTCTTTCTTTTCCAACTAAGACACATTTTGTACTTTAGTTGTTTGAGTCGATAAAACTTAAGCAATCTTGAAAGATTATCACTATTAGAGTAGTTTATGCTTTGCGGTCTATTGTCCATATTTTTTGCTTTAAATATTCATATTGTGTGTATGAATATTTCTCTTGTATGTTATTTCATATTTATGTAATACGAATGTTATGTGTGTTATCGTTCCCTCTAATTCTATTTCACACATTGGTTAAAGAGTTGATCATGGTTAAAACTTAAAATTAATCATGGGTGATTCCATAAATTCTAAATTTTAACCATTGACCGTTTAAAACGTCTTTGATTGGGTTGGATGTTTCTTTTCTTCCTTTATTCCACCAATTGAACTATGATGTTGTCAATACACACTCTTTGGACACTCTTAGCTATTGCTTGCTTCTAATTTGAGATTTCTTTTCCTTCTCCCTCTCAAGTTAGTAAGTAGTGCACATACATACATTGGTGTTTCTTTTCTTTCTTCTAACCTTTGTGTAGCATGTCACCTTAGCTCATGTACTTGGTGCCCCAAGCAAGGGGGAGTAAGCACCAAGAGGGAGCTACTAGCAAAAGTTCGGTTCTTTTCTTCTTCAAAAACTTGTGCTAACATTTTTGTATCGACAAAGGGGGAGAAATGATAGTGATAAACTCGTTAATAATTCGAATAAACTTGTATTTTACGTAAATGAGTTTATAGTGTGTCGTAATCAAAAATGGGGAGATTGTTAATGCAAAGCAATGCCTAAAAACATTGTTAGTATTAATTAATCTTTCTTAGTTTTGATCACGACAAATTACAAAGACATTTATTGTCAAACACAATCATAAAACGAATTATCTAACAAACACTATCATCAAGGTAATAATCATTACACTAACATATCTTAATCATGCTTAGTGATCATAAAAGTGATTAGCCTTAAAACTCACTTTTGTCAAATGTAACAAAAGATTTTTAATAAACTTTATTTTAAGAAAATGTTTTATTAAAATGAAAATGTAAATTTGAATATGGCATATTCCAAATGCCATAAGAATATCCTTTGAAGGTTTAAACAACCTCAGATATTTCAAATTCACTAAAAGACAAAAGGGAGCGGACTCTACGCCGGCGGTACCTTAGCACCTACAGCGGTTCCTTATCGATAAGGAACCGCGGGCTCCAATAAGGAACCACGGGCAGATATATCCGTTAGATGTTTGTCTTATAAATAGTGGATCAAATCTGCATTCTCATCAACCCTTTTTGGACATCTCTTTCAGCCTTCTTTCTCCTATCTAATCCTAGTCATTTGTAAATGATCACTTAATGTGTTAAATATGTTTACTCATGATTATCCTCTTGATCTCCGTCTTTACCTTGTCCAAAGAGAAGATCACTCATACACTTGTGATGTGATTAAAGATGTAGCATTGATGAAGATCACCTTTTCCTAAGGATCTAGTCATGTTCATCATTTATTTATTTGTGTCTTGTGTAGATCCAATGTATTTGTGAATACTTGGACTAGTTGTGTTCATCCAAGCTATATGTGAATACTTGGATTAGCGTTGTGTAAATCCATTGCACATGTGTGTGCTTGCATTTGTGTTGTGTAGATCCAAGTTACATGTGTGTACTTGGATATGTTTAGTTGAGTTGTAATTAGTTGTGTTAGTTCTCACTAAACTATAAAGTGATGTGGTTGTGTCTTGTGAGTACTCACTAAACTATAAAGTGATATGTAGTTGTGTTGCGTGAAGTTCTCACTTAGCTTCAAAGTGAAGAGTCGTGAAGATTGGTTCTAGCTTTGGATTAGAACTCGACATCTAGCCTTGTGTCGGAAAATGGTGAAGTAGGCAACATTGTGAAGATTGGTTCTAGCTTTGGATTAGAACTCGACATCTAGCCTTGTGTCGTAAAATGGTGAAGTGGGCGACGTTGTGTAGATTGGTCCTAGCTATGATTAGGTCTTGACATTTAGCTTAGTGTCGGAAAATAATGTAAGCGACGTTGTAAGGTTTTCTCCGCCACGAAGGGAGCTTGTGGATATAGTGGAAATCTCGAGTAAGGTGCACTCGAGGAGTGGAGTAGGAACGAGGATAGAGCCTCATTGTCGAACCACTATAAATCTTGGTGTCTTCCTACTAGGTTGTTTCTTTCCTTACTCATTACTTACATTCATTATCATTATACTTACTACACATTGTTAATGCATTAGAAATGAACCTAATCATTATCCAACTAGCTTTCAAGTAAAAGATAGTTTTGTGCACTCACCTAATTGAAAGTAATTTTAACTAGGAGATAAACTGATTAGAAACTATTCAACCCCCTTTTAATTTCTACAATGTTTTCAAAAGATGTGATAGTCGTACATGTTGGTGTTTCGGTTTGTCCAACTGTTTCCCCAAACAGTGCTTCCAAAAGAAATTACATAATGGATCACGTGGGGCTGTTTAGGAGGGAAAATGTTATACATTTTATAATATTGGGAGAGAGATGAAGTAATATATATGCAGAGGCGAGTGAAGAGACATGGAAATGGTTAATGCTTTTCTGCTTAATGTTTTAAAAATGAAATATGATAGTCTAAAAGTTGGTGTCATACCTGTCTGTGTCTGGTCCTATCGACACCAATAATCAATTTAAAAATGGGTCACGTGGGCTACATGCCTTATTTACTTTGCAATTTTATTTGTGTCGAAATGGCTATTTGAACACTGTTGGAACAACTTTGTATATCTATTTTTTTGTCAAGTATAATCAACTAGTCGGGTTTTGAGAGCGATTATTCGAGTTTTATTTAACGTTGGTTAGTGTCGTTTATAATAGCTATAGTAAAATTTATGACGAAGGGTTTTTGATTTTCTTTTAGAAAATCTTAAGATATTTTAACTAAAGTTAAAATGGTATAAATATATGTAGCGCCGAAAGGCTGTCAAATTTTATATTGAGTCGAGGCAATACTTTCTTTATTGATAATTTTGGCCGCGATATTACATCAACAAATATTTTGAGCATGTATTTATAACTAGAACCGTGGTAAAGGGTGACATGTGCGTGTGAAGAATGCATTATTACATTCTTTAAATGCGACCTAACTTAGCGTTATATATTTAGGTTGTGGACTGAGATTTGTCTTGTAGTGCGTGCACCATCTTTTTGTGACCGATATTACTTGTTGCTTGCTATTGCTTGAGGTGAGTCATAGCCCTTATTAAACTGTCTTTTATGTTTAATCACATGGGTGAGATAAATGGTTTGTTTCCTGCCTGATGGATGCAAAATTTGTTTACATTGTTGCCTTGCTAAAAGTTATGTGTGATATGCCTAATTAGCGATAGCCCACTAGTCCCCTTTTATCATTAGTCGTTAGTTACTCTGGATGAGTAGGCGCTTATGTTATGGATAGATCTATTGGGTTTGATAACCCCCGTCCGGGTGTTCAAATACATCGCCATGCCAAACGGACGTATATCATATGGTTGTTGCTAGGTGGCCATGGGTTAGGCACCTCTTGGGGCAATCTTATATATTACGCGTGCATTAGTTGTACGTGCTTGTCATCAGCCTCGGTGTCATGAGCTTAGTGCTATCATAATGTAATCATTCTATCTGATTCCCATATGCAAGACACTATATCGCCCATAATGTCTCATCTGCTTTAAACAGTTTGTTTGCGATCCAATATCAAATGTTATGTTTTAACTTAAACCTATGAACTCACCAGCCTTTGTGTTGACACTTTTAAGCGTTTATCTCAGGTGTTTAACTACTTGCTTGTTTCTTGCTTAGGAGTCTCATGCATACCGTACTTGGATTTGAAGACTTGCTCATGCTTAATAAAAAAATTTTACCTCATTGTTGCTATTTAAACTCTGATTTCCGCTGCACTTGCTTAAACTTATTTATGATTTGAACTTTGTATTTCTAAATCAAATGCAACGAGGTAAATTATTTTAAAACGTTTCATTTAGAGTCGTTCTCTTGTACCTTGGACATTATTATTATGACGTAACAGCCCCCGAGCTTTACCGCTTTCGTTGACCAATTTTTGGGGTGTTACAGAGAGGGAAAGGGTTAACCAATACAAGAGAAGAAACTCTGGAAAACCTTTCTCTCTCAAATACCAACTAAACCATATAGCCAAGAAGCATATGAACGTTTAGATTGGAGCTTAGACTTTAACTTTGGTTATATGTTTAAGTAGAGGAGATCACAACCTATTGTCATTCAACCACTTTGTTATTCCGTAAACAAAGTGGGTTATACATTCTTTATTTGATTCTAATAAAATTCTATACGTTGAAAAGTTATTGGTATTGTTGTTTTAATTGTTCATAGTTCTTATATATTGTTAAAACAACACACTTGAGTCTTGGTAAAGAGTTATTACTTAAGGTTGATAAGTAATAATGATTTACAAGGGACAAACACTTATTCAGAGAAATTGGATACATACACAACCTACAAAATGCCATTGCGTATTTTCTTATTTTGGGATTGCTTATTCAAATCATCGAAACAACTTTATTATTAGCATATTAATGACATGGCACTCGTCTTAAGCAGCATAACTTCATTAGTCAAAACAATGTGATGTACATGAACATAAATAAACAATTTACCACTATTAGAGCAGTTACTCTAATAAGCAATCTGTGACACCCCCAAATTGAGTCAAACGCAGGGGAAATAATATTTGGGTGTCACGTAGGTGGATCAACAGCAGACAGAATATAGAGCAACAGATAAAAGATTATCCTTACATTTATTACATGATTGAAAGTGCAAATAGTATTAAAATAGTCTTTAACATTGTTCAATAGTTTGAATTATTCCCCAGTTTATAAAACCCCAGATGAGCTCTATAAATGCAGCCTATCATGATGCTTGACTCCATGCACACCAATACCTGCTTCAGTTTCCTAAGAAAACATGCTTAGAGAGTCAACATAAAGTTGGTGAATTCACAGGTTTAATTAAAATAAGTTTGGACATTAAATATTCACTGAAGTAGTAATGCACAAAGCATCAATACTTAAAAGTAATTACATTCCCATATTGCCCGAAACTGAAACTTGACAGTTAAGTCCTTAACAAATAAGGACCCTTCACCTTATAAAAAGGCACCCATAACAAAAATAAGTACTGACATGTGAAACATCTGTTGTCCTGGCCTAGGCACAGTGAGCATGACTCACCCAGATGGGGACGGTCAATCCCAAATAGATCTATTTATAACATTCACGTAATTCAATAATTCTAGCAGTTTAGGATGCACGGGTCATGCGGGTTCATCTATAATAGGCAATGTAATCAAAAGTTTCACAGTTCAATCCATGTCCATAAAATAAAATATGTTGCATGTTTTCTTCCCTATTAAAAGGTTTAAAAGTTTGTCAATATATAAAGTGGGGCCATGAACTCACCTCAGTAGTACAGCAATAAGTTAGTAGATAAATCTGATAAGGATGCTCACGATACAATCAACGACCTAAATAATTATAAGGTCTCAGTAAATGCATAACATAATGCATAAAAGTTTCAGAATAAATCTGTACATGCTTATACTGGTTTTAAGCATTTTATTACGATGCTTGTATTTTTGTTCATCGTTGTACAAGTTCTAATAGTATTTATTTCAAGTATAAAATAAATAATAAGGTTAAATTAATTAATCCATTTAATTAATATTTTGTACTTACGTTGTTTATAAAACACTTAAAATATTTATAAAGGATAGTTTTATATATATTCAAAGTAATAGAAAATAAATATAATAAATGTATTTATTTTATAAGTTAATCATTTTTAATTTATATTTAACATATAAATAAGGTTTATACAACGTATAACATTTTAATTAAATTCCACGTTTACGAAGTGTTTATACTTATTAAATTATCAGTTTGGAAAAATAACAGTTGTTACGTTTTAAATAACGGGTTTAAATATAGAATTTTAGGGTTCGTAACACTTTGTATAAAATACGTTTTAGTCCTTTTATTTAAATAATTTCCCGCGGTTAAATTACTTTTATACCCCTAGGGTTTCTAAGTCTTTCAAGTAATTACAGTTTTGGTCCCTCCCTAGTTACACGTGTAACTAGGGCTTGTTTAAGTTTCACTAAATGGAAAAAATAGTCCCTAAATTATACGGCTTAAATTAGGGCTTATTAAAGTTTCACAAGTTGGCAGTTTTAGTCCTCCAACCTTCGGCTATATTTAAGTTTAATTACAAGTTACACAAATGCCCCCCCTAGGGCTTGAATATGTTTCGGCTAAAGGCAGGATTAGTCCCTAGGGTTACTTAGGGCTTAAATAAGTTTGCTATCTTGGCATAATTGGTCCCTAGGGTTAATATTATGTTTCGGCAATTGACCAAAGTGATCCCTAGGTTTTCTAACGTTTACACAATTTACCCTAACATTATTTTAATTCCTTTTAAGTCCTTTTTAACACCTTTAAGTTTCGGATATGTTCAAAACAACACCCTCAACTCTCGGCAATATATAAAAGTAGTCCAAAAGTTTATATTTTTTGGAAAATAAGTTTCTACACTTGTTTATTTAGATCCCTTTACTTTATAAATTTATAAATCCAACCCGAAAGTTTTTTACTTGTTATATTTAATCCAAAATTTAGTAGATCTATTATTTTAATCCAAAACTTCTTAGATTTATTATTTTAGTCCAAAACTCTTATAGATCTATACTTTCAACATGAAACTTTATAAAATTATATTTTGACACTAAAAGTTTTATAAAAACATTTATTTAGTGACAATGAATATTTATTTAGGCAACTTATTATAGTGAGCTTAAAACAAATCTTATAAGGCATAATAGTGATCTTAACATTTTAAGGCACTTAAAAACATAAATCTAGTGTTTCTAGTTATATCTAAACATTACAAGGTTACCCAAAATAAAATTATGAGCTTAAACCTCACGTCCAAAAATCATGCATGTTTAGGTTTTCATGGTTTTTCAAGTTTAACAAGATCATGGTGATGTGTTCTTCATGGTTGACAAGTTTTTACATCATTTTAAACTATATCAAAAATAAAGCCGTGGGTTATAATAAGTTTTAGGGTTTCAATATTTGTTTCAATATTAACTTTTACCAAGAATAACCATGTATATACTAATATGTATGAAAGTAAATGTATTAGAAAGATAGGTTTTAGTTTGGACTTACTTGTTTAGATAGGTTTAGGAGTGATAGGAGAATAAGTAGGAACAAGTGACAAGCTTTCAACAATGGAGGTCTTGGGGACCTTAAACAAGCCGTGGGCTTCACTAGGGCTTCTAGGGCTCTTTTTCTTGCTTCAAGGATCAAGGTTCTTGTAGGATGAGCTTAGGATTAACCTTTATATTGTAGGAGACATAGTATAGGAGTAGTAGATAAACTTGGAGGTTCAAAAATGATGGAAAGGTGGTGTTTACCGTAGCTTGTGAGAGAGAGAGAGTGAAGTGAGATTGCAAATGAAATGTGTTGTGTGTTGTGTGTGTTTCGGCTTAAGACAAAGAGAGAGAGAGATCTAAAGTGAATCCTTGTACCTTGTATAAAGTATCTAACTAAGATATGCATGGGATACTCATTGGATACACTTGCCATATACACACATGCTCAAAATGGAAATTGACTTTCCTTTCCTAAGTTGCAAAGTTGTTGCCATGTGTTTTGGGTCCAAGGGGGACAAGAAATGACCAAGTATAGTAAAGGGTATGGTGTGTGTAAGGGATTGTGTAAGTAAAAGTGAGGTTGGTATAGGAAAAGTATGGTTATGCATGTATTTGTGTAAGTAAGCATGGTTAGTATAGGGTTTTAGTGGATTAAACACTTGAGTACTTACAAGCTAGCTAACAAATTATGGTAGTGTAGGCATGCATACATATACACGTCTAATATATGCATGGAGAAAGGTTTTTGGTAAATTTTGCCAAGTGTTGTATGATAATAATAGTCCTTGTATATTATTGTAGGTATTTGTTGAGTTGTAGGTATTTTTGTTGAAGCTTTTAGGTAATTTAGTGAAAGTGTATATTAAATACATCACTAAAGTTATTTTACTTAAATAAAGTAAGTAAGTGACAATGTAAAATAATGTACATTGTTTTAAAGTGTTTAGGTAGGTATTCCTTTTAGGTAATATATGTAAATATGTATATATAAAAATAATCCAAGTACTTAATAAATAAATTAAGTAAGGTTACAGTTTATCTCCAAAATATGTACTGAGGTGATGAGTTTATTATTAAATCAAGTGGCCAGTCAGTTGCCAGAGTAGTCAATAAATGACTAAGAGTTCATATAAATGTAAAATAAATATGAAAGGTAGTATGACAAAAGGTATATGATAAATAATAAGTCATATAAAAGTGAAATTACATAAATTCCAAAAATAAGTAGTACAACAGTTGACAAAGTCAATAAGGTAAAATCAGAGGTTTTATAGCACCATCCCGTTATTTTAGCTTTGTCCTCAAAGCTTAAGATGAAGCTATTGGTCAGGTGAACAAGTGTGGGTACTTGGTCTTGAACGAGTCTTCTCGTTCCCAAGTGAACTCGGGACCTCTCCTAGAGTTCCAACGTACTTTGACCAACGGGATGCGACTACGTTTCAATTTCTTAACTGTCCTCTCCATGATTTCCACTGGTTCCTCTATGAACTAGAGTTTGTCGTCAAATTGAACTCCCTCCAATGGCATAGCCAGTGGTTCTTCAGCATAGCACTTCTTCAGGTTAGACACATGAAAGGTAGAGCGAACCCGACTCAGTTGTTGGGGCAACTCTAAACGATAAGCTACTTCCCTGATCCTAGCTATTATTTTGAAAGGGCCAACATAACGTGGATTCAGTTTTCTACGTTTGCCAAAACGTACAACACCCTTCCAAGGTGATACCTTGAGCGTAACACGGTCACCTACTTCAAATTGCATAGGTTTGCGTTTCAGGTCCGCGTAGCTCTTTTGTCGATCGCGAGCAGCTTGAATTCTCTACTTGATGAGGACGATCTTATATGTAGTCTCCTGGATTAACTCTAGTCCAGTGAGCTGAAATTCACCTACTTCTGCCCAGCACACAGGCGAATGGCATTTGCGACCGTACAGTGCTTCAAAAGGGGCAGCCTTAATACTGGCATGATAACTGTTGTTGTAGGATAATTCCACTAAAGGAATGTGGTCAACCCATCCATTTCCAAAATCAATCACACATGCTCGTAGCATGTCCTCTAGAGTTTGGATGGTTCGTTCACTTTGACCATCAGTCTAC
This sequence comes from Glebionis coronaria, assembly GCA_025667525.1. Taxonomy (NCBI): domain Eukaryota; kingdom Viridiplantae; phylum Streptophyta; class Magnoliopsida; order Asterales; family Asteraceae; genus Glebionis; species Glebionis coronaria. The sequence goes on from CM046881.1 coordinate 92,416,402, forward strand.
AGATGATAAGCAGTGCTCATATCCAAATTGGTACCTAAGGCTCGTTGGAAAGCCTTCCAGAAGTTTGATGTGAACCTACCATCTCGATCACAGATTATCGACATTGTATTCCATGTTTGGTCACAATCTCCTTCAGGTACGTCTTTGCTAGCTTTTCAAGGGAATCGTTCTCCCTAATTGGCAGGAAATGAGCGGACTTCGTGAGTCGATCGACGATTACCCAGATAGTATCGTAACCGTGAGATGACTTTGGGAGTTTGGTGACAAAGTCCATGGTGATGTTGTCCCACTTCCATTTTGGTATCTTGGCTTGTACAAGTAAACCCGATGGTCTCTGGTGTTCAGTTTTGACACGAGCACAGGTCAAACATTTCTGAACGTAGGTGGCAATGTTGGCTTTCATATTCGGCCACCAATATAACTTCTTCATATCCTGATACATCTTTTCAGATCCGGGATGTATAGAATATTTAGACTTATGAGATTTGTGCATGATCACGTTCCTCAAATATCCATAGCAAGGTAACCAACTTCGTCCATGAAGGCATAGGGTTCCGTCTGCTCTAGGTTCTAGCTTCTCCTTGCTAAGATCGGTTCTGAGCATTCCCCCCGCATCTTCCTTCATGAGGTTTTCAGGTAATTGGGCTTGACTCTGAGCTTCCAAAATCTGTTTGGTTAGATCCAAACTAATTTTCATAATTAATGCCCGAACTCTCATAGGAGGGTCCGTTTCCTTACGACTTAAAGCATCAACAACCATGTTTGCTTTACAAGGGTGGTATTTGATTCGCAGTCGTAGTCACTCAGTAACTCAATCTAACGGCGTTGTCTCATGTTCAGCTCCTTCTGATCCAATATGTGTTGCAAACTTTTATGGTCAGTATGCACGGTGCACTTTGTTCCGTATAGGTAATGTCTCCAGATTTTGAGAGCAAAAACTACGGATCCAAGTTCTAGATCGTGAGTGGTGTAATTCTTCTCATGCTTCTTCAATTGTCTTCAAGCGTAGGCAATCACTTTCATCCTCTGCATCAATACTGCACCTAAGCCCTTGTGTGAGGCATCACAGTATACAACGAAATCATCATTGCCTTCAGGCAAGGCCAGTATGGGTGCACTACATAACTTCTGCTTGATCAGTTAGAAAGCTGATTCTTCCTTCTCTCCCCAATCGAACTTTATTCCTTTCTGTGTGAGTTTGGTCATCGGTTTGGCTATTTTGGAAAAATCTTCAATGAATCTGCGGTAGTACCCGGCAAGGCCTAGAAATTGGCGGATCTCCGTCGGTGATTTAGGAGATACCCAATCCTTGACAGATTCGACCTTTGCTGGATCCACGTGAATACCGTCACAATCGATGACATTACCAAGGAATTGCACTCTAGGAATCCAAAATTCACATTTGGAGAACTTAGCATAGAGTTGCTCCTCCTTGAGTACCTTTAGTACTTGTGCAAGATGTTCCCCATGTTCTTGTTCGTTCTTGGAATAAATGAGTATGTCGTCAATGAAGACTATTACGAATTTATCCAAGTAGGGTCTGCACACACGGTTCATAAGGTCCATGAAAATAGCTGGTGCATTGGTCAACCCAAAGGGCATAACCTGGAATTCGTAATGACCTAACGGGTTCTAAAAGCTGTTTTTGGAATATCTTCCTCCCTGACTCGTAGCTGATGGTATCCAGATCTCAAGTCAATCTTGGAATACACACTTGACCCTTGCAGTTGGTCAAATAGGTCGTCAATGCGAGGAAGCGGATAACGATTCTTCATAGTTAACTTATTCAGCTCTCTATAATCGATGCACATTCGAAAAGAACCATCTTTCTTTTTGACAAATAACACAGGCGCTCCCCATGGTGAGGAACTGGGTCGAATGAATCCTTTGTCAGATAGTTCTTGAAGTTGTTCAACTAGTTCTTTCATCTATGATGGTGCCAACCGGTATGTAGCTTTAGCTACAGGTGCCGCTCCGGGAACCAAATCAATTTGAAATTCCACTTGTCGGGTCGGTGGTAAGCCTGGCAACTCATCAGGAAAGACTTCTGGAAAATCTCGGACGATGGGTACGTCCTTGATTTGCTTCTTCTCTGGCTTGTCTTCTTCATCTGTTTGAGAAATATGGGCCAAGAAGATAGGACATCCTCTCAACAAATATTTCTGAACTTTTGTACAAGAGATAACACTAAGTCTAGTGTCAGTGAGGTCGGTGTTACCGTCGCCTCGAATGATTAGAGTTTCGTTTCCCCACGGAATACGGACTAGCTTTTCGTCACAAACAATGACTGCGCGGTATCTCGCTAACTAGTCCATGCCAATAATAACATCAAAACTACCAAGGTTTACGGGGATAAGGTCAATGTTGAACGGATGTTTGGAAAGATTTAAGGTACAACCTCTAATGATAGTGTCAGCATCTACAGTTTTTCCGTCAGCTAATTCTACGGAGTAACGGTGATCTAAGCTTGTAGGAATAACTTCTAGTAGTTGGCTAAATTCAGTGGATATAAAACTTCGGTCTGATCCAATATCAAACAAAACGGATGCATAACGATTGTTCAATAGAAACGTACCAGTAACGACATTCGAATCGGGGTTGGCTTTTGCATTGTCGACCACGCACACTCTGGATGAAGCTCCTCCACTATTCTTGTTCCGGTTGGCCCGCTTAGGGCAGCTTGGTCTCACGTGTCCTGGTGCTCCACACTCATAGCACATAACTCCCTTCTTGGGTCCATTGTTGTTTCCTCCAGTAGCGTTGTGGTTCCCCTGCTGTCCATTCCCGCTCCCACGGGCATTGTATCCGCCCCTGTTGTTGTAGTTCCCAGTGTTTTGAGTGGGTCGGGCCTGAGTGACAGCATTAACTCGATAGGTTTTAGCAAAATGACCTACTTGTCCACATCTGTAGCAGGTCTGGCATGGGCTATCAACAGTATGACGATAGTTGCACTTTGAGCACAAAGGTTTGGCGCCCACGTACGAGTTAGCTCCTGCAGAGGTAGCACTGTAAACTTGCCCAGCATTCTGCTTCTTAGGATGCTGCTGGTGCTGACTGTGGAAATACTCGTTTGCCTTTCGCTTGTTGTCAGTATGCCTCTCGGATATGGTACGGACTCTTTTGTTTATTAACTCTATAGCGAACTCAATGGCATTCTCGATGGTAGTAGGTCGAGATGCGAGCACACTGTCGTGAATGGCGTCTGGGAGTCCACCCACATACTTCTCAATCTTATCTTCCTCCTCCGCAAACATTCTGGTGCACATTAGGGTTAACTCTTGGAACCTTTGGTTGTACGCAGTGATGTCATTGTTCCTGCATCTGAGATCCCACAATTCGATCTCCAGTTTCTTCATTTATCTCCTTGGACAGTACTTCTCTTTCATTCTCTCCTTCAGCGCAGTCCAGTTGAGAGCATAGGCAGCATCGTTTCCAAGAGTAGCAACAACAGAGTTCCACCAAGTAAGAGCACTCTCAAGTAGGGTGCAGGTGGAAAACTTCACTTTGTTCTCTTTTGCACAGTCGCTGATGCGAAAGACTGTTTCCAACCTCTCAAACCACTGCATCAGTTCCACCACTCCTTCTTTGCCCTTGTAGTAGGAAGGCTTACATTTCAGGAAGTCGGGGTAAGAGCAACCCCTGGTGGTCTGATTATTCCGGCGGTTGTTGGAATTTTGACTATCGTCTACGTTTCTGCTGGCAGCCATCGCAGATGCGATGCCTTGATCAATCATTTCCCTTAGTTGGGCAGTAGTGACGTTTTGGGTAGCCTCGGCATTGTTGGGGTTCGTTCTAGTGATTACCATTTTTCTATAATTATACACAAAAATGAAATCATTAGTTCAAGGTGTTAGCACAGTTTTATATAATTACACAAAAAGAAATTCATGCATAGACTTTGCAACAAATTGGATAACCTGTTTAAAGTTCATAATATAATTCAGTACAGGATATAACAAAAGCTAATGAGTACATGCCATAAGTCTAGAATAGGAATACAGTACAAAATGCACAACCTGATCCAAGACAGAGCACATCCCGCCTGTCTGGGATGGTGGTACATGAAATCTAAAGTACATCATCTATGAATCCCAAATCTAAATAGTACAGTACAAAGATACAACTGACTAAAGAAAAATACAAATACAAGAGATCCTATATCATGATAGCCGGGATGCAACCCTAATAGCTTATCATGATGTACAAAAGATCTAGTACATCTAATCTACTGGTACCTAACGGACTCCTCGGATACGGCTGGTGCCACGGGTGGTGATGAGACAGCTGGTGCCTGCATGGCAACCTGCATCGCGGTCATGGCAGTCCTAGTCTCCTTGAGCAGTCGGAGTGCCTCAAGGAACTGGTCTCTGAGAGTCTGCTGAACTCCCCGGAGATGAGCGGTCTCCGACGTCAACCCCTGATGACGGACCTCCTGGAGGTCGAAGAATATAGCAAGAGTCTCCTCCATGGTCAAGAGGGCAGTATGAGTGTCCGTCTGCTGGCTCTGGAGCAGGTAGATCTGCTCACGGAGGAACTCATTCTCATCTAGCAACCACTGGAGAGAATGGTAAGTAGTCGACCACGCCCCTCGTGCAGCGTGCGCCTCTGCACTCATAGTCCATGATCAAAGGTCCTGGCGCTGCTGTAGAACAGTGCGCTCAGTCTGTCCGGCCGATAGCAGAGCAAGAATGTCTACTACATCCTGGGCCTGGCGTGCGGCTAGTGCCGTGATCTGGGCCTGAACAGGGTCAGCATGTCTGGCCCGGGAACCCTCACCGATCTCAAAGGTGGAATCGAGAGGTGCCTCGTACCTCCTCTTACGAGGTGTCAGAGACTCGGGTGCATGCTCCCGTAGTGAAGTCACAAGTGGTACAGGTGGTATAGCAGCAGGAGGCTGGACCTCTTCCCCAGCGGGGGAAATAGGTGGAGTAGAGATAAGTGCCTCAATGGATGCGGCGTCGACAGAGGCGTGACTATCGCCGGAGTCACTAGCAGATAACCATCCACATAAGACGTTCTTCGGAGATACGGCAGCAGGTGTATCGGTAGGTGATGTCATGATAAATCTAAAAGAAATATAGTTTTAGTTGATATAAGTATAAACTTAATCAAGTTAAAAGTTTTGGGAAATATAATTTAAAATTATATAATAGTGCCGTTAAACACTTGCCATGCTAAAGGTTACATTAATACTTATAAGATTAATCAACCGGATGTTAATAATCAATGCACAGACAATCACACAATTGATGTATGCTCTACAGTCTATATGCTTAACTATTCTAGTCCCGAAAATCCCAAAAGATTTTTAAAGCAGTTATAGTTCAGATTATATAAAAATTTTATTTTTATATTTATTTTAATTTTGTTCTGATTCTCTATAACTATCGCTCTGATACCATTCTGTGACACCCCCCAAATTGAGTCAAACGCAGAGGAAATAATATTTGGGTGTCACATAGGTGGATCAACAGCAGACAGAATATAGAGCAACAGATAAAAGATTATCTTTACATTTATTACATGATTGAAAGTACAAATAGTATTAAAATAGTCTTTAACATTGTTCAATAGTTTGAATTATTCCCCGGTTTATAAAACCCTAGATGAGCTCTATAAATGCAGCCTATCATGATGCTTGACTCCATGCACACCAATACCTGCTTCAGTTTCCTGAGAAAACATGCTTAGAGAGTCAACATAAAGTTGGTGAATTCACAGGTTTAATTAAAATAAGTTTGGACATTAAATATTCACTGAAGTAGTAATGCACAAAGCATCAATACTTAAAAGTAATTACATTCCCATATTGCCCGAAACTGAAACTTGACAGTTAAGTCCTTAACAAATAAGGACCCTTCGCCTTATAAAAAGGCACCCATAACAAAAATAAGTGTTGACATGTGAAATATCTGTTGTCCTGGCCTAAGCACAGTGAGCATGACTCACCCAGATGGGGACGGTCAATCCCAAATAGATCTATTTATAACATTCAGGTAATTCAATAATTCTAACAGTTTCGGATGCTCGGGTCATGCGGGTTCATCTACAATAGGCAATGTAATCAAAAGTTTCACAGTTCAATCCATGTCCATAAAATAAAATATGTTGCATGTTTTCTTCCCCATTAAAAGGTTTAAAAGTTTGTCAATATATAAAGTGGGGTCATGAACTCACCTCAGTAGTACAGCAATAAGTTAGTAGATAAATCTGATAAGGATGCTCACGATACAATCAACGACCTAAATAATTATAAGGTCTCAGTAAATGCATAACATAATGCATAAAAGTTTCAGAATAAATCTGTACATGCTTATACTGGTTTTAAGCATTTTATTACGATGCTTGTATTTTTGTTCATCGTTGTACAAGTTCTAATAGTATTTATTTCAAGTATAAAATAAATTAATAAGGTTAAATTACTTAATCCATTTAATTAATATTTTGTACTTACGTTGTTTATAAAACACTTAAAATATTTATAAAGGATAGTTTTATATATATTCAAATTAATAGAAAATAAATATAATAAATGTATTTATTTTATAAGTTAATCATTTTTAATTTATATTTAACATATAAATAAGGTTTATAAAACGTATAACATTTTAATTAAATTCCACATTTACGAAGTGTTTATACTTATTAAATTATCAGTTTGGAAAAATAACAATTGTTACGTTTATTTAAGTTTTACGTTTTAAATAACGGGTTTAAATATATAGAATTTTAGGGTTCGTAACACTTTGTACAAAATACGTTTTAGTCCTTTTATTTAAATAATTTCCCGCGGTTAAATTACTTTTATACCCCTAGGGTTTCTAAGTCTTTCAAGTAATTACAGTTTTGGTCCCTCCCTAGTTACACGTGTAACTAGGGCTTGTTTAAGTTTCACTAAATGGCAAAAATAGTCCCTAAAGTATACGGCTTAAATTAGGGCTTATTAAAGTTTCACAAGTTGGCAGTTTTAGTCCTCCAACCTTCGGCTATATTTAAGTTTAATTACAAGTTACACAAATGCCCCCCTAGGGCTTGAATATGTTTCGTCTAAAGGCAGGATTAGTCCCTAGGGTTACTTAGGGCTTAAATAAGTTTGCAATCTTGGCATAATTGGTCCCTAGGTTAATATTATGTTTCGGTAATTGACCAAAGTGATCCCTAGGTTTTCTAACGTTTACACAATTTACCCTAACATTATTTTAATTCCTTTTAAGTCCTTTTTATCACCTTTAAGTTTCGGATATGTTCAAAACAACACCATCAACTCTCGGCAATATATAAAAGTAGTCCAAAAGTTTATATTTTTTGGAAAATAAGTTTCTACACTTGTTTATTTAGATCCCTTTACTTTATAAATTTATAAATCCAACCCGAAAGTTTTATACTTGTTATAATTAATCCAAAATTTAGTAGATCTATTATTTTAATCCAAAACTTCTTAGATTTATTATTTTAGTCCAAAACTCTTATAGATCTATACTTTCAACATGAAACTTTATAAAATTATATTTTGACACTAAAAGTTTTATAAAAACATTCATTTTGTGACAATGAATATTTATTTAGGCAACTTATTATAGTGAGTTTAAAACTAATCTTATAAGGCATAATAGTGATCTTAACATTTTAAGGCACTTAAAAACATAAATCTAGTGTGTGACAATCCGTCAATTTATGGTTGATATTTTACTCTCGAATATTATTTAAAAACATTATTTTAATGTTACAATATGAACTCACTTATTTTTGGGAAGTAATTTGGATTTACGTCTTGAAGTAGCATCGACTACGTTTAAACCGGAGGATTCTACGTTACGTGCTTACGTTTACATACACCGTCTTTGGTGACAGTCTGACATTTCATAAAATAAATTTATCCGTGAATATTATTTTGGAGTTTTAAATTTGTGTTGGTTCATAAACTCACAAATTTACGAGAAGAGATTAGGACTTACGATTTTATTTTAACGTCCTCTACGACTAAACCAGAAACCTTAGGATTACGTATTTACGTTTTCGAACTCTGTTTTTTTATGAGACAATTTTTATTAGATTCATTTTGTGCCGTTGATTCATATTTTATAAAAACGTTTTTTGTAAAACGACCCGAGGGCACGTAAATCGAGGAAACTAGAATCGAGGAGTACCCGTAAATTAGTGGAGATGAGACAAGTGGGACACTTGTCCCACCCCCACTAAATAAAATGGCAAGAGTAAGCCAACACATCTCATGATGTGTCAACATTGTAGCAACTAAGCTAACAAGTGTTAGCTTAGCTTAAAAGCTACTCCACTTAACCTCAAAAACCACTAGCTTTCTCCATTCCACCATTTCATACATGCAAAACCACTCTCAAAACTCACACACTCTCTCCTTCTCTCTCTATGTGAACGTCCCATACCACCCTCCTATCACCATTTTCATCAAATTTTAACCATAAACAAAGGCTATAATCAACATATGTTGAAGCCTACTTGAAAAGATGAAGATTAGAGGTGATTATAACATGTGAAAAGGAGTTTTCATGGAGGTCTTTGGGCTGATTTTCAAAAAGAAGTTTAGGGCTGATTTCATGGAGGTGTTCATCCATTTGAAGGACCCAAGAAGTTTCATTGCTAAAGTTGAAGATTTGATAACAAGAACCAAGTCTTGTTCATCAAAAACCTCATCTTTTCATCACTAACGGTGGTATAAAGATTGTTCTTCATATCCTCTTGTTATTTTTGATTATGTAATCTTGTATTTCTTTTACTTATGTATATGTATATGATGATGAATGATGATTAAAAATATTGTGTGGGGATTTGGTGTTGATAAACATGCTTAAAAAGATGAAAAACTATATGTAAAAAGGTTAAAATCTTGCTTAATTTAGATGGCTGTATAAAATAGTAAAGAACCATGTGATGAACTGATAAAATGGCATGAACAAATTAATATACAGTAAGTATAAGATGTTATACACATGTGAGAGTTGGCCATGCAATGGAATCATTAGGATGAGTGAGATATGATCAAAACAAGTTTAAAGTACAAATCTGAGTTCACTGTTTTGGACGATTTTTAGAAAATACTTAGAAGATGATTCAACAGTAGCTATAGAAGATTTAAATGGAGCACATATCATGTAGTTTATGTGATAAAAATTTGAGCTTCTATCTCCATATAGAACTCTAGATATGGCAGTTTTGGTGAACTTGAAAATAAAAATCAGATTTTGAGAATTAATGTTTATTATTATTATATAAGCACTCAAAATTATATTGTATAAAATATAAAATAAAAACCCACTAACTTATGGATTTTATTTATATAAATATTTAAAAGGTTAAATAAGTGTATAAATTATAAAAATGGTAGTGGAATAACACTTATAAGTAATAAAAACTATAAACTTGATTTTTACGACTTTTTCGGCTATTACCGTAAAATTAACGTTTTTCACCAATTAAAACTTAGACGATCAAACCCGTCTAATGTAAAGTTTTTAAAAGTCATATACTGATATATATAAGTAACTAATACAAGTAAAAACCGATAAAACCCGAACTATAGGACATACGGACATTAACGAGCTAACTAAGCATATTGGACTAGCAATTGGACTAAATAAGTTAAACACTTATAAAAAGAACTTATTGGGCTTAACCCATTTGGGCCCAACTTGTAAAGTTTAATTACTGATAAAATAAGTATAAAATGGATTAAAACAATTTAAATAACTTATAATAAGTTTATTGGACCTAAAACACGTAAATAGGTAAAACTAGTAAACTAGTATAAAAGTTATCGACACATAACATTAAAATGAGAAACGAAAATATGTAAATCCACTTGATCATCATATATATATAATCATCATATGTATACATAATTGTTATTTTTATAAAGTCATTGGACATGAGTCTAAGACGAGTATTATTTGTCTAGGTTTCCGTGATTGAAGCACGTACCGTACGTCCGAATTGCCGATAACCCGCCTTCCCACGTCAACGTGAGTTCATAGCCTCGCACTCTTTTACATGTTTTTATGAAATGTTTTATAAACCCGCGAGGGAGATAACATGTTAGCTTTTATAAAATAGGACACCATTTGTCCCGATTGTTTGTTTATTGATTTGGACCCGAATGATTGTATGACCCGATTGTATGACCCGATAAATGATTAAAGGACCCGATAGATGAAATTAAATGGATTATTAAAGTTAGGTTATGTCACTAAAAGTCCCATTAGCATGAATTGTGAACTACCGGGATTTGGTATACGCTTATGCATATAATAGTACTATTTGGGGACGATCACCCCAGTTCGCGCCTTGACGGTTGATCCCCGTCGTGCCACATTGATTGGTAAGCGAATTTATGTATGAGAAGATTTTCATAGCGTGACCTTTGTGACGACACGCTACTTTAGATGGGCAAAATTGGTATCGGGTTAGCTACCCGTTGTTGGTTTAGTAAGGTAACAATGTCATGCGGCTTATAATAATCCGACTAACGAAATACTACTAGACGCTCAGAATTACGACGTATTTCCTGACTAGCAATACAGGGTCATACTATTGATATTATGTTTGTGTTTTGGTTTTCATAACCATATTCATATAACGGTTTTCATTTTTATACAACGTCATAAGACGTATTGTATGATGTTTTTACGACATTGGTCCGTATAATGATTTTTAAGGCAAATGCCTATATTATGATTTTGATGAAGATTTGTATAAAATGACTTTGGCCATTTTTTTTGGCCTGTTAAAATGAGTTGTACAAAATTATTTTCAGTAATAATTTTATACTGATATTATATTGATGGATTTTATTAAACTCTATGAATTCACTCGGCGTTATCGCTGACCTTTTCTTTTAACATGTTTTATCTCAGGTACTTGAAGGTAATTCTCGGGAAGACGACAAGAATTCATGGCCCGCACTTAAACAATATTTTCCATTCAAATACTTTGTAAAACTTTGTATGAAATAATATAACTTGGGACCGATGTAAATTTGATATTTATGAATGGAAATGCTTTATTATTAAACGACGCAATTTTTAAGCGTTGTCTATGATGTGAGTAATGTGCTATCCCATAACACCAACGAGTCTTCCGCTGTATTGAGTTGTATAAATTTGGGGGTGTTACAGTTTGGTACCAGAGCTCTCGTTATAGAGAACGAAAGATTTTGAAAACCAAGGTTTTGAATAAAACATTTCAAAATCTTTTAACTATAAACATTTTTCTAAAAATGTCTAAAAATCTTTTGACTATAACGGTGCCGAAGAATTCCCGAGTTACCGACAAGGCCAGACTGAGAAGTGTTATTTTAATATATATATAACCTGGATTATATATATATGATGTAATTTTATTACATGATTGTTTGATGATTATTTTGATATTTATACGAGGTATTTATACGACGTAGATTGTCACAAGAAACCCTAAATCCCCTAGTAAATTAATCGAAGCTATTCTCGTAGGAAATCTAGCTATTCCAGATCTAAACCAAATTGTGGATATTTATGATCCCAACAAACGGTTGATACTCGTAGAAACGTAGATATTAGTTGATTGTGATACTGAAGAAGAATTGGCGAGATTAAATCTGATATCGATATCATGACGATCTTTCCTTATAGAGTGGAGTTTGACAAAACGTTATCACCTGGAAAGATGTCATCTGATTCGTTGTCATCCAATTCTTAAATTGGAATCAAAAGTGTGAATGTTGCACTTGAGTTTGTCATTGGAACCATTACCCAAAAGCCTCATGCACTAGTACCTTTCCGAGAAGTCAAGTTGAATGATCAAGTCATTTCATACTAATGACTCATTTGATAATTGTTGTTGTAAAAGATATAGGATTGGAAATTAAGTATGGATTCATATCGAGCTTTTATTGCCCTATTAAGGCCTAAGAATAAGATTGAAAGTATTGGAAAATGAGGTAGGATATCGCATTGAGTATAAAATTGGTTGAAACTTGAATAAAGTAAAATTTAACTTGTATGGGATATAAGATTGTTAAGAGGAAGTCGTTAAGTTTTGTGATTGAATTATAAGGATTTAATTGATTGTTGATTCGTGTTAAGTGTTGTTCCTAGACCATTGTCCACTAACGAGGATGCCCAGTGTCCAAGAAATAAATTGAAGAAATCTTCTTCTGAATTGAGACCGATGGATCTTCCGGGACATATGGAACACCTAATGACTCTTGTAGATTAGTATTCATTGTGGTATCTTTTAAAAAAAATCCCTAACTTAACTGAGATATCAGTTGGTAGGATGAGTTTAGTAAGTTGTATGACATAGTGACACGTAATGTGTTACGGTACAATTTGACTTGTTTGTGATTAATGGAAAGACTACCTTTGATTGCTAAATTCTACATGTATCGATGTTATCTATCTTTTCTTGCTTCATCCAAATGTTAGCATTAGTGATGCAACCATTGAGCAAGTACTCATCTTGATTTGAGTTACGTCGTGGATTATTCTCTTTGTATTCCTGAGTGCCATCGAAATCATGAACCTCATGATTATTTGGCTAAGCTCATTTCCTGGTATATATTGAAGTTAGTTCTTGGTGAACAACTTTTCATCACTCTTTTGCAGATCATTCATTGTTTTTATAAGTTAAAACAGTATCCTTTGAGAAAATTTAATTTTCATCACAATAAGGATTATTCAAAGTGAGGTTTATAAGTGATTGTTATCGAAATGAGGTTGTTTATAAAGTACTTTGGAAAACCTAATTGTTTTCATAACAAAGAAAATCTTTGTAAATTTATTTTTGATTCTTATTTAAGAATTAAGCATGAAAATGTTTTTACTATAAACATGATGTTAAAATTTTGACGAACTGAGTATTGCATTGTTGATCTTGAAATTGTATATAGTTGCGCGCCTACATAGAATTTGGAATGGACTATGCAAGGCTGATTAGTAGTCACCATAAAACTAATTAATAAACACTACATTTCCTTTGAAAATTGTGAAAGATTAAAATTTTATGAGATCTGCAAGAAGTGAAAAATAAGGACATAGTGTTAGGGACACCTACATATGTTCCTATAGCATCTATTCTTCTGAGTCGAATTTACTCATCAGTGGAATTTGTCTTATTTGACAATTCGTTCTTGTCCAATTCTCCCGTAGTGAGATTCTTAGGAAAAGTATCTGATTACCGAGTGTTGATACCCGACTGGATGTATTGACGTTCTTATCATTTCTTATGATTTGATTTCATCTGAATGACCTGGGTAACGATCCGAGGAGCTTTCGAATGCGTACTCAAATTATGAAAACATGGGATATATTCATATTCGTTAAATGTTTTCGTCTGTATCTGATTTGAAATTGTCTCGCATAGATTATGTGTTGACCTTACTCTTTTAAGGTTAGTTATGTCTCCAGATATCCTTGAACTTGTGAAGGATTATGAATTATTATTAGTCTTTTGAGAAGTTCACATCTTATCGACGGCAATGAAACTGGAAAGTTGATAGTGCCAGTAGAATGGATTGATTGATTATGACATGACGACATTGTCTTGATTGATGGGAACTCGAGTAGAATTCCCCTAAAAATATAAGATGTTGATTATCAAAAGTGATCTAAATAATTCTTGATGGATGACCATATCCTGCATTTAGACTTGAAATTATATTGTGAATAATTGTGAATCAGTCATAGATATTATAATCTAGAAAGAAGTTAATATGAATTTATTGAAAGGATAATTCTGTTATTTGAAACTTTAGTAAGTATTTATTGATGAATTACCTAGACTTTTGCCATTAAGGCAAATAGAATTTGGTATTTGATTATATTCTCGGTGCTGCACTTGTGGCTTGTGCACTGTATGTCAGCACCATCTGAATTAAAGGAATTACCGTACAACTGAGAGAGTTGTCGGAGAAAGATTTTATTCTACCAAGCTCGTCATTATGAAGAGCTATGGTGTTATCATTCCTTATATTTATAGATTACTATGAACTGAGTAAATTGACAATCGAAAACGATATCCATAACTCGAAATGGAAGATTTGTTCGATCATTTACAAGGTTTTAGCGTATGTTTTAAAGATTTGATCCATGGCATGGTTATCATCAACTTCGCATCTGCGGAAAAGATTATGTATTCCAATCACTACATACGGTACTTGTAATGGACATTATGAGTTTCACGTGATGTCGTTTGGATTGACTAATACACATGTAGCATTCATAAATTTGGTGAATCACGTGTGTAGGCTGTAATTTGATAAATTCATGCTTGTGATCATTAAGGACCATTTGTTTGTTTATAAGAATAAGAATGAGTTCATAATTATTCATAGATTTCCCTAAATTGGCCGAACTATGAAAACCTGTACCTTAAATATTTAACATAAGACTTAAGACTTAATTCTTTACATGATTTAACCGTGTGATTTATAGATAATGGAAGCTATATTCACTTTTCAAAGATTAGAACCATTAACGCTTAGGGATTAAAAACTTAATCCTTTACATAAAATGACCGTTGGATTAATAATGGTAAGATGTATGCATATAGACTCTTCAAAAATTAAGAGCCCTTTTAAGACTTTGGATTTTACCAAAAAGAAATGGAAATATGTTTTGACAAATGTTTTAACAAAGGATTTTAAAGGGATTATTCCCTTATACACAAACCATTTAACTAAACTTCTGTTTAGGGGTAAATGTTTGTGTATACCTCAAGATAACTTAAGAAGGACTGAGTAAAACCATTTATACCATAACCTGAAAACTTAAAACGACAATTTTTGCTTTTCAACTAAGAAAACTTTGACCAAAATATAACCAAAGATTTTTCAAACGTTTACGAATCTTATTAATTATTTTCGATAGATCAGCAAAAATCTTGTTAATTAAATTCAAATTTATTTTGAACATTTTATATAATTGGTCGAACTAAGAAATTTAAAACTTTTACGCTTCATAAAAATTAACTAATAATTATTTAATTAATTATATTGATTATCGACGTTTTAGACGACATATTGAGTAAAACGGATAAAAATGATAGATGAGACGAAACTGAAACTTAGAAAATATGAAGAAAGGTGAACGTAATTACTGACGCCTAATATAGAAAGAATATCTGAGTGAATTATGGACATGATAATTATATCATCATGAGAAGTGAATATAGATACTGACGCATTATGTAGAAAAGATAAAGAACCAGTTAGGACATGTTCCTTAATAATGAAGGTGCAAAATAAATTGCAAAACGATATAAAAATAAACAATGTTTGTGAAAAGGATAATTTAGATAATAAAAAGGGATTCGCGACTAATATGAATCATTAAGATTGAGAAGCCGATAGCGCTAAATGATTAAAAGTCCATTTGTGATTGTCTAAATATGGAGGATTGTGAGATATAGTTAGGTTGGAATTTGTAAGTATAAGTATTCTATTTATGTCATTTATGACTAAAAGTATCTTTATCAGAAGAAGTTGTACTGATGGCAATTATGAAGGCAGACATCGCCTCATACATTAGTAAACGTTTAGCTATTGCAAAGGTCATCATCTGAATTTGATTCGATTTGGGTCATCGTCGACAGACTGACCAAATCTGCTAATATCATTCCCGTTAATGATAAATGCAAAAGAATTATGTAAACATAGTGTGCCTGTATCGAACATCTTTATCAAGGTCCTCGCTTCGCATCGAATTTCTAGAGATTTGCTTAGAAATCATTGAGAACGAACCTTGACGAGAGTACTATGTACCACCCCAATCGAAGGGACGAGGTAAAGTAACAATACAAAACACTAGAAGTCTTATTTTATGTTTGAAGGATTGACCTTTGGTAATAGACCGTATAATCGTTTTCCTTTGGAAAGATTATCATTGATAACTATCGTATTAGGATCGAGATCGAATCTTGTTAAGATTTAGAAATTAGAGCATCTGTAAGCAGGAGTTGAGATGAAGACACCCGACATACACCCACTGTGAGTTGGACATGTCTTTTAGATTTAAGGTTTTCTATGATGGCGAACCTATCCTTGCAAAATACCCGACCCGCGAGATCTGAAATGATTATTGAAATTAGGATTTGATTATTGACTGCCGGTAGTGGGCAAGAGGTTATGTGAATATAAAATGTAGATCTTGAAGTGCCAAATGGGTAGCGAAGTTATGCCACAATTTTTAACCTTGGAAAAATGAATTCATGATCTGACAAATCATGGGATACAAGTCCCCGTTGTATGGGACCATCGAGATGATATAAAAGATTGGTTTGAAAGGCATATAAGCTGGATCTACCCTAGGACTTCAACGACTGCGTGAATTATGTTTCATATATCGAACTTGATGGAATATCTATCAAGTAAAATCTGATTGTTCTTAGTAAAGCTTAGATCGGCGAAAAGTTGCATTCATCAGAAACCCGTGAACATCATGGATAGAGAAAGTAAGTCAACATTAAGCCTGATCTTATTCCCGTAGTTATGTATGATGAAACTCATGTATTATAATGAATTACACTTGTGAGAAAAGACCGAATGTGGAGGAAATACCCACATGGATTTAACTCTATAAGAAGCGTGTAGTAAGATGATCTTTGAGGACAAAGATCCTGTTTAGGGGTAAATGCTGTGACAATCCGTCAATTTATGGTTGATATTTTACTCTCGAATATTATTTAAAAACATTATTTTAATGTTACAATATGAACTCACTTATTTTTGGGAAGTAATTTGGATTTACGTCTTGAAGTAGCATCGACTACGTTTAAACCGGAGGATTCTACGTTACGTGCTTACGTTCACATACACCGTCTTTGGTGACAGTCCGACATTTCATAAAATAAATTTATCCGTGAATATTACTTTGGAGTTTTAAATTTGTGTTGGTTCATAAACTCACAAATTTACGAGAAGAGATTAGGACTTACGATTTTATTTTAACGTCCTCTACGACTAAACCAGAAACCTTAGGATTATGTATTTACGTTTTCGAACTCCGTTTTTTTATGAGACAATTTTTATTAGATTCATTTTGTGCCGTTGATTCATATTTTATAAAAACGTTTTTCGTAAAACGACCCGAGGGCACGCAAATCGAGGAAACTAGAATCGATGAGTACCCGTAAATTAGTGGAGATAAGACAAGTGGGACACTTGTCCCACCCCCACTAAATAAAATGGCAAGAGTAAGCCAACACATCTCATGATGTGTCAACATTGTAGCAACTAAGCTAACAAGTGTTAGCTTAGCTTAAAAGCTACTCCACTTAACCTCAAAAACCACTAGCTTTCTCCATTCCACCATTTCATACATGCAAAACCACTCTTAAAACTCACACACTCTCTCCTTCTCTCTCTATGTGAACGTCCCATACCACCCTCCTATCACCATTTTCATCAAAGTTTAACCATAAACAAAGGCTATAATCAACATATGTTGAAGCCTACTTGAAAAGATGAAGATTAGAGGTGATTATAACATGTGAAAAGGAGTTTTCATGGAGGTTTTTGGGCTGATTTTCAAAAAGAAGTTTAGGGCTGATTTCATGGAGGTGTTCATCCATTTGAAGGACCCAAGAAGTTTCATTGCTAAAGTTGAAGATTTGATAACAAGAACCAAGTCTTGTTCATCAAAAACCTCATCTTTTCATCACTAACGGTGGTATAAAGATTGTTCTTCCTATCCTCTTGTTATTTTTGATTATGTAATCTTGTATTTCTTTTACTTATGTATATGTATATGATGATGAATGATGATTAAAAATATTGTGTGGGGATTTGGTGTTGATAAACATGCTTAAAAAGATGAAAAACTATATGTAAAAAGGTTAAAATCTTGCTTAATTTAGATGGCTGTATAAAACAGTAAAGAACCATGTGATGAACTGATAAAATGGCATGAACAAATTAATATACAGTAAGTATAAGATGTTATACACATGTGAGAGTTGGCCATGCAATGAAATTATTAGGATGAGTGAGATATGTTCAAAACAAGTTTAAAGTACAAATCTGAGTTCACTGTTTTGGACGATTTTTAGAAAATACTTAGAAGATGATTCAACAGTAGCTATAGAAGAGTTAAATGGAGCACATATCATGTAGTTTATGTGATAAAAATTTGAGCTTCTATCTCCATATAGAACTCTAGATATGGCAGTTTTGGTGAACTTGAAAATAAAAATCATATTTTGAGAATTAATGTTTATTATTATTATATAAGCACTCAAAATTATATTGTATAAAATGTAAAATAAAAACCCACTAACTTATGGATTTTATTTATATAAATATGTAAAAGGTTAAATAAGTGCATAAATTATAAAAATGGTAGTGGAATAACACTTATAAGTAATAAAAACTATAAACTTGATTTTTACGACTTTTTCGGCTATTACCGTAAAATTAACGTTTTTCGCCAATTAAAACTTAGACGATCAAACCCGTCTAATTTAAAGTTTTTAAAAGTCATATACTGATATATAAGTAACTAATACAAGTAAAAACCGATAAAACCCGAACTATAGGACATACGGACATTAACGAGCTAACTAAGCACATTGGACTAATAATTGGACTAAATAAGTTAAACACTTATAAAAAGAACTTATTGGGCTTAACCCATTTGGGCCCAACTTGTAAAGTTTAAATACTGATAAAATAAGTATAAAATGGATTAAAACAAGTTAAATAACTTATAATAAGTTTATTGGACCTAAAACACGTAAATAGGTAAAACTAGTAAACTAGTATAAAAGTTATCGACACATAACACTAAAATGAGAAACGAGAATATGTAAACCCACTTGATCATCATATATATATAATCATCATATGTATACATAATTGTTATTTTTATAAAGTCATTGGACATGAGTCTAAGACGAGTATTATTTGTCTAGGTTTCCGTGATTGAAGCACGTACCGTACGTCCGAATTGCCGATAACCCGCCTTCCCACGTCAACGTGAGTTCATAGCCTCGCAATCTTTTACATGTTTTTATGAAATGTTTTATAAACCCGCGAGGGAGATAACATGTTAGCTTTTATAAAATAGGACATCATTTGTTCCGATTGTTTGTTTATTGATTTGGACCCGAATGATTGTATGACCCGATTGTATGAGCCGATAAATGATTAAAGGACCCGATAGATGAAATTAAATGGATTATTAAAGTTAGGTTATGTCACTAAAAGTCCCATTAGCATGAATTGTGAACTACCGGGATTTGGTAGACGCTTATGCATATAATAGTACTATTTGGGGACGATCACCCCAGTTCGCGCCTTGACGGTTGATCCCCGTCGTGCCACATTGATTGGTAAGCGAATTTATGTATGAGAATATTTCCATAGCGTGACCTTTGTGACGACACGCTACTTTAGATGGGCAAAATTGGTATCGGGTTAGCTACCCGTTGTTGGTTTAGTAAGATAACAATGTCATGCGGCTTATAATAATCCGACTAACGAAATACTACTAGACGCTCAGAATTACGACGTATTGCCTGACTAGCAATACAGGGTCATACTATTGATATTATGTTTGTGTTTTGGTTTTCATAACCATATTCATATAATGGTTTTCATTTTTATACAACGTCATAAGACGTATTGTATGATGTTTTTATGACATTGGCTTGTATAATGATTTTTAAGGCAAATGCCTATATTATGATTTTGATGAAGATTTGTATAAAATGACTTTGGCCATTTTTTTTTGGGCTGTTAAAATGATTTGTACAAAATTATTTTCAGTAATAATTTTATACTGATATTATATTGATGGATTTTATTAAACTCTATGAATTCACTCGGTGTTATCGCTGACCTTTTCTTTTAACATGTTTTATCTCAGGTACTTGAAGGTAATTCTCGGGAAGACGACAAGAATTCATGGCCCGCACTTAAACAATATTTTCCATTCAAATACTTTGTAAAACTTTGTATGAAATAATATAACTTGGGACCGATGTAAATTTGATATTTATGAATGGAAATGCTTTATTATTAAACGACGCAATTTTTAAGCGTTGTCTATGATGTGAGTAATGTGCTATCCCGTAACACCAACGAGTCTTCCGCTGTATTGAGTTGTATAAATTTGGGGGTGTTACATAGTGTTTCTAATTATATCTAAACATTACAAGGTTACCCAAAATAAAATTATGAGCTTAAACCTCACGTCCAAAAATCATGCATGTTTAGGTTTTCATGGTTTTTCAAGTTTAACAAGATCATGGTGATGTGTTCTTCATGGTTGACAAGTTTTTACATCATTTTAAACTATATCAAAAATAAAGCCGTGGCTTATAATAAGTTTTAGGGTTTTAATATTTGTTTCAATATTAACTTTTACCAAGAATAACCATGTATATACTAATATGTATGAAATTAAATGTATTAGAAAGATAGGTTTTAGTTTGGACTTACTTGTTTAGATAGGTTTAGGAGTGATAGGAGAATAAGTAGGAACAAGTGACAAGCTTTCAACAATGGAGGTCTTGTGGACCTTAAACAAGCCGTGGGCTTCACTAGGGCTTCTAGGGCTCTTTTTCTTGCTTCAAGGATCAAGGTTCTTGTAGGATGAGCTTAGGATTAACCTTTATATTGTAGGAGACATAGTATAGGAGTAGTAGATAAACTTGGAATTTCAAAAATGGTGGAAAGGTGGTGTTTACCGTAGCTTGTGAGAGAGAGAGAGTGAAGTGAGATTGCAAATGAAATGTGCTGTGTGTTGTGTGTGTTTCGGCTTAAGACAAAGAGAGAGAGAGAGATCTAAAGTGAATCCTTGTACCTTGTACAAAGTATCTAACTAAGATATGCATGGGATCCTCGTTGGATACACTTGCCATCTACACACATGCTCAAAATGGAAATTGACTTTCCTTTCCTAAGTTGTAAAGTTGTTGTCGTGTGTTTTGGGTCCAAGGGGGACAAGAAATGACCAAGTATAGTAAAGGGTATGGTGTGTGTAAGGGATTGTGTAAGTAAAAGTGACGTTGGTATAGGAAAAGTATGGTTATGCATGTATTTGTGTATGTAAGCATGGTTAGTATAGGGTTTTAGTGGATTAAACACTTGAGTACTTACAAGCTAGCTAACAAATGATGGTAGTGTAGGCATGCATACATATACACGTCTAATATATGCATGGGGAAAGGTTTTTGGTAAATTTTGCCAAGTGTTGTATGATAATAATAGTCCTTGTATATTATTGTAGGTATTTGTTGAGTTGTAGGTATTTTTGTTGAAGCTTTTAGGTAATTTAGTGAAAGTGTATATTAAATACATCACTAAAATTATTTTACTTAAATAAAGTAAGTAAGTGACAATGTAAAATAATGTACATTGATTTAAAGTGTTTAGGTATTTATTCCTTTTAGGTAATATATGTAAATATGTATATATAAAAATAATCCAAGTACTTAATAAATAAATTAAGTAAGGTTACAGTTTATCTCCAAAATATGTATTGAGGTGATGAGTTTATTATTAAATCAAGTGGCCAGTCAGCTGCCAGAGTAGTCAATAAATGACTACGAGTTATATAAATGTAACATAAATATTAAAGGTAGTATGACAAAAGGCATATGATAAATAATAAGTCATATAAAAGTGAAATTACATAAATTCCAAAAATAAGTAGTACAACAGTTGACAAAGTCAATAAGGTAAAATCAGAGGTTTTACACAATCTCCTTATAAGTGTTTTAATAAGCAATCCCAAACAACCCATATAAGTAACTATTAGAACTACTGAGTACTGACCATTTCAATCGTCAAAGATAAAAGAAACGAAAAATAGGAAAAAAATGCCCAGATGTAACAACCCATAGAAAAGAGTCGACACTATTAAATATAGGTGAAAGACGGATAATCTCAATACCTTATCTTTCAAAGTATATGGCTCGGAATTTCTATCGCAACCTGTATTGTTGCAGATAGTTGTGCGCGCAAAATGAGTAGAAAATCCTGCCCCGATGTTCCTCGGATCAGCTTCGTGGTGCACTTCGGAGCTCACCTGTTACAGATTTACCCATTTTACCAATTCTGACACCTCAACCTCATGATAGCAAGAAATAACAAAGAAAGCTTACCCCCAATTTGTTTTTAAAGATTACGCCTTCTTGTTGTCGCTGTAGAGAAGTCTTAATTCTTGAAAATCCTAAAGGATATGCACATGATCCACATTAGCATATAAGGTCACTAAAACCAAGCATTATAGTGTGAAGTTATTTAAAAGATACTTACATATCGAAACTGGTCCACATCCACATTAAAAGTTTGTTTAGGTCTGAAAGCTTATAACGATGAAATAACCAATGCTTTAAAACATAAGCTTCCCGTTACCGTATTCCATTCTAGAAAATAAAAAACCAAAAATCAAACATTTTATAGAAAAAAATAATACAACACCGCTTTTCGCTTCAATCAATTTACCACAACAAAACCTCCATTTTCAAATGGAGACTTGGTCCCACCTTACAAAAGTCAGAAGCATATAAAAGTCAGAAGCATTACCGTAGAGACTGCCCTAATCAAATGCCAATGGAGACTTGGTCTTGAGCCGTTTTGGACAGCTTCCCTGCAATTACGTAATCTACATTAGATAACAACTCTCAAATTCTGTACGAAGAAGTGACTTCAAGAAAAAGGTAAATTTTCAAAATATTTAATTTCATAACAGTTGAGAGCTCCAGATGATAGCTTAATCCAGGTCTGCCTCGGTTCATCAAGAATCTATAAGTTGTAGAAATATGTTTGATTATTAGACTTTGTGCTAGAAAGGATTCAAATGTATCCTTACCTTCAAAAGTGTCTTCTATGCTGCAAATCACACATAACAGCAACAACCCTATTCAAAGATAAAAAAAAAAGTTTATTATTAAAGTACTAAATACCGTGACTAATGCATGGCGCGCTAGTTCTTGTCGAAGTTTCTCTTCGACTTTGCTTGCCCCCGCGATTCGATCGCAGTCACATCTGAATTAATATTGCCAAAAGGTACATAAATAGAGCCAATAGTTAGTGTGTCCTTTAGGGCAATTCCCATCGAAGGTGTAATCAAATCCGTATTTGGGTTGAGGCTTATCTGAATATCCAAAGCCTGTCGGAGCAAACAAATATGGATTCAAGACTACGGATATCAATGTAATTCTACCATTAACTTTTGCTCAACAAACTAAATGTTGCAGTTTTCACACAAAATATCACAAAAAAATAGTAAAGTTTTGGTAGTGCCAACGAATTCAACCTTTCATAAAGCAAAATCTTATAGGAGACATTGAAATCATCTCACGTATGCCTGGATTTAACTTATTCGTATTGTGCATTATCAAACAAATAATCAACCTCATATATGAAAACAAAGTTCTTATACAATGTAATGGACTAATGGCTCACCTAACCAATCAAATGCGATAGTGTGATAATCCTTTGATAGCAGTGGCAGTACCTTGCGGTAGGAATAAGCCTAAGATGTACCAAATAATATAATCATGTATGTAAAATCAGATGCAAAAGTAAAAAAAATCTAGATAACCTTAAAAGACTTGTAGTCATTCTATGCTCTTTAAAATCGACAAATAGAAGCTCACTCAGGGCCGTCTCATGAATTTCGGTGGCCCTGTGCCATGTCTACATGGAGGCCCCACTATTATACGGTTATCCATTAAGCTTCAAATATAAAAGATCAAAAGCTTGCACTATATAAAATCAAAATAACAAAAATCAAATTGATGAATTTGAAACATTACCGAATCAGCAAAATAACCATCGACTGGCCGCAATACTATTTCTCCAAATGGCCGCAATACTGTATTTGCAAAACCCTTTTGAGCAGTTTTTTATAATGGGCCAATTATGGGACGTTTATCTTGGGTTTTGGGCCTTAATTTATTAGACTATAAGAAAATTAAATAGTATCAAATTCAGTTTCATAAGACTTGATCTTATTACTAGAATAACACAACATATATAACACATGTACATAGTAGAGTAGTAGAGTAACGAATTTCAAATTTTGGTGGCCCTCCTTTCTTAGTGGCCCTGTGCCTAGGCACATGTTGCACTTACCTGTAGCCGGCCTTGAGCTCACTAATTCATGGAAATCCATGAATTAGAATAAATGTCGGTTTATTAGCATTTCCACTTTCATCGCAAAACCATCTAGTGCACAATTGATTACACGAAATTTAAGAGTTGAACGTTTCTCGACAAAAAAGTTCCCCACCGACATTCAAAGCCCCATTCTGCATAATCACAAAGATTTCATCAAGAAGACGTATAAATAGCCGTTATAATATACTTTTATATATATATATATATATATATATACATATATATATATATATATATATATATATATATATATATATATATATATATATATATATATATATATATATATATATATATATATATATATATATATATATATATATATATATATATATATATATATATATATATATATATATATATATATATATATATATATATATATGTGTGTGTGTGTGTAATGAATGAGTAAATTGTTGGAAATACGTTTTACGTATTAAGAAGGATCGGTCACTCCAACGATAGTCCATGTAATAGCTCGTAGTTTAGTTAACTTTCTTTATTTATCAAACAAGTCCAAGCCTAGCCTACAACATGTGTAGGCCGGCCAAAACGTGTAAACCCAAGCCCATTACAAGGCTTGGGTATATAAACCCTCTCCTTAGATGGAGAGGGTGTGTGTTCCTCATTTTTACACATAGTAGAAAAGTGTTTTTCTTTCACTTTCTCTCTCTAAGTGTGTGTGTAATCCACCATCTTTCTATCTCTTTCTCTCTCTAAAACATAAGCAAGATTTACATATCCTTCAAATGGTATCAAGAGCCATGGGATGATTGTATTGTTCATGTGTTTGTGTTCTTGATTATCTCGCCAATTTTGATCCATTTTCACACGTCCAAATTTTTTTTTGTGTTTTTTATGGTTTTTTCTTGATACAAATCTTCTACATAGTTGTGGTAGGGATTTGTTATAGTTACTTTGGCTAAAAACACAAAATTTTTGGGTGTTTTGATCATTTTTTGGCTTAAAATCACGAATTGGTTGAGTTTTGTCCGAGAAAAGTGGGAATTATTCCGATCAGGTCATCGGAAAGGGGTTTATAGGACATTCCGATCAGTATAATCGGAATAGGGTTTAGGGATTCCGATTTTGGTACTTTCCGATCAAGGTATTCCGATCAAGGTATTCCGATTTGGTATTCAGATTTGATATTCCGATTTGGTATTCAGATTTGATATTCCGATTTGTGCATTCCTATAAGGACATTCCGATTTGATATTCCGATCAAGGTATTCCGATCAGGGTATTCCGATCAGCATTCAGATAATCACATTCCGATCAGCATTCAGATAATCACATTCCAATCAGCATTCCTATAAAGTATTCCGATAGGACATTCCGATCAGCATTCAGATCACTATTCCGATCAACATTCCGATAATCACAAATTTTTCCATAAAAAATTTCGATCGTGTGTAATTTTGACTTGGAATTTTTGGTTTATCGAGGACATATTTTAGGGGATTTTAACATTGTTTCTCGACTTCAACTCACAACAACAAACACATTTACTTTCTTTCATTGATCGATCAAAGTTTGTAAATCTTAACTTATTGAAATGGAGTACACATCTCTTACGGATAAGTCCATCCTCTCGGGTACGGATAATCGTCCACCAATGTTCGTGAAGACTATGTATGAGGAATGGGCTTCCCGAATGGAACTTTATATGTTGAACAAGGAGAATGGACATCTCATTTGGGCATCGGTGCTCAATGGACCATTAGATTATGGTACAGTAACGGAAGGTACAACTACTCGTCCTCACACAACGGGTGAATTGACTGGAGATATGAAGATTCAAGACAAATGTGATAAGTATGCTACAAACATCATTCTCCAAGCCCTTCCTCCAGATGTCTACAAACTCGTCAGCAAACATAAAGTTGCCAAAGAGTTATGGGATAGAATTTGTGTTCTCATGCAAGGCACCTCGTTAACTAAACAAGAACGAGAGTGTAAGCTTTATGATACTTTTGATAAGTTTGCCTATGTGCCAGGGGAGACTCTCAATGACTACTATCTGAGATTTACCCTATTGTTGAATGAGCTCAATATATATGGCATGACAATTCCTACCTTTCAATTAAACACCAAGTATTTGAACACTCTTCCTTCAGAATGGAAAAAATACGTGACGGATGTTAAATTGGCTAAGGACTTGCATAACACCAATGTGGATCAACTTCAAGCTTTTCTTCAACAACACGAATGCCATGTGATCGAGGCTCGGTTGTCTACACCTCAAATTCATGATCCACTTGCAATGTATGCTTCTCAACAAAACATGGCTTATACTTATCAGCAACCATCATACTTGCAACAGCCACCACCACACACCTATCAGCAACCATCTTATCAACCACCAGTGATGCCACAACAAGCATTTCAACAAGGTGTTCATCAACAATCCTTTCCGCAGCAACCACCATATCAGACATCACCATCACAAGCCAACACTTCTCCAATGGGCTATACTCCTTAGCAAGGATATTTTCCAATAGAAGCACAACCAGCACAAGCTTTCTACTCTAATGAACTTCCACCAATCCAAGCACCGGTCTTTACTCCAAATGATACGCCAGCTGATGTTCTAAACCATCTCACAGCCTACTTGTAAAAACTTGTTGCAACTAGAGGATTTCCACCAACAAACAATCAGCTCCGCACCTCTTCAAATCCTCGACAACAAGCTACTGTTCAAGATGGTCAAGTAACGGTGCAACCCATTTAGGGAAGGCAAAATTCATATGGACCTCCTACAAGGACTGGGAACAATCAAGCTGTGAATTCTCAAGCTAGTGGAAATGGGAGTCCTATATGTCCTAAGAAGGTTGTGACTTGCTACAATTGCCGAGGACAAGGTCATATGGCTAGGGAATGCACTCAGCCGAAAAGGAGGAGGGATGATGCATGGTTTCGTGAGAAGATGTATTTGGTTGATGCTCAGTCTAAGGGGAAGATTTTGGATTCAGAGGAGTTAGCATTTCTTGCAGACCCAAGGGCAGCAGATACTGAAGGCATTGCAGTCGTATCCACTTCTAATGCAGCTTATCAAGCAGATGATCTTGACACATATGATTCGGATTGTGATGACATTCACTCTGCCCAAGCTGCTCTCGTTGCTAATCTCTCTCACTACGGTTCTAATGTCGTCAGTGAGGTACCAACCGCATCTAATAATATTGATGATAACCAACATCAAGTTGGGCATGAAAATGACAACCTCGAACAACATTCGGGGACTAGTAACTCAAATGATGTGGTACCCAATCCTACACATTTGAGTGAACCTCAACCAAATGCTATGACGGGTATGGAATCTTATGCTCAACATGATTTGGTCATGGTGCCTAAACATATTATTGATCAAATGCATATGTCCCTCAGACAATCCGTAGATACCAATTCCACCCTAACTGCTGAGATTGCGTTGCATAAAGAAAAGGTCAAAGCTTTTGAAATGGTCCCTCAAGAAGAGAAAATAACATGTTCTGAATTTGACCAATTTTGTTTTGAAAAGATTGAACACTTGAAAGAAATAGAATCATTAAAAGCTAATCTTTCTAATGAATTAAAAGAAAAGGAGTCGGTTGTCAATGATTTTCAGAAACTTAAAATGGATTTCGAAACTCTCGAGTCTAAAAAGGTTGAATCAGAAATTAATGCTACCAAACTTCTTAAATTCAAGGAACAACAGCTTTTAAAACAATACGCTTCCATAGAAAAGGTTCATCTTTTAACTAAATCATTTAAAGAACTCGAACTTAAACGTCTTCAAGATTTACCACCTAATCCTGGTTATGCAAAACAAGCTCAGGAATATATTCCCGGTCTTTATGATATGACCATAATTGGCAAATCAAAAGAAGCACCTTTTGTTCGTAGTACTGAGGAGACACAATCACTTGCGGATGAAACTCATTCTAAAATGCTTTCAAAATTCCATACAATTGATTATGATCAACATAACAAAGAACAATTTTTGAAAAAGACACGCATTCACTTACAAAAGGAATTAGCAGAATTGACAGTTCTTGTGCCCTAAAGTTTGTCAAATGAAAACCTTCCTAGTACGTCTCCTACACTTGTCAAAACGGATTTAACAAAGTTAATTCCACCGGTAAGCAAGGCGTCCGTTAAATTAAATGCGGTTCACCAACACTTAGCCGATTTTGACAAGGTCATTTTGGAACGTACGACGGCTTCGGCCATAACGGAAGGTGAATGGAACTTTGAGCACACTAGAGCTGCGTTCTGAAATGAAATTGTTCCGTTTGTAGACAATGTTAAGGCTTGTCTTAGTAATCTTGATCAAGATTTGTTTTGGAAATAGAAGAAGTTAGACGTGTTTTCAATGAAATGGAAGATGCTTTTGAAAACAGTTTACTTGAAATAGAACGGGTTTCACGCCAAAATGATCAGCTTCTGAAGCAAGTGATGTCTCATGATATAGTTTCTGTCTGTGTGAATAAAAGTATTGATAATGATTCTATTGTGCATAATGTTGAATCTGTGGATAATGTGGTAGATATTACTTGTCACGAATCTGACGCTGAATTTTTAAAGCTTCAAGATTCATATTCTTCGCTTTCAAAACGTTTTGATGAGATTCAAACACATTATATTTCGCTTGAATGCAAGCAACAATTTATTCAAGAAATCTTTGAAACGTCATTCGAAGGTGTTAATATTGATGATGCAAACTTTGAAAAGAATTTTCGATTGAATTTACAATCAAAACAGCGTCAGCCAAGTGACAAAGTTGCTAAATCTTTGTCGATAGAAATAGAGAAATCTAAGGAGCTTAACTGTGTGAACGTACTTGAGGCCGCTGAGAATTTTAAACTTGATCTAGATAATCGAGTTTCCAAGATTTTATCCAAATTTGATAACTTAAAACAGAAAAATACACGACTCTTCGATTCATTAAAGCCCGCATGTGCTAATACCACTGCATAGAATCAATCGTTGATTGAACAATTGAATCTAAAGTCGGTGGAAATATCTGATTTGAGGGAACAAATTTGTGATAAGAATCTGGTCTTGGCTGAGTTAAAGGAAACACTTCGTACTCTAAAAGGTAAGAATGTTGTGGATAACGCAGCCACTATCTCAGCATCGTCCTCTAGTGCAATCAAAAGAACCCTTATATCCATCACACCACTTAACAAGGGCCCTAGGACTAAACCATCTCAAACTTTGGTCACTAAAGATAAGGCGGAATCAAAACAAGCTTCTAATATTCCCGTGTTGCCTTCTACAGGAGTAAGCACCACTACTAAGGCTCAAAGATCTAAGCTTAAGAGAAACAAGAAGAATGATAGGATCTTGCCCCCATCTAGTAGTCAAGTGAAGAAGAAAGTAGAAGCCCATCCTAGGAATGTTATTTCTGTTTTGAATAAAAAGACTCATGTAGCTAAACCTAAAGGCTCTACGGTTGTGCGGCGTTCTAAGCCTAGTGTGAATTCTAATTTGAAATGTTGGAATTGCAATGAATGTATGTTTTCTAGTCGTCATGATTCTTGCCTTATTGACCATGTGAATGAGATGTATGCCCGGAAAAATGGATTAGAATGGAAACCGACTGGGAAAGTGTTAACCCAAGTTGGTTGGATGTGGCGCCCCACTGGTAGAACTTTCACTATAGTAGGAAATATGTGCCCTTTAACTAGGATCACTCCCACTACAGTGAAGAAAGCGTGCCCTTTAACTAGGAGTACCAAGGCTACCAAAACACAAGCGTGTCCTTTAACTAGGAACACTGACACTACTGTAGGAAACAAGTGCCCTTTAAATAGGTCTACTCCCACTGTAGTGCCCGCGGATAATCCAAAACCTAAGAAATTTGGAACTGTAAAACCTGTTAGTGCTAAAACTCACATTAGAAAACGCAGGAAATCTAAGGGTCACAAACATGTTAGCAATTCTGATAATCTTATATCTGTATCTGCTAACACTCAGGAACCAATAGTTTCCAATGCATTGTCTACTGTTGTTATTGAAAACAGGTGGTCCAAATTGTTCTCTGGTATTTGGACGCTGGTTGCTCCAAGCATATGACCGGAGATCGCTCTCAGCTCAGAAATTTCGTCAGAAAGTTTCTTGGTACGGTTAGATTTGGAAATGATCATATTGCAAAGATAATGGGTTATGGTGAATATCATATTGGGAATGTTATAATTTCAAGAGTGTATTATGTGGAAGGTCTTGGTCACAACTTATTTTCTGTGGGACAATTTTGTGATGCAAACCTAGAAGTTACTTTTCGAGAGCATACCTGCTTCATTCGTAATTTGGAAGGGGTTGATTTATTGAAAGGTACTCGAGGGAATAATTTGTATACTTTGTCTCTACAAGACATGATGGCCGCTTCTCCCGTATGTCTTCTCTCCAAAGCATCGAAGACTAAGTCATGGTTATGGCATCGACGGTTATCTCATCTTAACTTTGACGCTATTAATCACTTGGCGAAAAACGAACTTGTTCGTGGTCTTCCTAAACTATCATTTCACAAGGATCATTTGTGTTTCGCGTGTACAATGGGAAAAGCACTAAGAAATCATACAAACCCAAGACGGAAGACACCAACCAAGAGAAACTTTATCTTTTGCATATGGATCTTTGTGGGCCAATGCGTGTTGAAAGTCTTAGTGGCAAAAAGTACATCCTCGTTATTGTCGATGATTACTCTCGGTTTACATAGGTGAAATTTCTTAAAGCAAAAAATGAGGCACCTAAATTCATCATCGGATTTCTCAAGATGATTCAAGTGCGTCTCAACACTACTGTCCGACGCATTCGTACAGACAATGGAACCGAATTTGTTAATCAAATCTTGCGTGATTATTATGAAGAAGTTGGCATATCTCATGAAACATCCGTTGCACGCACTCCACAACAAAACGGTGTCGTTGAAAGGCGAAATCACACACTTATGGAAGCTGCTCGAACAATGTTAATTTACGCAAAGGCTCCATTGTTTTTATGGGCAGAAGCAATATCTACAGCAGTGTACACCCAAAACCGGTCACTAATTCGTAAACGCCATGGTAAAACACCTTATGAGCTTCTCCATGGAAAAGTACCAGATTTATCATATCTTCATGTATTTGGTTCTCTTTGCTATCCAAATAATGATGGTGAAAATTTGGGAAAACTTCAACCAAAGGCTGATATTGGTATTTTCATTGGTTACGCACCCGCAAAGAAGGCATACCGAATCTACAACTGTAACTCTCGCAAGATCCTTGAAACTATGAATGTTGATTTTGATGAGCTAACAGCAATGGCTTCTGAGCAAAGCATCTTTGAACCCGCACTTCATGAAATGGGACCCAGTAACATTAGTTCTGGTCTTGTCCCAAACAACCCTACTTCATCATCATTTACACCACCTTCTAGGACTGAATGGGATACGTTGTTTCAACCGTTCTTTGATGAATTCTTTACTCCTCCAAGTATTGTTGCTCCAGAACCTGAGGTAATAGCTCCGGTAACCGCAGTTGTCGCTCCTGCAACCGAAGCACAATCAGATACGTTTGCACCTACAATTGGTCAAGACATACCATCAACGAGTAATTCTCAACCAACACCCGAACCAACTACCCATGTCATGCCTATTGATGATGAAGAGGATGATGATGATCACGATTTAGAATTCGCTCAAATGCGCGAACTTCCATTCTTTGGTGTACCAATTCTTGACCCTAATCAAGCCGGGTCGTCCACCTCAGAGGAAGCTCCTTCTACAGTTTACTCCAATCCACGGATTCGTGAACATGACAGCAAGTGGACAAAGGATCATCCTATCGATTCGATTATTAGTGACCCTAATCGTCCGGCATCCACACGAAGTCAGTTACAAGAAAGTGTAATGTTTTGTCACTTTGATGATTTTCTCACTGAAGTTGAACCTAAGACATGGCAACAAGCTTTTACTCAATCATGTTGGATAGAAGCTATGCAAGAAGAACTTAATGAATTTATACGTCTTGAAGTATGGGAACTTGTCCCATGCCCGGATCAAGTGCAGTTACTCACTTTGAAATGGGTTTACAAGGTGAAACTCGATGAGTTAGGCGGAATATTGAAGAACAAAGCTCGACTAGTATCTCGTGGATACAAGCAATTATTGGGCATTGACTTTATGGAATCCTTTGCATCTGTTGCCCGTTTGGAAGCTACTATTCCTCGCTTATGCAGCCCATATGAATATGATCGTCTATCAGATGGATGTGAAGACGGCATTTCTTAATGGTGAACTCAAGGAAGAGGTCTATGTTCAACAACCGGATGGTTTTGTGAATCCTAATTATCCTAATCATGTGTACAAGCTTAAGAAGGCTCTCTATGGGTTGAAGCAAGCTCCTCGCGCATGGTATGATCTTTTGTCACAATTTCTCATTACGCAAGGCTTCGCTAAAGGCAAGGTGGATCCCACCCTGTTCATTCAGAAATGAGGTAACGATATGATTATGGTACAAATATATGTTGATGATATTATATTTGCAGCCTCGACCCAAACCTTATCGGATGCGTTTGGGACACTCATGTCTTCCAAGTTTAAGATGTCAATGATGGGCAAGGTATCAATCTTCTTAGGTCTTCAGATATCTCAGAGTCCCAGAGGCATCTTTATCAATCAATCCAAGTATGCCCTTGAATCGCTTAAGAAGTATAAGATGGAATCTTGCGACCCCGTGGATACTCCAATGGTGGAACAAACTAAGCTTGATGCAGATCCACATGGAGTTGCCGTTGATCCGACACTTTATCGTGGAATGATCGATGCGGATCATGCGGGCTGTCAAGATACAAGGCGTAGCACGAGTGGAACTTTGCAACTACTAGGAGATCGATTAATCAGTTGGGCATCGAAAAGGCAGAAAAGCGCTGCAATTTCAAGTACGGAAGCAGAATACATAGCTATGTCCGGTTGTTGTGCTCAAATTCTTTGGATGAGATCGCAATTAACCGACTATGGTCTAGGTTTCAACAAAATTCCGATGTACTGCGATAACAAGAGTGCAATTGCCTTATGGCTTGTAGTTATTTCTGACTGCAACCCGGTTTTCACATTAAAGTCAAGTATTTCTTATGAAAGCTTTGGCTAACACAAATCAAGTTTACTTTATAACTTGGTCTAACACAAATCAATGTACGTTTCAGTGCATTTATTTGTTTAAACAAGAGAAGTCTTGTTTTTATGAAGCTATCATCTCTACAACCATCGCAATCTATAATTGGTATCTACATACTCGACGATGCGACTACTCAACCAACGATTACAGCTCTTTAAATAGAACACGGGTCAACAATTGAGGGGGAGCAATTGTCAAGCATTCATAATCTTCGATGCCGAACGTGCCAAGCTCACTAACTGGTGTCAAGACAACAATACCAATCGTACTCGTGGTGTCAAGAGATGACTTCAGACGTGACGAGGCGACCAACATATGCTGACAAGAACCATTTGATTTTATCATATGATGTTCTCATCTATCAGGTCCAACCTTGTCAATTCTTTTCTAATATGGTGAATATGTGATCATGTTACAAATCGGTATCATATCTCATACATTTGATATCGTGAAGATAAAATGGACTTGCATTTTTCTTCCCAAACCTTTGTTAAAACTTCATTAAATCAATTGATATTAAAAACATCGATTGGGTTAATATTTTTAATATGGGGGAGAAAATGTGATTTAATATGGGATATTATCACAAATGGTTTGACTTAATGTGCTGGCTCATCCCGACATGTGCGAAATGTTTTCGAATATCGTGGCATATGTTAAGGGGGAGCAAAACGGATTTGCATATCAAAATGGATTTTCATGGTGACATATACTTACCCGAAACCCATTTATTTCACGACGATGAAGATTGTGGTGACATAAGGATGGTAGGATAGGTTAAGTCCTATGATTCTTCCAGAACCGGAGGAATCTTCCCAAGGACATTCCATAGCTAGAAATAGTAGTCCTTAGGAAAGTTGGAGAAAGATTGTGAACGTAGCTGAATGCCGACCAAGTACTTAAGTTAGCACTGGAACAATCACAACAAGGTGCTAGTTATGACGTATTGGTAAGCATTGAAGGGGTTGAAGAATGAAAAAGAATTGTAAAGATAAAGGGTGTAAAGAAAGAAGCCCTCCTTACAACTTTAGGCAGAAACCGGGTCAACACATATGCTATTGAGATCATTTTAATGATTCTCGATAATGAAGACAAACATCATGGACCCAGTGATGCAATGCACAACCCATCCCAGCTAACTCAGATATCTCTCAAAAGGTATTTGTTTTAATCACACGGAGATAACGCATTATCTATTGATTTATTCACTCCGAATAAATTGGTATTGAAAAGGTGGCACTCCTCTCCAGCCTCCGATCACTAAAATCCAAAATGCACGATCGAGTCTAGAGCCATTTGAGATCATCAAATATCTCATTAGGACACACTTTCATATTTCCTTGCTTCTTCACACACTGTGAAAAGTAAGAAAGATTTTAAGAGTCCTACGCAAAATCTTCATGATCTTGCCTGAACATCCGAGTAATACGAAAGTATTTAAAATGAAGATGGAAATCCTTCTTGTGCGAATATCAAAAGGCTCATGGTAGGTGACTTGTGCGATTCTTTATGAATCAAACTTGTGATAACTGGAAAGCAACAGTGGTTTAATTCTTAACTGAACTTAAACACGTTCCAGGCCTCTACGCAAAATCTTAGTGATCTTGCTAGAACACTCAGAGTGATACCTTAGTGTTCACAATGATGAGTGGAAATCCTTCTAGTGTTAACCTCAAACAGCACTTGGTAGGTAACTTGCAAGATTCTATACGAATCAAGCTCGTGACAACTGGAAAGCAACGATGGTGTGATTCTTTAATGAATCAAACTTGTTCCAGGACTCAGAATTGACGGCTTCAATCATGTGGATATTATTATCCAAATGATTCACTCTTTATGTTCGCAGTCAGCTTTGGACGGTCGAATAAAGAGAACGGGTTTACCCGCGAAATCCTGTCAGGAAGTTACTTAATTGAAACTATCCGTCACAGGTACGATATCTAATATCGTCCAACGGTCTTCACCGACCAGAGGTAAAATGCTACCGATTTAGAATGAAATGTTCAAAGCCATTTCGTTCGTGTCTACTTATGTTGCGGCATTTGAAGACGGTGGCGTTGCGGAATCCAAGAAGAAGTCGTCCCCGCATGCTTATACCTTATGCACTTAATACCTCATCTAATTCAAGAAAGCCTAAAAGTTAAGTCTTCCGCTGTATCGAACTCTGAAGCTTTCAAGAATTACGAAGGTATAAGTATGTGGGACATGGTGTCACGAAGAGGCGAAGATCACAAGTGATGGATGCACGAGATCAAGGCAAGAGATTGATGCTAAAGATTGATATCAAAGATCACATCAGCATGTTCACCAGAAAAGAAAAAAGAAAAGAAATATGAAGACTACGAGCTCAAGACAAGCATAGTATGCTAGGTTTATTTCATTATTGTAACTCGGGTAACTCCCTTGTTTAGAGTGACCTCCCTTAGGGGGAGATTGTTGGAAATACATTTTACGTATTAAGAAGGATCGGTCACTCCAACGATAGTCCATGTAGTAGCTCGTAGTTTAGTTAACTTTCTTTATTTATCAAACAAGTCCAAGCCTAGCCTACAACATGTGTAGGCCGGCCCAAACATGTAAACCCAAGCCCATTACAAGGCTTGGGTATATAAACCCTCTCCTTAGATGGAGAGGGTGTGTGTTCCTCATTTTTACACATAGTAGAAAAGTGTTTTTCTTTCACTTTCTCTCTCTAAGTGTGTGTGTAATCCACCATCTTTCTATCTCTTTCTCTCTCTAAAACATAATCAAGATTTACATATCCTTCATAAATTCAAATTATTTTGGTGAGAGCGTATGATGTATTAGTTTTTTGTGCTTCAAATTGCGTGTAAGCAATAAAATCTCAGGGGAACGAACCAAATTCTTGTATATGTAAAAATGAAAAAGTAGGTCATGGTTGTCTTGTCATAAAACTTAATTATTTATTAAACCCAAATCTGATGAATTGTTTGACCGAAAATAAGAAACACATAATTCTTCGGGAGGTAAAGAAGAAAATGAAAACTTGGTTCTCAACTTTAATACCATACACCATGTTTGAAAAGGCACGCCTTTGTGACGCCAAGGCGTGAAACGTGGCCTCCATGTTAAGAAATAAACCTTGGCGTGGGTTCTAGGCGTGCCGTTGGATAAGGCGTGAAAGGCGGGCAAAGGCGAGCAAAGGCGCAAGTTTTTTTAAAAGGCTTTAAAAATTTTCAAAAATTTATTATTTTGGCTTGCATTTATTAATATTTTCAATTTGGGATCATATTTTTTAATGTTTATAACTCTTATAACTATGAATATGATATAAAACTAAAAATGTATAAATATATATTGCCACCTTAAGTTACGCCTTAAAAACGTCGTGCCGCTATGCCTTACGCAAAAGCTCAAGGCTTGACCATGCCGCCGCGCCGCGCCTCACGCTATCAGGAACCAAGATGCAGGTTTTTACACTATTGTTATTTTTAAGTTTCTCGTCGGTAAACTTAATTAGCATTTGTAGCAAAGTAAGCCGATAACTAGAAAATAGCGATGCAATAAGTAGTGTCTTTGTGAAACTACCAAGACCTAGTCGCTTTTATTAAATAGGGTAGTAGCCAAACATACACTAAGTGTTTGGTTAAGCTTATATGATGGGCTTATACGCTTATTAGCTTATATGTGTTGAATAAGCTGTAACAAGTGTTTGGTTAAGCTTATATGACTTGTCTTATAAGCTTATATAGAGGATTTTGGTAAGCCAAAACTTTGTGGCTTACATAAGAAGGTATAGGCTTATATAAGAATATTATATTAAAAGACTTTTATACTCTCATTTAATTAATTACACCCACTTTATTTTTACACACTTTTTAGTCATTTTACCTTATTATATATATAATCTAAACTAAACACTTAAAGACTTATTAACTCATGGTATATAAACGATAAGTGGTTTTATTATATAAGCATAAGCCTAATTAAAAATCTTAACCAAACACCTCCTGATTCCTAGTTATGCATATATCAGAATCAAATAAGCTTGTAGTATGATTGCTACTCCTTTGTTACTCAAGAATTCAACAGTGGACTACGGTCCTACTCCGTTCAAACTGTATAATTCATGGATTGAGCATACTGACTTCGTTTCTCTTGCTCAAGTTTCATGGTCTTGTCCGGTAAATGGGTCGCCATTAGTAAGTTTCAAAAATAAGCTTAAACATCTCAAAAAATCCATCAAACAGTGGCGAATCAATGTCCAGTCTACTGAAAATTCTTTCTACCGAGATATTTGAGACAAAGTTGATGGTATTGATAATAAAGCCGAGTCTTACCCGCTTAGATCCGAAGAAATTGATGACAGGTCCCAGTGCATTAAACTCTTAGCTGACTTTGAACATCAGAAGGTTAAGGATTTTAGAAAAAAAGCCAAACTTAAATGGGCATTAGAGGGTGATGAAAACTCATGTTTTTTCATGGCATCATCAATAATAGGCGTAATAGATCAAGGGTTAATGGCCTCAATATACATGGGGATTGGGTCACAGAGCCTTTGACAATAAAAAATCATATCCATAACTTCTTTAGTACTCGTTTCAAGGAAGAAAATGCCTCAAGACCGCAATTTACAAGTAGTCTTTTTAGGAAACTTTCTCAAGATGATATTCAACTGCTTGATTGCACTTTTACAACTCTTGAAATTAAAGAGGCAGTTTGGGATTGTGGTAGTGCCAAATCTCCGGGGCCGGATGGTTTTACTTTCAAATTTTTCAAGAAGCATTGGGATATTGTGGAACACGATGTCGTCTCGTATGTCAAAGATTTCGAAGTTTCGGGTCACATCCCAAAAGGATGTAACTCGTCTTTCATTATCCTTGTCCTAAAGGTGGAAGACCCCCTAACAATTGGTGACTTTAGACCAATTAGTCTCATTGGGTGTTGTAGAAACTAGAAAGGGGGGGGGGGGGGGGGGGTTGAATAGTTTCTCTTCTATTAGTCACCTAAATTAAATTACTTTGAATTAAGTGTGTATCAAAACTATCTTTTACTTGAAGCTAAGTTGCATAATGATTAGGTTCAATTCAAATGCATTAGCAATGGTAATAGGTAAGTATAATAATAATGAAATAAGTAAAGAGTAAGGAAAGAGACAACCTAGTGACAAGACACCAAGATTTATAGTGGTTCGACAACGAGGCTCTATCCTCGTTTCTACTCCACTCCTCGAGTACACCTACTCGAGATTTCCACTATATCCACAAGCTCCCTTCTTGGCGGAGAAAGCCTTACACCGTCGCTTACATTATTTTCCGACACTAAGCTAAATGTCGAGACCTAATCATTAGCTAGTACCAATCTACACAACGTTGCCTACTTCACAATTTAACGACACAAGGCTAGATGTCGATTTCTAATCTCGAGGTAGAACCAATCTTCACGACGTTGCCTACTTCACCATTTTACGACACAAGGCTAGATGTCGAGTTCTAATCCAAAGCTAGAACCAATCTTCACGACTCTTCACTTTGAAGCTAAGTGAGAACTTCACACAACACAACTACTAATCACTTTCAAGTTTAGTGAGAACTCACAAGACACAACCACATCACTTTATAGTTTAGTGAGAACTACTACACAAATCTATTACAACTCAACTAGACATATCCAAGTACACACATGTAGCTTGGATCTACACAACACAAATCCAAGCAAACACATATGCAATGGATGTACATAACAAATCCAAGTATTCACAAATAGCTTGGATGAACACAACTAGTCCAAGTATTCATAAATACAAATGGATCAACAAAAACAAAAAGGCTAACATGATGAACATGACTAATTCATGGATTCATCATTATCACAACACTAGTGAGTGAGTGATCTTCTCATTGGAGAAGGTAAAGGAGGGGGTCAAGAGGATAATCATATATAAACATACTTAACACTTTAAGTGATCATTTACTAATGATTATGCTATAAAAAAGAGAAAGGGGGCTGAGAAAAATGTCCAAGAGGCTTATTGGAAAATGAGATTTGATCCACTATTTATAGAAGACAAAGTCCAACGGCTAGCTGGGCGCGGATCCTTATCTAGCCGGCGGTTCCATATCACTAAGGAACCGCCTAGCTATTTAAGGTACCGCCCAGTAGAGTCCGCTCCCTTTTTTGTCTTTTAGTAGGGTAGGAATATCTGAGGTTTTTTAAACCTTCAAAGAATATTCTTATGGCATATGGAATATGCCATTTTCAAATTTACATTTTCCATTTTAATAAAACATTTTCTTAAAAAGAAAGTTTATTAAAAAATCTTTTGTCATATTAACAAAAGTAAGTTTTAAGGATAATCACTTTGATGAACACTAAGTATGATTAAGAAACGTTAGTGATATGATTATTACCTTGATGATAGTGTTAGTTAAATAATTCGTTTTGTGTTTTGCACTAAATGTGTTGTATAGTTTGTTGTGATCAAAACTAAGAAATATTAGTTAACACTAATAATGTTTTTAGGCATCACTTGCATTAACAATCTCCCCTTTTTTGATTACGACAAACTATAAACTCATTTACTTAGAAACACAAAATATCGAATTATTAACGAGTTTATCACTATCATTTCTCCCCCATTGTCGTAGCAAAAAGGTAAGCACAAGTCTTTGAAGATATCCGGACTTTGCTAGTAGCTCCCCCTTGGTGGTTGCTCCCCCTTGCTTGGGGCACCAAGTGAGCTAAGGTGACATGATACACAAAGGTTAGTAGAAACGAAAGAAACACCAAGTGAGCTATATGGTCACTACCTACTAAGTAATTTGAGAGGGAGAAGGAGAAGAAATCTCAAATTAGAAGCAAGTATTTGCTAAGTATGTACAAAAAGGTAAATGACAAAATCAAGGTTCAATTGGTGGAATGGAGGTAGAAAGGAAACATCCAACCAATGAAGATGATAAATTTGTCAAGGGGTTAAAATTTAGAATGGATGGAATCACCTATAAACAATTATAAAGATTAACCACGATCAACTCAAAAGGAAGAGAGAATGATCAAATAAATAAAACAAACACAACACAAAGATTTCATATTACATAAATATGAAAAAGACAAACAAAGTAGATAGTCATACACACAATATGAGTATCTAAAGCAAAAGATATGGAAAATAAACCACAAAGCATAAGCTAGTCTAATAGTGATAATTTTCCAAGATTGCTTAAAAACACTAATGACTCTAAAACAACTAAAGTTTTATTGACTCCAAGGGAGTGTAGCCCTTTAGTTGGAAAAATAAGACGACGATGCATCATTCGAAGTTTTGTCCACGGGAACAAAAACTTTGAGAGGAGGTCGAGTGAGGAGGAATTCAAGAAAATTTAACTTCTCATACACATGAGCAAGTTCAATTTGTTGAAATCGACAACAAGCACACGAGGATCCATGATGCAACACAAATTCGGTTGATGGGGGAAGGCCATCACACCTAGGGTTTGGTGGTGGTGAGGAGAGTGGGTAGGTAATGTTTTCACAATGCCTTGTGAGGTTTGGGAAGGTTGAAAGATCATTGAGTTTAGGGGTGTCAAAGGGTTTTGGTGGTGGGGGAGATTTTCCTTTTCTCCGGTGATGGGGTTAATGGAGTAGGTCTCATTCCAATACTTGATTGGAGAGAAGGTGGGGTTCTTGGGTGGTTTAGATTAAGAGGGTTCATGTTTCTTGATCCAAATAGGTCTAACCGAGATTTTCGGTTTCTTGGAAAGCTTGGATGAGGAAGCTTTGGGTGAGGAGGTTTGTGACAATGAAATGTCAAGGTTATGAAAGGGAGAGTTAGGCATTGTTGAGGTGTGAGAATGAGATCTTAAGGTGGGGGTATAATAAGAAAGTATACAAGGCAAGGGTTTGAAAATCCAATGTAAAGTGTCAAGGAATGTTTAGCCAAATTGAATAAACATGGAATCTTGACTGGAAAAAGGGTGAAGAAGAAAGACCAAAAAACGAGCCATAAAATGACTTTCTGTCCGCGGTACCTTATAGGGACCGGCGGTTCCTTATCACTTAAGGAACCGCGCGACTTTAAGGAGCCGCGTGCAATGGACTTGAAACCTTGATTTTCCAGGGTTTTGAGAAAAACCAAGACTTTTTTAAAAAATTGCAAATCTTGGAATTTTACCTCTATTAGCACTAAATTGTGTTAGGGTTGCATAAAAGCAACACATTCACCAAGAATGTCT
Organism: Glebionis coronaria; assembly: GCA_025667525.1. Classification (NCBI taxonomy): domain Eukaryota; kingdom Viridiplantae; phylum Streptophyta; class Magnoliopsida; order Asterales; family Asteraceae; genus Glebionis; species Glebionis coronaria. Next base: position 92,457,876 of record CM046881.1, read on the forward strand.
TGACAAAGGGTGACAAAATTTTGGATAACATTTTGAACCAATTTTAGTCAAGTTTTAGAGGTTGTGATAGATTTAGGTTCAATTTTAATTTGGAATTAAAGTTGATTAATGTGCACATTAAGATAGAAACACACAATGCTAAGTCCATAATTCATTCTCATAAAACACTCATGAAAGAGATACATAAAGGAAATAAAGAAAAACAATTAACTAAACTAAAGATAAATAAAAACTAGGTCTTGATTAGTAATCTTCCTTGGCTTGGTTTAAAGAAAAACTTATTAGGTAAAATCATCATTTATCTCCAAGGAGGATGATTGGCAAAGAGACTCAACAAAAAGCTTTGCAACTCTATGTGAGCCCCAATCATCTCCATTCTAAGAATATCAAGGATATAGAAGTTGTTGAGGCAACAAGGACAATTAGTGCCATTGTGCATGAAATACCCATAAAAGCTAGGATCACCCAAGTTTGGAGTGTTTGAGGGAGGTGAAGGTGGAGGAGTTATGTTCTCCAAGGGTGATGTGGGTGAGTGTGGAGGCATGCTTTCCAAGGGTGAAAAAGGTGAGTTTGGAGGGGTAAATGGTGAAGTCACCAAGGTATCATCAAAGTCATTCACAATGGGAATGCTTTGGATGGGTTGTGGTTGGGTAGTCGCATCCAAGAGATTACTTGGAGTGAAGGGTGAGGAAAGCTCATTCATCCTAGATTGGAATGAAGAGGAGGTAGAACCATGAGAATGGTTGGTTCCATTGGTAGAGGTAGTCTTGCATGGAGCAAGAGGTGGTGAGTTTGATAAAGAAATGAGAATTGGGACAATCTCATTCTTGGGTGTGTGAAAGGGTGAGGAGTTAGGTTTAGGCATTTTAATCTTAATCTTAAGATTTTCCTTGAGGTGGAGGTTTTGGATGAGTTTCAGCTTCTTGTAGAAACCATTATTGAAATGAGAGGTTTAAGGTTTAAGGAAGAATGGTTTGATGTGTGAAGAACATGGCTAACAAGGTGGGTTTAAAAGGGTGAGGGGATGATCCAAACTAGTAATGGGTTAAAAACATTTTATGTGAACAATGAATTTAGCTAACCTAGTTTAGGAAATGTGCAGGTTTTTGCAAAGAATCAAGCAAGGTTTACACAGATTAAGGAAAATAGTGTAAAGCAAATATTCTATCGGACATAGTAGCCGGCGGTTCCTTATCTAGGGGCGGCGCTTCCTTATCAATAAGGTACTGCGGGTCTATAAGGAACCGCGACCAGTGGTGTTCAAAAATGGTACTTCCTCAAACTTTGGTTAGCCTAGATTTTTACCAAAGGATTTTCAAGCCAAAGTTAACTACTGACCAAAATTTAGGAAGCTAACTAACACATAGGATGCACAAAGCTATGCAAATCATAATCACAATAGCATAGGCAATCATTTAAGATAAATAACAAATAATCCAAACAAGTAGAGTTTAGTTAATACACAACCAAAATAAGGTAAAAGGAAGCAAATGTTCAACATCACATTACATGTTTACCAACATGTATACTTTGAAACAATTCAAAGTCTTCATCTTCTCTTCTTGCTCAATCCCTTGATCATGTTTCCCAAGTACTTGATTCCCTTTCTTGACTCAACCCGGTGTTCATGTAAATCACCTTGGGTTCGAAGATTTTGACGGTAAAGTTCCTCCAAATTGAGATTATTAGGAACTTCACTAGTGGAATGATGAGGAGGGGAACAATGTCATCTAAACCGTCCACGAATGAGTTTGTGGAGTGGTGAGAAGTACTCGAAGAATCAATGGGAGCACTAGTGCCAATGCCATCACCATCACTTGTTGGCATGTCCATGTCCTCATCATTGGACTCTTGTTGGTCGGATTTACGATCACATCTTGTGTTTCTCTTATATACCTGTTGAATAGGTAGCATGACCCGTTTGACCGGTTGAAACTGAGAAAGATCAAGATTTGGAAAATCACGGCCAACCCTTTTAAAAAGGCGAATGAGAAGCATTGCGTAAGGGAGGTTTGTTTTAGGCTTGTGAATAGCATAATTGATCCGTTGAGCGATAAAATATGCCAAATTGTAATTGGTTTTGGTAAAGATGCAATATAACATATGCACTAAACACGCCGAGACATGATCCCGGTTTCCACCAAGACAAAACACATTTTCCCTAAGGATATTGGTCCATTGCACCATATTATCATTAAGGTCGCTTAAGAGAACCTCATGACGTTTCACTGAACGTACCTTAGTATGAAGGCTTCTCTTAACGGGTCGATTACACTTTTTGGAGACAATGTCAACAATGAAGTCAAGATCAATTTCCTCATGATCATTTGGAGGACAATTGGTGGATTCAAGGAGAGCACTAAGCTTCCATTTATCCGTGAAGCGACAAGTGCCTACAAATGGGACATCAAGAATTTGACCAAAGACTTCGAGAGAGTATTGAATGAGTTGACCTTTCAAGATGAACCTAACAAATATTCCATCATCGTTTTCAATGACGGAGTATGTGCTAAAGAACTCCAATAGGAATCGAGGATAGATGTCTTCCTTAATGTTCAACAAACAATCAAATCCAATATTTTCAAACATAGACTTGATGTAGACATAATCCTTAATATCCTTTTGGACAACTCTACCCTCATGAAAACAACGGGATTGAAGGGAGGAATAAGTATGGGCAAGGTGAGTTGAGTGACAAAAGTCGGAAAGGTTAGGCATATACTGTTTGGTGAGTTGATGATCCTTTTGGTATTATGAAGGCATGATTAGTACCTAAATAAGCACAAGAAAATATTTTTCCAATCACTCATATGAAAAATAAAATCAAAACTCAAACATATGAGAATGTGTTATATCAATTTCTTGACAAACAAAGGATTGAATCCATATCAGTCTCATGCTCACAATGTATCTATTCCATTATTAACCAAGAACATATGAACTATGTTGGATCAACAATGGACTAGAACATTGGTTTTTCAAAACAAGGTTTTTAGGTAAGCATTAACAATGCAACTACCTATTTGTTCATGGGTTCATCTCAATTTCATCTTTTAACCAAGATCATTTAGCCAAAATTCGGATTTGTTCTACAAGTGGGTTTTAGTGAAATCTTAATGAATATATGAACCTAAGGAATCATAGTAAAATAACCATGTCAACCCATATTCCTATTAAGGTTCTAATTCAATTTCAATTTTAAAAATCCCCAATTATGAAAGGATGAACCCTAGAACAAAATAGATGAAATTGAAAGAAAGTACTTACAATTAATTGATGTTTGATGAAGGATGAGTGAAACCCACAACTTGGAATCAATTAATTTGAGTGATTGAAGGTTTTTGAAGCTTCAACAATGGTGGAAAAGGTGAAAACCGTCGGTGTGTGTTTTTGGGAGAGAGAGGGTTTGGTTTGAAAAAGGTTATTTTAATAAAACTGGCGCTCTGACAAACTTTACTGCCCGCGGTACCTTATCAATAAGGAACCGCAGGTTTGAGCCGCCAGAGATAAAGAACCGCCTGTAGAGGCTGGTTTTTATCAATGAAACACGCCAAAATTTTGAAAACCAAGTTTTCTAAAATACTTAAAAATATATCTTAAACCTTTTAGCATATCATTTGGATCATCATAACACTAAGAAATATGCCTTAATGAAGGATTACGAGTTGAATCGAGATCGAAAAGAACCGAAACGGACAAACGACTACTCGTAGCGAAATGGCAAAGTGGAGAAAAGTCAAGGGAAGTGAATCAAGACTAAGATCAATGCTCAAGGTATTAATGACAATCTTCAAATCATGGAGACGAAGAGCTTGTGTCATGTATAGTGGTTTAAGACGTGCCTTTCCGGCGAAACGTTAAACGGCTTTGGTAATGAATAAACACAAAGCAATTATTGATGCATAGACTAAGATCACTTTCAATAATAGTCTTAGTCTAAACCAAAATATGAGCAAGGTATTGATTCACTTTCTCTCCCACAAAGGGCCTACTAACCGTATGGGTGCAAACCATGGAAATCATGCTTGATACTTTAAGCTACTACTAACTCACTCTACATCACCATAGTGAGTCAAGTATCCAAACAATGAAGGTTTGAGAGGATAAAAGAAAAGAATCACAAACCACAAACAAATGTCAAGGCAAGGATGCCAAAAACAAGCACATAGTCAAGTAATGATCAAAAGAATGATCAAAGGGCGTGTGGAAGAACGAAAGCGTACCTTGGCCACAAAGAGCAATCCATCAAGGAATCAATGCAATGCCCAACAATGACTATGATGAGTACTAAGTATTCAAGGACTAGTATCATTCCTAGTCATATTGATATCATCCTTCAAGGATGTTGAAGATCAATGAAGATGAGTCTTCTACAAGTGCAAGTAACTCAATCCACAACCAATTAAATGATTGATCTTCATGAGTACCTACACAAAGCAAGATGCAAACTAGTAGATACATTTCAAGAGTAGATCTAAAATGCATAAGGGCTACTAATCTAAGAGGGGTGCAATATTACAAATTAAAAGACCTATTTTCCAAGAAAAAATAGTTTTAACCAAAGAGAAACTTTAGTACAACTTGACCTTCTAATTTGAGGAGACAATGGATCGATCCAAGTTTTAAAGTGCAATATACTTCAAAGATCTTGAGTGACCATCGCTCTAATATCAATTGTAGAAACTAGAAGGGGGGGGTTGAATAGTTTCTCTTCTATTAGTCACCTAATTTAAATTACTTTGAATTAAGTGTGGATCAAAACTATCTTTTACTTGAAGCTAAGTTGAATAATGATTAGGTTCAATTCAAATGCATTAGCAATGGTAATAGGTAAGTATAATGATAATGAAATAAGTAAAGAGTAAGGAAAGAGACAAACTAGTGACAAGACACCAAGATTTATAGTGGTTCAACAACGAGGCTCTATCCTCGTTTCTACTCCACTCCTCGAGTACACCTACTCGAGATTTCCACTATATCCACAAGCTCCCTTCTTGGCGGAGAAAGCCTTACATCGTCGCTTACATTATTTTCCGACACTAAGCTAAATGTCGAGACCTAATTATTAGCTAGGACCAATCTACACAACGTTGCCTACTTCACAATTTAACGACACAAGGCTAGATGTCGAGTTCTAATCTCAAGGTAGAACCAATCTTCACGACGTTGTCTACTTCACCATTTTACGACACAAGGCTAGATGTCGAGTTCTAATCCAAATCTAGAACCAATCTTCACGACTCTTCACTTTGAAGTTAAGTGAGAACTTCACACAACACAACTACTAATCACTTTCAAGTTTAGTGAGAACTCACAAGACACAACCACATCACTTTATAGTTTAGTGAGAACTACTACACAAATCTATTACAACTCAACTAGACATATCCAAGTACACACATGTAGCTTGGATCTACACAACACAAATCCAAGCAAACACATATGCAATAGATGTACACAACAAATCCAAGTATTCACAAATAGCTTGGATGAACATAACTAGTCCAAGTATTCATAAATACAAATGGATCAACAAAAACAAAAAGGCTTACATGATGAACATGACTAATTCCTGGATTCATCTTTATCACAACACTAGTGAGTGAGTGATCTTCTCATTGGACAAGGTAAAGGAGGGGATCAAGAGGATAATCATATGTAAACATACTTAACACTTTAAGTGATCATTTACTAATGATTATGCTATAAAAAAAAGAGAAAGTGGGCTGAGAAAAACGTCCAAGAGGCTTATTGGAAAATGAGATTTGATCCACTATTTATAGAAGACAAAGTCCAACGGCTAGCTGGGCGCGGATCCTTATCTAGTCGGTGGTTCCATATGACTAAGGAACCGCCTAGCTATTTAAGGTACCGCCCAGTAGAGTCCGCTCCCTTTTTTGTCTTTTAGTGGGGTAGGAATATCTGAGGATTTTTAAACCTTCAAAGGATATTCTTATGGCATTGGGAATATTCTATTTTCAAATTTACATTTTCCATTTTAATAAAACATTTTCTTAAAAAGAAAGTTTATTAAAAAATCTTTTGTCATATTAACAAAAGTGAGTTTTAAGGATAATCACTTTGATGATCACTAAGTATGATTAAGAAAAGTTAGTGATATGATTATTACCTTGATGATAGTGTTAGTTAAATAATTCGTTTTGTGTTTTACACTAAATGTGTTGTATAGTTTGTTGTGATCAATACTAAGAAAGATTAGTTAACACTAATAATGTTTTTAGGCATCACTTGAATTAACAGGTGTCAATACAAAATCATTGCCAAGATTCTGGCAAGACGCCTCTCACGTGTTGTTTCTTCAGTTATTGGGGATGTCCAAATGGCTTTTATTAAAGGTCGGAAAATTATTGATGGACCTTTAATAGTGGACGAAATTATCAGTTGGGCTAAAAAACACAAAAATAGGCTTATGTTTTTTAAAGTCGACTTTGAAAAAGCTTTTGACTCCTTGAGTTGGTCTTTCCTCTTTTCTGTCCTTCAGCAAATGGGGTTTAGCTCGAAATGGAGGAGGTGGATTCGGGCTTGCCTTGATTCAGCCTATGCTTCTGTCCTTGTAAACGGTTCTCCTACAAAAGAGTTCAAAATGGAGAGAGGTCTTCGTCAAGGTGATCCCCTATCCCCTTTATTATTTATCTTGGCGATCGAAGCACTTAATGTTGCTATACTCGAAGCAACAAATATGGGTCTTTTCCATGGTGTTAAAGTAGGGAAAGACAAGTTCCATATTTCTCATCTTCATTTCGTGGATGACGCTTTAATCATGGGGGAATGGTCTATCACCAATGCATTAAACTTGTCTAGAATTCTTACATGTTTTCATGTGGCTTCTGGTCTTAAGGTTAACTTCTCTAAAAGTAAGCTTTTAGGGATCGGTGTTTCTGATGTTGAATTATACTCCATTGCCTCCTCCATGGGGTGTTTTGCCTCTTACTTCCCCTGCATCTATCTTGGCCTTCCTATCGGTGCAAATATGTCGAGATGCAATAATTGGAAACCTCTTGTGGATAAATTCCATAAATGTCTCTCAGAGTGGAAGTCAAAGGCTCTTTATATCGGTGGACGTGTCACTCTCATTAAATCCGTTCTCAATGTCTTAGGAGTATACTACTTTTCCACCTTCAAGGCCCCGAAAAAGATCATTAGTAAACTTGAAAGTATTAGGAGGAAATCTTTTTGGGGCGGAAACAATGATGAAAATAAAATTTCATGGATTGCATGGGGTAAAAGTAATATCACCACGTGTGAATGGTGGAATTGGAATTGGTAGTCTTGGTATCACCAATCAAGCGTTATTAGTTAAATGGTGGTGGAGATTTTGTGTTGAAGATCAAGCTTTGTGGTACAAGGTCATCCGTTCTATTCATGGGCCATCAGGTGGTCTATTTGATAACACGATAGTAAAGTATAAATCTGGGTCGTGGTATTACATAAGGAAGCTTAAGGAGGATCTGAAACGCAATGGGGTCAACCTATCTTCAATGTTCAAGAGAAAAGTCGGGAATGGTCAAGGTACTAGCTTTTGGAATGACATTTGGTTGGGTGGCCCGTCACTTTCATCTTCATTCCCCAGGTTATATCGGCTGGATGTTAATCCTAGATGTCTTGTAAGTGAAAGAATTCCTACTGCTAATTCTCCTTCTTGTCCCCCTGTTGTGAACTCAGTGATGGGCCTATCATGTCCTCCTGGTCTTATCTTTCGTTGGTCTTGGAGGAGGGATATTCGAATAGGCCATGAGTTGGAAGAGTTGAGTAATATAACCAACTTACTCGCCCAGGCACACCTATCCGAGCAACCTGATTCATGGGAATGTACACTTAACGGTTCAAGAAGCTTTACTGTCCAAGGTATGCGTTCTCACATCACATCTCTCTCAAACCAAATTGTTGGACAGCCCACAAGATGGAATAAAGGGCTGCCAATAAAGATCAACATTAACACTTGGTGAGTTTATAATAGACGGCTGCCAACTAGATCAAACCTTGATCTTAGAGGCATCGATTTACATTCAGTGAGATGTCCAATGTGTGATAATGACATAGAAACAGAAGAGCATGTGTCTGTATCATGCCCAATAGCTGTAGACACTTGGAAACAAGTTTTAAAGTGGTGGAGACTTAATAATGTGTCGATGCAAAATCTTCATGAAGTCATCAATCTAGCTGACCGTGCTCCCATCGAAGGAAAGCACATACACTTCTTTGATATGGTGGTGCAAACAACAATTTGGTCCATTTGGAGATGTAGGAATAACATGGTTTTCTCGCTAAAAAGGCCAAGTAAAGATCTTCTTCTCAACGAGATTAAACTCTCCTCATTTAACTGGGTTTTTAGTAGATGTAAACAATCTTCTCTTAGTTGGATAGAGTGGTTTAATTATCCTTGTAACGCTTTATTCCCTCCTTGTAACTCTGTCTAGCTCCTTGCTAGTTTTTAATCTTGTTAGCCTTAAAATGTGTGCGACTAACGGAATTACATTAGTTTCATAGCCGGGACTTGCAGGGACTAATATTGTCATATGTAAAGTCCAAGTCCCGTGCTATATAAACCCCTCCATACTTCCATGGAGGGGTGAGGCTTTTCATTTTCTTTCTTGTCTTTCTCTCACTAGAATAAGCACACTTTTATTCTTACTTGTTTCTCTCTCTAAAATGGCTAAACAACACTTCTACCCTCCCGACCTCCGGATCGAACCCGCGTTCTTAGTGAATCCATGATTAACAATAAATCTAATCGATGTTAAAAAAAAAAATGATTGCTACTTTTGGATAAAGAAACCTGGGTAGCGCTCTACCACCTTTCTAGGCCTCCCTCGCTATCTCAGTAAAAATAAAACGGATGATACGCTATTGAGTTTTTCACAAAGTAAAGCCCCAAAATCTTATAGATATTAAAGAACCATACGTTCGTTCGGTGGATCTGTGATCTCGAATTGATTGATTGGATTTTATTTAGGCTTCTGTGGACATGATACAGGGTGGTGGTTTTTACTTTTTAGAGACATGAAGAAAGTTTCGAGAGAGGTGGGGTACTGTTGCCAGGAACAGTGCAAATTCTCCTGCTCTATTATTAGATTTATAATGGAGTATAATGTATAACATGCATGCCACTACTAAAATCTTGATCATCATTCATGGCTACCATCGCCTGCAACCTCTTCACTCCCTATAATTACAAGTCTTCTCGGATCACCTGCTGTGCCACGTCACTACCATCATCGAAACAGAAGCAGAAGAAGCTTTTAATGGACTTTCCATACGTGTCAGTAGCACATAAAAAACTAATGCTGGATTTAGTATCAACTGTTGAAGGTCGTCTAGATGGTTTACTGAACCCTTGTACCCTTCCACCTGATGTTCAAAGCTACGGGAATGAAACTGGTACTGCTCATGCTGCTCTTCATCTCCGTACTGGCCAAAACTCATCCCCGGTATGTACTGTGCAAAAATGGGAGAGGGGGGTGGGGCACATGCCCCCTAGCGAATTTTATTTAGTGTAAATGTTAATTTTCTTTTGGCTATTTTTGTAATTAGCCCCCACTAACGAACCGATTGTGGTGCAGTTTACTTTCTGACTCCGTAGGTTTAAATGTACGAGTGACATTTAGCCAGGAGTTGGGATTGAACCCATGACATGGACACCCAGTTATGGATGTCAATATGTGTTACGAAGCTTGCAAAAATTGCTAGGCGCTAGCTAGGTGGTCGGGTACCGCCAAGCGATTAATCGGTTTGCCGGGGATAATCGAGGTTTTTTACGTACAAAATTAAAAAAATTTGAAAGTATATGCCCGATTTAGCCGATTTATATTCGAAACCGAGTTGGCCGATTTATCGTTTTTTTTCTGATTTGACCGATTTATCCGAGTTTTTTGACCAAACCGATTAATAAAGCTGATTAGTGAAAATCGTGGCGGTTAATCTACGCCTAGCGATTGCCGTCAAGGCCGATTTTTGCAACAGGAGTCATGGCCGATTTATCCCCGAAATAGACTATCATGAGTCAAGGCACTAAAACAAATATGATGTGATTTACACAATTTTTGATATGCGACTTAGGAAAGTTTGCAACTGTTAGTCTAGTTGTTCATGCTTATACATGTGTACAAGATAATTACATTTTATAAGCGTTCTGTGATGTATAAAATTCATTAGAAGTATGTAAAAAATACATGTTGTCTATAGTTAAAGGTCGTGATCAATTTGGCTTGTTGGTTTGGATACTTTGAGGGTTTTTTTATTTATCTTGACTATATCACTCAACTGATGTGTTTCAGATTGATTTCATACTGGCAAGTTGGCTACATTGCGGGTTACCGACAGGAGGAGCTTTGAACATCACGACCCTGTCCGCATATCTAAACTCGTCAACTGATGCACCCAACCTCTTGGTAGAGCTCTACAAAACCAGTCCAACATCTATGGTTCTGATTCTTGACTTACCTCCAAGGATGGACCTTGTATTAAACCCTGACAGTCTCAAGACATTTTATGAAGATACTCAACTAGACCAGCACAGACAATATCTCGAGAATCTCCCACAGGTAAAACCTTACTTCTCGTCATCTCTTTACATTCGTACAATTGTTTCTCCCACTGCAATTCTGGTGCGTATAGAAACAGATCAAATAGAGGAAATGATTGAAACTCATGTTACCCCAATTGCCAAAGAAGTGTTGAAAACTTGGTTGGATATTTGTGCTTTTGGTAATAGGACAGTGGGTGACAGTGAGATGGATTATTTGAAAAAAAGAGATCATATGACTAAAAGCAAGACCATTGAAATCGATCTGGGCTCGAGCTTGCCAAGGTTGTTTGGGCAAGAAACTGCTAACCGTGTGCTAGAAGCCCTACGAGAGGTTTTCTAAGCTGATTAAGGTTTGATTGGGACTTGTATTTTCTTATGGAAGTTTGTATTGTTATTGATGTGTAATTGTGTACGCGTCGCTGACCCTTATGGAATTGGAGAGTTTTACATATCTGGTTTTAGAGCCACAATCTTATGGCGCACCAATGTTTTGAATTGCTATATCAACATTACTTTGTGTGGCCATGCCTGACATGATATTGTATGGCATAATCTTAAAGAAATTTACGAGTGTCACAAAAGCGCGGTAGCCAAGAAATTTGCTGTATCATTCATGATACAACAATCAATTTCATAACAATGCATCACTTTATCTGCACAAGGAAAAACTCTCCACTCAAATCGTTCTGTTTTGATGGGTCAAAGTGACTTGGCTTGTAGATTTTGGTTCTATCACATAACTGCCGCAATAGCTTGCTAGCTATTGGGATCTTTACAAGTCGCTTTGGTGTTGCACTATTGGCTCGGCCTGGCTCACCCCTCCAATTTTAGTATAAAATAACAGATCGATAACATATGTGGATCCTTGAAACTACAATATGAAACTATGCTTATTTCTTCTGATTCTAATCGTTGCAAAATTTTTACAGTAATAAAATCTTTATTCTTCTTGAAGAACTTGAGGGGCATGGTCCGTATGGTTGATAAGTATAGCTTGTGCGTGTTCGTAACTTAGTATTCAATACCAACACGAGTTGCAATTAGAGGTGGTAAAATGGGCGGGCGGGCGGGCATGGGCGGCGGGCTAAACAGGCAACGGGTTAAACGGGCGACGGGCTAAACGGGCGCGGGCTAAACGGGCACGGGCGAAACGGGCGGGCAAAACGGGCGGGCTAAACGGGCGCAAGCTAAAAAAGAAAAAAAAACATATAAAAACATACAAATAAAAAATAAAAATACTTGTTTGAAAGCTTGGATAAAAAATTTAATAAAAAATATTCGTCGAGTATACTAGTTTGTATTTTACAAGTGCGCCCGTTAAGCTCATTTAGTTCTTACATATGCGCCTGTTTAGCTCATTCATTATAAAGAATGGGCAAAATGTGCCCCATCTTTTTTGAAAATGGGCAAAAAATGCTCATATGTATTAAAACGAGCAAGATTTGCCACCTCTAGTTGCAATATATGAAGCTGTGTCTTTGTAGGATCACCAATAGTTTAAAACATTATTGCATTTGATGAACCAAGTAACTCATGAGTGACCAAGATCTTGCTATAAAATACTCCGTACCAAAGACTTGAACAACCACTCCCCAAGTGGATGTTTTATAAGATGCAACTTACAGAATGCTATATTATGAGCTAAATATTAATGCCCAACTACATTACCTTCCCATTTTTAATTCAAAACTACTTTGCTAATGATTCTATATGGATACGTCATACGTGTAAAAATTATGACTTTTTTTCTTAGGGTTGTTTAACAAGTTTGTTTTGTCATCATTCGAGCATTAGTACAACGAGTGGAGCTCTTATACTTGAGTCAAATGACTAAGTTCAATTTTCATCTTTGGCATTTGTTTCAAATAGGTACCCGTCTTTGCAAAACCTATGGGCACACCGGAAAAACTTTGTGAAATAAGAGATCGATGGTCGAGTTTCGTCTCGTCTCACTCCAGATATTGCTCCTTTGGACCAGAAGAGTTATCGAAGCTATTCCTTATGGAATGGACAATAAGTGGTGTCAAAAGACACTTTTTGTGGAACAACTTTGTTTTGTCTTTTGAAATATACAAAGAAGCTTCTTGAAGCCTTAATTAGTGCAAATATACTATTACCTCCGTCTCATATTAATAGTTCATATTACTATTTTGGGACGTCCCAAATTAATAGTCCAGTCCAAAAATAGATAAGAAATGTAGATTAAGTTTACCATATTACCCTCACTTGAGAGTATTATTAAAAATAATAAATAAGTTGTAAATTAAATGGTTAAGGACAAAATTGTCATTGTGTAAAAAGTAAGAGAGAGAAAGCTGAAAAAGTGATGTTTTTATTAATATGCGTGTTTTTGGTCGGTGGACTATTAATATGGGACGGAGGGAGTAATAAATTACTGTAATGGAGACTTGATTATCTACTTTTATGCAATAATTTTTCGGATGTATTTAAAATAAGTGCATAAAAAATTAAAAACAACATGATGTTCAACTAAAAGTGTATGAAAGTTGACCTGAAATTAGAGTGAGAGTCATCCGGCTGGTAGACATTCATTTTCAAACGTTGTTTCAAATCATGTGGAAAAGTTTAAAGACAACGTGGCTTCGACAATCATTCGATAAAATACTATATCCCTCGGCCGTCGTTAATAAAAGACTATATTATACTTTTATTATTAAATTAGTGTTTGAAATTGTGTTTGTAACTATATTATTTATTTATTTTATTTTGAAAATGAAAATAAATTAAAATTAATGTTTAGATATTAAATGAAGAAAAATAATTATTTGCGTTTTTAAAATTAAAAGTTTTTAAAATAGAATTTTGAGAAAATAAATGGAGAGCTACTTATTTATTTTTAAATGAAGAAAAGTTAAAATAAGTTTATTTTATTCATTTTACTTATCAAATAATCACATTTGTCAAACAATTAAAAAACTGATTATCTGATTATTACGATTTCAAACAAAATAATCAAATCCAAACACTATTTTTTAAAATAACTTTTTCAAAATAATAATTATCTGATTATTCATTTTTAAAATAGAATCATGATTATATTAACGTTATAATGTCTTAAATTATTCGGCTTAATTGTCTAGATTTATGGGAAAATCATTGAGTTGTTTCACGAATTTTAGTTAGTAGGATGATTTTAACCAATAATTAATGAATTGGCCAACAACTCGTTTTCAACATGCCTGATAGTTTATACAAAAGAAACAGTCAACAAGATTAATATCGATATTTATTGTATCACCTTGAAAAATCAACGGGACTAGCGAGGTTCTAGAACTGAGAATGATAATTGATGTCCGAATACGCTATCACTTAAAAAGTAGAGACGCTCAAAGGCACGTCTTATCATCAACTTGCACTAACATTGTAAACGAAAAAAGAAAAGAAAACATAGAGGAATATATATGATATGTATTTTGTCTATAAAAAATTTTTCTCATTTTTTAAGAAAAGAGATGAAGAAAGTTAAATCTTATTTAATGAGATTTCATTCATTTAAAAAAAATCAATTTTTCATTTAGATATTTTTTAAAATTAAATATATTTTAGAATTTTAAAAATAATAAATATCAAATTATTTTTGAATTTGGCTAAAAATAAAAAAGTGAAAAACTAGTGGAGATCGATGGAGAAAAAATGATATAAAAACATATATGTTAAATTTGTGAAAAACAAAACTTATAAAAAGAAGTGATAACAAATAAAACTGTAGTGATTAAATTTTAAATAAATAAAATAAATTTAATTAAAATTTATAATTTTTTATATTTATATAATAATTATAAAAAATAATAAAATATCCTTTATACTTTATACCTTATATACTTTATATCTTAAACATACAAAATTCATAAAATCTATTAAAACATTAATACTAATACATAATAGATCTTTTTATGTATAACCATGTGCATAATTATTAGTGGTACGAATATCACACTTATAAAACATTAAGGAAGTGAAAAATTTTATATAACAATATTTAGACTATTATGTGTAAACCATGTGTGTACGAGACTGATAACTAATACGTTATATAAAAGAAATTGAACATGAACAATTGAAAGATATATAATTTGAAAAAGATTATTTTTATTTTCATTAAACTTAATAACCTTATTCATGATTAGTTTCTCTATCTCAAAAGTATATGAACTAACAACTCCTTTATTTCTCACGAAGTAAAACTTACCGGTGAAAATTCTTTACGTAAATGCTAAAGAAGTGGGGAGAATTAACATAATTTCATCGGGGGTTCATGTATGTCTTCATGACTCCCGGGTTCAGCTTTTGTTTTGACGGGTCAAATGATGTAATGGTTAACTCGCTTTAACTCCTCTTTTGGCCCGTTAGGTTTAGATTCTAAGATAACTTATTAACCCACGGTTCATATGGGCTAACACTATCCAAAGTCGAGTAGTACTAGATCACAAGACCAAATATACAAGTGACACGTGTCATAGCCATTACAGTTTCTTATCCACATGTATATGCCACTACTAAAATCTTGATCATCATGGCTAACATCATCGCCTTTAACCTTAACTACTTCCCATTGCACACGTCATCTAGGTTCACCTGCTGTGCCACGTCACTACCATCAAGTGGTCAGAATAAGAAGAAGCAGCTTTTAATGGACTTTCCATACGTGTCAGGTGCACATAAAAAACTAATGGTGGACTTAGTATCCACTGTTGAAGCTCGTCTACATGGTTTACTGAACCCTTGTACCCTTCCACCTGATGTTCAAAGCTACGGGAATCAAACTGGTTCTGCTCATGCTGCTCTTCATCTCCGTACTGGCCAAAACTCATCCCCGGTATGTACTGTCCAAAAATGGAAGGGGGGCACGTGCCCCCTAGCGAAAACAATATAGTGTAAAATTTTAAAAATATGTTGCCCCCACTAACCCGTGCCCTTCCACCATAATAAGAGCATCTGGAAGCAAGTTGTTGATATTTTCATTAACATTGTAACCCTTTCTAACACCCTTTTGTTAAATAACATGTTTTCTTTTAAATTACTCCCTCCGTCCCAAAATTATTGTCACCACACAAGAATCACACAGATTAAGAAAATTACATTTATTATCGCTTTCTCTCTCTTACTTTTTAGCATAATCACAGTTTTACCCTTAACTAATTAATTAGTTCTTCTTTAAAGTTTGTAATAACAATTTGGGATAATAGGTTGTAAATGTAACATTGTTGTCCATTTTTACTATGTTATGCAATCACTTATTAATCTTACCAAACAATACATCCACCATTACTAATCCCCTTTATTCTAACAATATTATCCTTTCCGTTTGATTTTAATGACGTGGCACCGTTACAATATGTTTGACCCGTTAGTTTTTGTTTGACCCCACACTACCACATCCATTGATTTACAGCAATGTTACAAGTTACATTCAAAACCTAATCGCACTATCACATCCATTTTCACATTAGCAGCAAAGAAACCCATTTCATCTATTGCAACTACTGATTATTTTAACCAGCAACCTATCAAGAACATCCAACCAAGAATACCACATAAAAGTCAAACACTGACTTTTGATACTCGAAACCCACAAACACCAATCAACCTTCAAAGTAATCGAATCTATTCATGTGAAAACCATAAAAGAATCCCTTGATTATTCTCGATTTAATTTTTGGAGTCGATGATACTGTATCGATCAGGTTGTGAGTGAATCTTGAATCTGGGTTCGAATGGTGTTTACGGGATTAATGAGTGATGAACCGGGTTTTTTGAGTTTTTTTTTGGTGATGTGGGATTTTGGTTTACGGGGATGTGGGAGTTTTGGTTTTGGTATGTTAGTATCCTTTTTGGATAAAGATAAGATTTTGATTATGGTTGTTGGGTTTTCTTATGGGTTGTTGGGTCATCTTAACAAGTGGGGTTTTGACCGAAGACGATGAGAACGAAATGAGCGATGGTTTCTTTGAAGCATTTGAGGAGCTTGAGAGGATGACTAGGGAACCATCTGATGTTTTAGAGAAGATGAATAGTAGGTTAAGTGCTAGGGAGTTGCAGCAGGTTTTGGTTTATTTTTCGCAAGAGGGGCGCGACTCGTGGTTGAACAAGGAGAATAAAGTTGACGATGAGACTATGGAGTTGATGGTGAGTTTGATGTGTGGGTGGGTTAGGAAGATGATTTGTGGGTTCGTAACCCTTTTTTATACAGAGAAGTAATCAGTGTGGACCGGATCAACATACCAAGCTTTTGAGAATGGAAATTAAACTGATGAGATGATAAAATTGAATTGGGGATCTGGTTTGACTCGAGGGGTTCCAATAGCATACGGCATCGTGGTGGTGGTGGTGGTGATTGTAACAGCTAAATCGTCAGGGTATTGTAGTGGTGGTGGTGATTGTAAAGTTAGAAAAAAAAATAAATTGGGAATCTGGTTTATAAAAAGAAGAATGTGGGGTGGATTTATTAATGGGTGGGCCAACTGAAAATTAACGGGGCAAACAAAACCTAACGGGTCAAACAAAAACTAACGGGTCAAACATATAGTAACGGTGCCACGTCATCAAAATCAAACGGAAAGGATAATATTGTTAGAATAGAGGGGATTAGTAATGGTGGATGTATTGTTTGGTAAGATTAATAAGTGATTGCATAACATAGTAAAAATGGACAACAATGTTACATTTACAACCTATTATCCCTAACAATTTCAATCAAGAATAATATAGTAAATTTATCAAAGTTTCCTATCTATTTTTAGTATTGGACAATAATTTTGGGACAACCCAAAATAGAAAGATAGACAATAATTTTGAGACGGAGGGAGTAATTTTTTTTATTATTTTTATAATCTAATTTCACCATATTTTCTAAAATTTTATGCTCTTTAATTCAATATCCATTTTGTTATATTTTTATTAACTATTAATTTTTTCAAAAATTTGGAGGTTTTTTTTCGATTTGTTACAACTTTAACAATACAATTTAATAGATAAGAGATTAATATTTGTTAGCCTAAAAAATGATTATGAGTACTCGTCGTCGCATTGCACTCAAAGGGTTTAAAATTTAAATGTACCAGTGACATTTAGCCAGGAGTTGGGGTTGAACCCATGAGTTATTTCTCAAAGACTTCCTTCACCTATTTCACCCTATTTTGTGGCTTATTTTGAAACTTATGGGCTTATGTAAGTTTATTATGATACGATAAACTTATATAAGTCAATAAGTTTCAAGATAAGCCACAAAATTTGGGCTTATGTTATATTTCATAAGTCAGAATTTTGTGGCTTATTTTGAGACTTATGGGCTTATATATGTTTATCATATCATAATAAACTTATATAAGCTCATAAGTGTCAAAATAAGCCACAAAATTGGGGCTTATGAAACATAAACCTGTTTCATAAGCCAAAACAAACACCCCGTATATTCGGGTTTTCCATCTAAAAGCTCTTGCTATGAAAAAACTACCATTTCTTAGATATAGAGAGTAGTGTATATTGCTATTGTCTTTGCGAAATTCGACATTGCAAGTTATAGTTACTAATGAGTCTTTTCAAAATGGTAAGCATCCAATTGAAGTTTCATTAAGTGGGCACGCAATAATGGATGTCAATATGTGTTATGACCCTCATGAGTCAAGGCACTAAAACAAATAATATGTGAATTACACAATTTTTGATATGCGACTTAGGAAAGTTTGCAACTGTTGGTCTAGTTGTTCACACTTATACACGTGTACAACATAATCACATTTTTATAAGAGCTCTGTGATGTATAAATTCATTAGAAAAGTGTGGCTCTTGTAACGCAGAAAACTATGGTTATGCTTATAAGCGTGTAAAAAAAACATTGTTGTCTATAGTTAAAGGTCGAGATCAATTTGGCTGGTTGGTTGGATACATTTGAGGGTTGCGTTTATTTATCTTGACATACAAGTATATCACTCAACTGTTGTGTTTCAGATTGATTTCATACTGGCAAGTTGGCTACATTGCGGGTTACCGACAGGAGGAGCTTTGAACATCACGAGCCTGTCTGCATATCTAAACTCGTCAACTGATGCACCCAACCTCCTGGTAGAGCTCATCCAAAGTAGTCCAACATCTATGGTTCTGATTCTTGACTTACCTCCAAGGATGGACCTTGTATTAAACCCTGACTATCTCAAGACATTTTATGAAGATACTCAACTAGACCAGCACAGACAATATCTCGAGAAGCTCCCAGAGGTAAAACCTTACTTCTCGTCATCTCTTTACATTCGTACAGTCGTCTCTCCCACTGCAATTTTGGTGCGCATAGAAACAGATCAAATAGAGGAAATGATTGAAACTCATGTTACCCCAATTGCCAAAGAAGTGTTGAAAACTTGGTTGGATATTTGTGCTTTTGGTAATAGGACAGTGGGTGACAGTGAGAGGGATTATTTGAAAAAAAGAGATCATATGACTAAAAGCAAGACCATTGAAATCGATCTGGGCTCGAGCTTGCCAAGGTTGTTTGGGCAAGAAACTGCTGACCGTGTGCTAGAAGCCCTACGAGAGGTTTTCTAAACTGATTAAGGTTTGATCTGAACTTGTATTTTTTTTTATGGAAGATTGTATCGTTATTGATGTGATGTGTAATTGTGTATGACTGTATGTGTCGCTGACCCTTATGGAATTGGAGAGTTTTACAGATGTGGTTTTAGAGCCACAATTTTATCGCACACCAATGTTATGAATTGCTTACATTACTTTGTGTGGCTATGCCTATTGTCCTTGTCACTTTTAATATAAGGCCTAAACTTTCTTGAAGTCCTATAGTACTCAACAGTCAACAGTATTGTAAGGCATAATGTTAAACAATTTTAATCGTGTCACAAAAGCAGTAGTGGACTGCAGCATCTGAAGTCATTAAAAAAGATGAAATCACCGAGCTTAGAGTCCTGCATATAATATAGAGACTCCCAAGTACTGGACCTTCCAAAGCTTACATGTAGTATGTTTCTTCTTCTAGCATCTTGCTAGTTCAATAAAATCGCAGTTAAAAAAACATGTATTGAGAATGAGAGAGAAACCAATATTGGGCGGGAAAGTTGGTTAAATCTTATTAAACTGAAACTAAAAGATTTTAAAGCTACTACAACATGTTACATTGAATTACAAACAACTTTGAGTTTGGACTGTTTGGCCATTTTGACTTGTTGAGATACATAGTTTACCAATACTATAAATATGATATCTAAGCTATGATTTTATGCTAGTTTACGGATAGTGAAATTGACATTGAGTAAAGCTTAGCTTAGTTGGCCAAGGAACACTGCATAAGGCAGTCAAAGTAGAACTAAACATTAATTGTATACCTTTTCTCTGCCTTTTGGCTAAGATCAAGTGTAGCATCTGTTCTTATGAGTCACCGGGAGCACTTGATATTAATCTTATTTTTTATGGGGAAAAGACCTACAATAGCTTGCTATAGGGGTTTTTGCGAGTTGTCTTGGCGTTGCACCATTGCCTTGGCTTGGCTCACCCCTCAATTCTAGTATAATATTACATTAATTAGGATGCTTAGGAATACATTGTCTCAAAAGTATAGTATGCTTGTGTGAAACAGACTCATCTAGGACACAAAAGTGCACTCACTTTTTTTGCCGCCCCAATCGATACTTGTTATTTACTGGCCAAATATCATACAAGCTGGTTCTCTTTCCCCATAGATTGTGGAGATTATCAGGAGAATGCATTGTAATTGAACCTGAAGTTTGCCCCCGGAAGCTATCTAATCGTGCATGAAATAGTTTCTGTTTTAGGATGGTCTAAGGTCTAATCTTTGCATCTTTGTAAAGCCAACTTAGTTCTGACTCAAGAATCAGCTCAAATGACTGTACTGAGGCTTTGTATATATTAATCTGTTGCATAAATCACTACTCTTGTTTAAAAGTTAAGAAGTTTAGAGCCTCCATGTATAAGAGACGCGATAATTTCCATACTAATTTCCGAGTTAGAATCCGATGGATCAGCACTTCAGTTAGTGGAACAGGTGGGTAAAAAGAAATAAGGGCTTCCCATAAAGTTATGTATGTATCTGGAGTTTTCAAGAGCACCCACGACACTAAAGAAAGACCAGGTTCTGTTTATATGAAGAAAAGCAGTCAAATTGTATAAAAGGTGTCATAATGGTCATGTTTGTCATACTTTAGTAATATTATCATCCTGATCGTCTAATTTCCACTGTCCGTTTCTTTCATATAGTCTGGTTAGTTGGTTAGAAATCCTATCATCTTTCATATAGTCTAGTTCACCTTTCCAAACTAAGCTCTGTAAACAATATGCTACTCCTGCAGAAAAAAAACATTTCTTCAATACGCAGAGTTATGTATATTGTTATCATCATTGTGAAGTTCGACATTACAAATGAGTCTTTTTCAGATGGTAAGCATCCAATTCTGGTTTCAAGACATGGATGCTCAATACCTTATGTCTCAGCATAAAACATCAAACCAAATGAGTAATTGTTTTTCAACACGTTCACACTCATACAACGTGTACATCAGAACTACATTTATATGCTCTGTGTAATATAAGAAAATCACTTATAAGTTTTAAGCGTGTAAACATTAAATTTCTTTTTTGATAGTCATAGGCGTGGAGATCAATTTTTCCTGTCGGCTGGAAACATTTGAGAGTAGCTACAGTATATCTTGACCAGCATGTACAAAAGTACAAAACTACAAAAGTTCACCACTCAATTTAACGATTGATAAGTTGCAGATTGATTTCATACAGGGAAGTTGGCTAATGGCTACATTGCCAGTTACCAACAGGAGAAGCCTTGAACATCACAAGTCTGTCAGCTTATTTAAACTCATCATACCGATGCGCCCAACCTATTAGTAGCGCTGATTCAAAGCAGTCCAACATCAGTTGTTCATAAATGAATCTTGTAGTAAACCCTGATTATCTCAGGACATTTGTGAAGACACTCAACTAGACTAACACAGACAAAATCTTGAGAAACTCTCAGAAGGAAGACCATACTTCTCATCATATCTTTACATTCAATCAGTTGTATCTCCGACATCAATACCAGTGCGTATAAAAACAGAACTTGAGGAAATGATCGAAACTCATGTGACCCAAGTTGCCAAGGAAGTGCTGAAAACATTGGATGGATATTTGTGTTTTTAGAGAAAGGACAGTGGGTAAAAATGAGACCATTAGTATTGATTTGGGTCGGATCCTGCCAAGGTTTTTTGGGCAAGAAAAGGCTAACCGCGTGCTAGAAGCCTTACGGGGTAAACTAGTTAAGGTTTAACGAGGCTTGTATTGTTTATGGAGGCTTGAATCATACATTGATGTGTATGTGTCCCATTCCCTATGGAATTAGAAAGATTACATATACGGGTTTGGTCTTTAAGAGCCACATTTTTTTTGGCACGCCAATGTTATGAATTGCTATACCAGTAACACTTTCTACGTTGCGGGTTAGGAATTCTTGAAATGAATTCTGGATACTGTTAAAAGGATGTTTAGTCAGCCAAACAATACCACCCTCGAATAAGTGGGGTGAATCTACTTAAAAATTTCGTATTAAGGTGAAGCTTCTGTCATCGGACATATCAGTCGGTCACCAAACAGGTTCTATTAAGCTCTGCAAATGATTTACCAAATGAAAGTTTCAAAAGTTTGTAGAAATATGAAACGATTTGTATACAAAAGAAAATGTTATCCGACATTAGAAAAGATTCAAAAGTTTTTACCAAATTAGATAGACTTGTAGAAAATGTATTATGAAAATTAAATTAAATGCTACTAAAAAGAGAGATATACATAATCTCTTATGAGACACAAAGAGACACATAAGAGGTTATATATACCATCAATTTGACATTTGCAGTAACAATAAGCTTATATCTATACGATTATTTGATTCTTTTTCCGATGTGGGATTGTTGAATCCAACAAACATGTCATATTTTTATCTTTCTTTTTAGATTTATCATAGTCTTCATGTTAATTACGGTAGCGGCCATCTTTTCTAAACTGGATTTAGAACTTAGTTCTGGTGTACTGTTATCATCCTTATGGAGTTCGACATTACGAATTAGTCTTTTTCCAACAGCAGGGTGTGGGGGGAGTTGTGGCAGATCTATAAAAGACATGTAAGAACAATGGTTTATAATAAGAAATTGTGGAGAGAAGATTTATAAAGAAGATTGTAGAGAGAGATATAAGAAAACACACACTTGTATTACTTCAAATTCTGATGCCTTACAATGGCAAGATACATGGCTATATATAGCCTTGATTGGGTACAACCTTCAAGCTTAGAGTACAAGCATTCTTACTTTTACACATTATTGCCATATGACCTAAGCGCTTACATCATATAGCATTATTGAAACTAGAAAACACTAGAAACATCAAACAAACTCAAGTTACTAAAACATAATTATTAAAACATTATACTAAACATAAAAAGTTTAGCCTTCTTCATAGACTCCAACGTGCATCAGGATGGGTTGGATCATCTTTGAACGGGTCGAAATGTGCGTCAACAACGAAACCAAATGAGACTGAACCGAATGAGTCTTCGTCGTCGGATGAATATGGGTTAGCATCTTCATCGGTCGTTGTGTCTATGTCATTTTTGTGGTTGTCACTGAGCCAATTGTGGTTTGCTTCAGCCCATTTCAGTGAATCGGGATGGTCATCACCCCATGGCATCATATTCCATCTTATAAAAGTTGGAATTGTGTCAGGGTCAACACCATTTGCTCTTGCCATTAGGTTTCTTGTATCTGCATAAAGGTTTCGGTACTTCCTTTCACACTTCCTGCTGGTTGGGTTAATTTCATACCAGTCATGAATGAAACATGATCCTGAGTGATAAACGAGTGATCCTTCATCGTTAACAGCCTTGGGTGTTAGAAAGGATCCTGGTCTTCTGAACATCACTAGTACATACTTCCCTTTGCTAGTCACTGTCAACCATCGCATCCATTGGTGGTGAGGAACAAACCATTATAGCATGGTTAGTAAATTTCTGGAGTGAGGGCGGACATCATTGAACTGGCTTTTGACAATGTATGACAAAAGTTTTTCTGTGTTGAAGGAGATGCCTATTGTGAAGCTTTCAAACAGGTACCAGAAAAAGTACAATGCTTCATTCGGAAAGTTCCATAGGTCATGGATATGAAACACATTGAGAAACGGGTAGTCTGGGTGGAACATGAGACCATTTATGCACAAACCATGTTTTTGTATAAGGACCGTAAGAAATGTTTTGAAACTTAATTTAGACCTTTTTTCAAAGGTTAAATCTGCGATTGTTTCCATTATCTCTTCTGGCAGGTTGAGGACAGGGAGTGGTGGTGTAAGGGTGGAGGAGGATGGTGGATCACTTTGGGAAGTTATTGAAAGAACCATTGAAAGAAAGTTAGAAGTATGTGTTTGGACTTGGCTTACTTTCTTTGGGGTTTTGTCTTCTGATTTATAGGCAGTTGGGCGAGAGAGAAAATCTGCAAGGACGTTCTCTGTTCCTTTGATGTGTTTTACTATGAACTTCCACTGTGAGAACCAATTTGCCCATCTCAAAAGTTGTGCGTGAGGGAGCATCTTCCGCTTAAATTGTAGCATACGTGGAAAGGAGGACATGTCCATTTCAACGTGAAATTCGTGTCCGATTAGATGGAATTGGAATCTTTCAATGCCTCGTTTGACTGCAAGAATCTCTTTGAACGTGGAGTGATAGTGTTGTTCAGAGGGTTTAAACGTGCCGCTCTTGTAGCCACATATATGTCTCTTATTATTGCTATCTTGGACAAGTAGGACAGCTCCCCAACACTCATCGCTGGCATCTGTCTGCAAAATTCTTCTTTCAGTCATGATGGGAATCTTCAGTGGGGGCATCTTTTCGGCTAGCAACTTGATAGCTTTTACTGCTTGGGTCTCATGTTCTGTTCCTTTGTGTGAACTTCCACTGTGAGAACCAATTTGCCAATCCCAAGAAGTAAAAGCTATCAAGTTGCTAGCCGAAAAGATGCCCCCACTGAAGATTCCCATCATGACTGAAAGAAGAATTTTGCAGACAGATGCCAGCGATGAGTGTTGGGGAGCTGTCCTACTTGTCCAAGATAGCAATAATAAGAGACATATATGTGGCTACAAGAGCGGCACGTTTAAACCCTCTGAACAACACTATCACTCCACGTTCAAAGAGATTCTTGCAGTCAAACGAGGCATTGAAAGATTCCAATTCCATCTAATCGGACACGAATTTCACGTTGAAATGGACATGTCCTCCTTTCCACGTATGCTACAATTTAAGCGGAAGATGCTCCCTCACGCACAACTTTTGAGATGGGCAAATTGGTTCTCACAATGGAAGTTCACAGTAAAACACATCAAAGGAACATAGAACGTCCTTGCAGATTTTCTCTCTCGCCCAACTGCCTATAAATCAGAAGACAAAACCCCAAAGAAAGTAAGCCAAGTCCAAACACATACTTCTAACTTTCTTTCAATGGTTCTTTCAGTAACTTCCCAAAGTGATCCACCATCCTCCTCCACCCCTACACCACCACTCCCTGTCCTCAACCTGCCAGAAGAGATAATGGAAACAATCGCAGATTTAACCTTTGAAAAAAGGTCTAAATTAAGTTTCAAAACATTTCTCACGGTCCTTATACAGAAACATGGTTTGTGCATAAATGGTCTCATGTTCCACCCAGACTACCCGTTTCTCAATGTGTTTCATATCCATGACCTATGGAACTTTCCGAAGGAAGCATTGTGCTTTTTCTGGTACCTGTTTGAAAGCTTCACAATAGGCATCTCCTTCAACACAGAAAAACTTTTGTCATACATTGTCAAAAGCCAGTTCAATGATGTCCGCCCTCACTCCAGAAATTTACTAACCATGCTACAATGGTTTGTTCCTCACCACCAATGGACGCGATGGTTGACAGTGACTAGCAAAGGGAAGTATGTACTAGTGATGTTCAGAAGACCAGGATCCTTTCTAACACCCAAGGCTGTTAACGATGAAGGATCACTCGTTTATCACTCAGGATCATGTTTCATTCATGACTGGTATGAAATTAACCCAGCCAGCAGGAAGTGTGAAAGGAAGTACCGAAACCTTTATGCAGATACAAGAAACCTAATGGCAAGAGCAAATGGTGTTGACCCTGACACAATTCCAACTTTTATAAGATGGAATATGATGCCATGGGGTGATGACCATCCCGATTCACTGAAATGGGCTGAAGCAAACCACAGTTGGCTCAGTGACAACCACAAAAATGACATAGACATAACGACCGATGAAGATGCTAACCCATATTCATCCGACGACGAAGACTCATTCGGTTCAGTCTCATTTGGTTCCGTTGTTGACGCACATCTCGACCCGTTCGAAGATGATCCAACCCATCCTGATGCACGTTGGAGTCCATAAAGAAGGCTAAACATTTTATGTTTAGTATAATGTTTTAATAATTATGTTTTAGTAACTTGAGTTTGTTTGATGTTTCTAGTGTTTTCTAGTTTCAATAATGCTATATGATGTAAGCGCTTAGGTCATATGGCAATAATGTGTAAAAGTAAGAATGCTTGTACTCTAAGCTTGAAGGTTGTACCCAATCAAGGCTATATATAGCCATGTATCTTGCCATTGTAAGGCATCAGAATTTGAAGTAATACAAGTGTGTGTTTTCTTATATCTCTCTCTACAATCTTCTTTATAAATCTTCTCTCTACAATTTCTTATTATAAACCATTGTTCTTACAGGTCTTTTATAGATCTGCCACAACACCCCCCACACCCTTGGTATCAGAGCCTTACGCTCTAACCATCACCATTAGCCTTACCTTACTATTCCCTTTATACTAAATTCCTAATCGTATGCTCTGTGACTGCAACCTTAGTGCTGATCTCTCACATCAGAAAATTAGAATTTAGCTTAAAGGTCTGACTTCTATAGCTTTAAGTGTTATAGTTCTCTATCCTTTTGTTCTATCAGGGCCGTTGCAGGATATGTAAGTCGACAAAGGTGGTCGCAGTTGTTTCCTCCGGGAGAGTATAGAATAAGAAGAAAAAGTCTATAATTCTTAAAACCATGAGTCACGATAACCTTTTCAATCGCTCAACCTCATCCAGTTTCCGCCAATCCTCTGCATCTAAAATAGATCAATTATATGAAATCTCATATTGTTCTGATGATTCCAGGATCCCAATCAGTGAAATGCCACTCGTAAACCCCTACCATGTTTTCACTAAACCATCCAATTCCATCACAAAAAGAGTCAAACAGCTAATTGGATCTAACCCACACAAGCAAATAAAAGAGTTTGTCCAAACATCAAAGTTTGATTCGCATCAGTTACCAGCATCACAGATAGAACATTTGGTACCTTTGTCATTACCCTCCGACCTTCCTTGACATTGTCTATCACAAGGGTACACACATATTCATTTTGGGGCAATAAGGTTAGCATTAACCTTCCATGGAAGAAAAGGACTACCTGCATATTCAAGAATAGCCTTGCTTGATACAAGGTTTACAGAATATCAGCATGCTTGTATTGGTACAATACAAACAACGTTGAACGCAGGAACAATTTTTGTCACGTTTTACCCAAATTTTAACATGCCTCTCAATGATCCTTCACTATTCACAGCCCTCAAGGCCCAGATCCAGATTGAAGGTACACCCCAAGTGAACACCTTTCAAGCCACGTTCCATTAACAAATGGCTTACCGAGTTCAAAACCACTCGTTAGACATTTTGGTTCCTGGACAAGACGATGCCGGAAATGCGCTACTCATCGACATAGACGCAAACGCAACTCCAACGTGTACATACATACCGAAGCAGTTGTCTCGAGATGAGTTACTCAAATTACTTCCAGAAAAAAGGATAACAAATTATGAGCAGATCCATCAAGCTCCTGTTCGATCGAACTCAGCTCCAGAATTTGTTAGACATGAGAATGGTCTCGTGGAGATTAAATTCTCGCAGCCTAAGGCACCTAATGTGTTTCCAACAGGAATCCACATGATCACACCAGCAGAACCCAGCCAAACCGCGACCAATGAGCCTGTTCAAGAAATCAAACACATATGGTGGGACGTATGTGACTGCGAAAGTTGTTTAGATGAAGCTCAAAAGCTTGAGGATGAAGAAGATGTCCCTAAGAAACGAAGATCTTCACAGCAAAGACTCAAAAGGAGGTATGAAGACGGTGACCCAACAGTTGGACTTCTTGGAGAACCCTCAGGAAAATTTGACTACTATGTTTTATACCCAAAGCAAAACCAGAAACCACAACCATCAACGACACCACCAAAAACACCACAACCACCTAAAACACCGCCACAACCACAAACACTTACACCCTATCACCAAAAGGCTTTATCTATCATTCATCAAACGCCACAACCGAAGAAAGATAAAGAAACAATCCCTTCACCAGTGTTCCCGATAACAACACCCTCTTCAACATCATACGAACAAGAGTTCCCAGCCCTTACTGCATTTGAGCACCCTGATAGTCGAACCAAGCACGACTGGAAGATAAAAAATCCAACGACTATTGGTCCCACAGGACTCGTAAATACTGTTAGTCCCGCGGAAGCTACCCTAAACTGGCAAAGTGAAAATGCTGTTGCTCAAAACAAGGTTCTCGCAAAAATACTCTCACAGCAAACCATGCTCGCAAATACCCAACAAAATCTTTCATCAAAAGTCGGATCCCTAGAGAGTATCATCCATGAACTTCGTTTCAAAATCCAAGAACTTCACCGAGAACTTATCCAAATCATCAAAACATCACCCATAACCCAATCTTCCGCTTCTGTCTCTAAAAAAGAAGCAGAAATGAAGAACTTAAAAATCCAACTCCAAGATCTGGAACGGCAACATAAGCAAAAAAGAATTTCAACCCTTGTTGATGATCCTTGGAGATTTCCATCCACCCCTTTTGTAGGAATATCGTTTGAACCACAACCATTACCACAATCCCACAACCAAACATCGTCACCTTCACTAAACATGTGGGCATCAGAACAAAGAAAGCTAAAAGCCTCCACAAGCAAAAACTAAACTCCTCCACAAGAACCCAACCCTACAACCCATTCTAAAGTTCATGATGTCCTTCCAATTGAGCGGGTGAACCCTTTTTCAACTTTCCTACAATCCCTCACACAAACAGAAAGCCTCAGTGCTCCCAGTCTGTAGCTCCAGTCATCCACTCTCGACGTGAGGCTGAAGATGTGGATATTGTTGATGGATTTGAACAGTTGTTCATGGCAGAACCAGAATATGCAGAATCAACAGTACAGTTTGATCCAGATGACTACGGAGAAAACCAAACACCACAAACAAGTTCCACGGATTTTCCACAGTCTGACATAAAGCAGTACTTCACATTCGATGACCTTCCACCATCAAAATGGCGTGAAAGAAGTATAGAGATGCTAACATGGTGTTCGTCAGAACTGCAGTATTACACCATTGACATAGTCATCAAGCGGTTTCTTACTCGGATCCAAGGGCGCCTACGAGATTGGTACCTCAGTCTTGGAGAATATCGCCAGCTACAGTTGCAGCAGTCAGCATCCCCGGAAGCTTTCATAGGTTCCATATACTCTGAGTTCATCGGCAACCCCTATGAACACACTACCCATGCCAGAGAAGAATTTCTCAAGATGAAATGTTGCTCCTTCCAAAAGAAAGATTTAGAAAAACATTATGACCGTATGTCTCAGTGATTTTATTGTTTGAATGGAGTCGACGATGTCAATTTGAAGCAAGTTTTCCTGAACTCTTTTCCGGAATCCCTTGCTAATGAAGCATATAGGGCATTGGAAGCAAGAAATGTCACAATAGCTCAGTCATCTCTTGGCGAATTATACCAGTTGATCGTGAATGCCTTAGCCAAGCTTTGTAACCAGAAAAAGTTTCTTGTCGAGTTCGAAAGTACAGGAAAACGCCTCGGGTCAGCCTGTGATGACAAGTACCTGAAAATCAAGTGCAAAGACAAGTCATCATGTGAATGTACCCATACAAAAAAGAAATTCCATTCAAAATGTTATTCAACCTCTTCGAGAAAACCTCGATTCTCTCAACGAAGAAGCAAGAAGTGGAAATTCATCAAGAAGAAGAAGCAACGTGGCAAGACTTCAGATAGGTGCTTCATATGCCAAAAGAAAGGTCATTTTGCAAGAAACTGTCCAGACAAGAAAAAGTCGCAAGCGCTTTTACAAGCCTTGAACCAGGTTGAACCAGTAGATCTTTCTGATCTAGAGTCACTATACTCTTTGGATGATGAACCGGGAGATTCAGTCTTATGCACAATCGCCTATTCAGATTTCTCATTTGATGACGATTCTGACTCAGATTCTCTAACTAGTGATGATGATTTTGGAATTCACATGATAAATCCGATTCCACATGTACTGCCAGTACAAGAAGAACCACCATTACCACTAGCCAAAATCCACCTCCTTACGGATGCGTATGCAAAGCCAATCCCAGTTATTGCATTTTTCGACACCGGCGCGTCCGTTTCCATCTTGAACCCTGCTATCTTACCAGACCACTATTGGAGACCTCACCATCAGAGTTTTATGGCCGCTAATGGAGAGAAATTTGTCATTGACAAAATAAGTGTCCCCATTAACATTCGCCTATTTCCAAAGTGCGTAATCAGAAGAAGGTTGTTGGGTTCGAGCTCGCATGGAAAAGATCTCTTGATCGGTTTTGATATCCTACATAAACTACCAAACTTACGATGGACGGGAACAGGACTTCACTACAAAAGCTTTTTCAACCCTTGGACAACCACGCATCGCCTTTTCGTTGCAAGTGTTACTCCACCACTTGCTGATATCAACTGCATCAGACAAAAACTTATTCAAGACTCATGTGCTTCCTCACACACCGAGTTTTTGGCAAAACACCCTTCACCTTTGTGGTTGAATCCCTCATTCTTTGTTTCGCTACCTTTTAAGCAAAACGAAGATGTTAATCCTACCAAAGCTAGTCACTCTGGAATGAACCCAGATCATTACCAGCTTGCTTTAGAAGAATGCAACCAACTGGTTGCTGAAGGAATTGTTGAACCTACCACCTCGCCATGGGCATGTGAGGCATTTTACGTCAACAAAATAAGCGAACAAGTTCGTGGAAAGCTCAGGTTGGTCATTAACTATCAACCGTTGAACCACTTTTTAGCTGATGATAAGTTTCCACTTCCACAAAAGAAGTCGTTATTTCAACACCTGGCAGACGCTAAAGTCCTCTCCAAGTTCGACCTTAAGTCGGGATTTTGGCAACTGGGTATTAAGCCCGAAGATAGACCAAAAACCGGTTTCTGTATACCTGATCATCATTACCAGTGGAAAGTAATGCCGTTTGGTTTAAAAAATGCTCCGTCGGCCTTCCAAAAGGCAATGGTAACCATTTTTGAACCGATTCTTGCAAACACATTGGTCTACATTGATGATATCTTTTTATTCTCCCCAGATGAACAATCCCATGCAGAGTTACTTTCCAAGTTTTATTCTATTGTCACAAAGTATGGGATAATGCTATCCGAGAAAAAGATGGAGGTTGGCGTAACCAAAATTCACTTTCTTGGCATGGAGATCACAGACGGCAAGTACCAGCCTCAACCGCATGTCGCTCAAGAGTTACTGAAGTTTCCAGATGAGTTAACTTCACAAAAAATGATTCAACAGTTCCCCGGGTTAGTCAACTACATGTCTGATTTCCTGCCCAAGCTATCAAATCACACCGCCCTGTTGTTCCCCATGTTGAAAAAGTCTTTTAGAGCCACAATTATTTTGGCACGCCAATGTTATGAATGTCTATGCCAGCAACGTTTTCTACGTTGCAAGTTGGGAATTCCGGTAATGAATTCCAGATATTGTTAAAAGGGTGTTTCCGTGTCTAGTAACGTGGATTTGTGATCCAAGTGGGGGCATTAAAGTTATTTGGATGGTTAAGAGCTAGGGGAAACTTTGGATCGAGTGTTTGTGTGGCCAATAGGTTGTTTGATGTGGTGCACCATGTGTCCTGATGGAGACTAGGAAGGCTTGACAAAACTTTCTAACCGTGTTGGCCGCTTACTCAACCAAGGTCGTGCCCCCTTCTTAGACCGACAACTTTTTTGGTGAAGATCAGTTTTCTGTGATACGTGTGGAATATAGGGGCTTCTCGTACTTGGTGTATATCCCAATAGTCTTTCTGGAAAGGATATGTAGCATGCTCGACTGGCTGTACTCGGCAGACCAAATGACCCATATGATCCTTTTAAATATCAATTTGGTTTTATGTTCTGGTGATGTGGGATACTTTAAAGTTTAAAGTTTTGAATATTTTCATATTATTCAATGGAATGTGTTGCTGATCTAAGCGGAAGTGCATAGTAGTTCTAGGAAATCGTTCGTTCCCAGGCTTATCAAATAGAGTGCTTCAGTTACTGCTATGCTAGCTTTTTCCCTTCTAAGACAAGTTCTCATTTTGTTTTGGTATGATAGTATTTGAGCTCCTTCTATAATGGTATTACGAACTGCAGTTACAAAATAAAAATTATCTGCTACTTTTTTGTAAACGATTGCAACCTAGGAAGCACGAAAACTCCGCTTAGATGTCGTATGACGTATCGGAAACGCGGGGAAACAGGGAAACGTGGGGAAATGCGGGGAAACGTCGGGGAAACGTCGGGGAAACGTCTTAGAGAGTAGTGGAAACGTCTATAAAATTGTGGTACGTTTAACAGTAGAGGGAAACGTTTTGGGAAACGTTTCTGGCCAAAAAATTTGTTGGAAACTCACTTTATGTGACGACATTTAAGAATTCCCGTTAGTTATCATAGTCACGCACAGTCAGTCTAGACTAGGCCCTTTGTAAAGTGCGTGACTATATATACCCCTCCTTAGCTTCCAAGGAGGGGTGTTGATTGTATTTTTGTTCATTAAGGAACACACACATTTTGCTCTCAACCTCTCTTTCTCTCTCTCTAAGCCAACAATGGCTTCCACCACCCATTACCACCACATTAGACCACCGGATCATATTTAGCTTTTCTACATTTGGCATCAGAGCCTCGGTTCTATCCTTGGATCGAGTTTATTTAGTCGATTTGGTGGTCTAAATTAATTCTTGTGTCTCGTTTATATTGTTTCTGTTCATTATCTCAAAAATTTTTTGGGTTACGTCATTTTATTCAGTCCATTTGTCCAAACAGTAGCAAGTTTTTGGGTCTTATCATATCTATTTGTGTCTCAGTTTCATCAATTTCATGGTCAAAGTTATATAATGTTGGTCATTCTTTCTGGGTTCATCTGTTTATGCAGATTGATAAGGACAAAAGGTACAGTTCCATCTTTTTAGGGTCATTCAAAACCCTTTTCAGATTGGGTTTTCAGATTGGCTATTCAGATTGATTTTCAGATTGAGTTTACTATTGCACATTCAGATAGGGTTTCAGATTGACTTTCTGATTGAACTTTCAGATTGGTCTTTCCCATTGAACATTCAGATTGAACTTTCGGATTGATTATTCAGATTGGGGTGTTGATTTGATTCCGATAATGACTCATAAAACAAACTATTCCGATGAGACCACGTTCTAAAACATTCCGATTGGCTTGTTTCTTACATTCCGATTGGATTGTTTTTGTTAAAGACTTGTGAACAAAAATGTGACTTAATACCAAAATCAACCCCAACCGAGTCAACTCGGTAATTACCGAGTTGACTCAGATCACTCAATGAGTCAACCATAACTTACATCCAACCTCTCATCACCTCAACTCCAAATCTATCTTATACCCATCGTCTCCTAATCCCTCTATACTTCCAACCAAAGACTCGGACTCAAACAAAAACTTAACTAATAAAAATCTCAGAATCATCTTTCGTGTTTTTTAAACATGCATGTTGAGATCTTTGAAGATCTTACCACGAAATCGACAAATCATCATAGATATGTGTTGGGTTTATCCCAGAATTTATATTCGAACCATATGTATGATTTATAACATTTTTTGTTATAATCACATCACTGATTCGTTTCATTTAAACACATGCAATCATTCTTATACCTACCAGAGCCTATATCATTGTCATCGTTTGATGTAAGGATTTTACCCTTATCTAATATTCGAAATATAAACAATATTTATAACATATCTGTTATAAATAATTTGTTTTGTTTTCGTTAATATCAAACAAATGTCACGCATCCACATCCAAAATTAATCGAA
The DNA here is from genome assembly GCA_025667525.1 of Glebionis coronaria. Taxonomy (NCBI): domain Eukaryota; kingdom Viridiplantae; phylum Streptophyta; class Magnoliopsida; order Asterales; family Asteraceae; genus Glebionis; species Glebionis coronaria. The sequence goes on from CM046881.1 coordinate 92,491,688, forward strand.
CCTACCTGTGACGGATTGATTTTGTGTGATGGGGGTTATTAGATGATGATGATGATGATGATTATGTGTGGTTGAGTTTGATGAATCTGGGATGGAGAGAGTAATTGTGGGGCGATGGTTACAAAGTTTGGTGGGTGAAGAGATGGAGTTTTGGGGGACGGAGGAAACGAGGTGGGAGAGAGGGTTTGGTGAGAGGATTAGGTTTTTGTTGTGGGTGATAAAGATGAGACGGAGTAATCTATGTGTAGGGTTATGTGATGTGTGAGTTGATTTAGGTTTGTGAGGATATTTAACTCAAATGTTAGGACCGGTCTTGGATATGTCATGGACCGGGTCTCACACGGGTATGCATTTTTGGGCCATGTAATCTCACAGGCTTTGCTTAATTGGAGTTGGGCCAGACTTGCGACTTGGGCCAAAAAATTCACACGGACTGAAAACATATGTGATGGACTCCCATGGTTTTTCTAAACATTGTTCAAACCGTGTGTTTTTAATAACACACATACACACAAATTTTTTTAAAATTTTTTAAATAAATTTGTTGTGTATTATGTTTTAACTCATTATGCCATCGGGTCGAGACAAAAGGTGTCGAGAAATTGTTAAGGATAATAGATGCTCAAACAAGCAAATTCCTTTTTTTGAATTTGTAGTTTTTTTGTCGCATTTGTGATTCTTTAATTTTTTCTTGACACCGATTGGGCTGACGAGAAATGTGACGCGACAAACTGAAGTGACAAATGTGACAAGAATTTATTTTGACGAGACCAAGAAAGATGGGCGATTTTTTAGTGGCTTCAGATTTTGTTTGATCGGGTATTAATTACGTGACGTTGAAGACGGATTTTTCGAAGGCGTGTATTTATTTTATCTTTTACTAGATAACTTGCTCGTGCTTAATCTTAGAATGAAGACTTGTTTATCTGGTTTCCGGGTTCGGGGTGGATGGTTGATGACTCGGATAACTATCACTTAAAGGGGTTACATTGTTGTACTCAGTGTCACGCGCTTAGTCGACGTGGATAATTTCAAGAGGTGTTGTGCTTATAGACTTCTTCAGTGATGCATTGAGTACTTAGAGATTTCTCCACCGTTCTTCATTCAACAATAGTGCAAGCTTAAGTCACAAGATCGACGGATTTTTATTCAGCTTCACGTTTGATGTATCCGGTTCATTCTTTCAGTGGTCACTTCAAATTGCTTTCACGTGGAATGGTAAAGGTGGCCATGGAGAGTTTATGAGAAGAGATTTTCGATCAACAGCTGATTCTCACAAAATATATAATTCAGCTTATTTATTATTCTCACGAGGTTTCAGGTTCATGTGCGTACAATTTATTGATGGTTCCGAGTTTCGAAACCATCAAGGGGGAAGAAGAAGACACATTGAACGCACAACGAGTACACGTGATGAACTTCATAACTTCTTTTGATTTGAAGATATTCCGGGATGACATTTGTCATAGCCGCAGAGAAAATCAGTGTTTTAACTCGTGTCGTTATCAATCAATCTCCAAACGGTACACTACTGATTCGAGGTTTAATTGTTTGATTGTTGCAATTAAACATCATCATTATCCTATATGCATTCCCGGGACTTAATTGACTCTGGTGCATCTCCGGAAGAAGACGTGTGCATTTCCGGGACTTAATTGACTCTGGTGTTACGATGTCAACTTCATGAATGGGATAAAGTGTCCACTTCAGTATTTGAGCTTCATAATTGGGATTGATTTACCTTCTTCAACTATGTGGGGGAAGAAGTGTCTTGATTCTTTCTGGTATGCATAACTTGAATTCTCAGGGGGAAGAAAAATTCAGAAGAATTATTCAAGCGTGAGATGAAAAGTTGTTGATCTACTTGGGGGAAGCTATTTAAAATGCTTCTACATCAAGTTTACGTGGCATGAATTAGGGGGAAGCTAATTCAGAAGCTTCTCCTTAACCAGAAGTGTATGGGTTACTTAGCTCGTGTCGTTACAGTATTTCTACTACAAGTTAAAGATGAAGACGAAGGCCTTAGAAGACTTCATCAGCATTGGATGCTTCATGGAAGCTCTTGTTCTTAATTATTTTGTACTTGATAGGTAGAATATTGTAAGGAATTCTACACGTCGTCCCATGGGGGAAGATTGTTGGAAACTCACTTTATGTGACGACATTTAAGAATTCCCGTTAGTTATCATAGTCACGCACAGTCAGTCTAGACTAGGCCCTTTGTAAAGTGCGTGACTATATATACCCCTCCTTAGCTTCCAAGGAGGGGTGTTGATTGTATTTTTGTTCATTAAGGAACACACACATTTTGCTCTCAACCTCTCTTTCTCTCTCTCTAAGCCAACAATGGCTTCCACCACCCATTACCACCACATTAGACCACCGGATCATATTTAGCTTTTCTACAAAATGACGTTTCCTTGGCCCATTAACTAAAAACCCTTTTATTTTTAATTAACCATTAACAGTAGATACTAAATTGTTTCATAAATCATATTTTTAGAACAGATTCTTCAATCTTCTTCTTGATTTTCTTGGTATCTCAAGTTATATGATGTTTTTATATATAGCATTAGATACATCATAACATCAGTAGGTTAGTAAACTCGCAATAATATATCATTGTAATACATAAACTCGCAATTATATGATCTTTTTAGAGTCTCTTATTATATATGATGACGTATAGTCCCCAACCGGGCCATGAACCCGGCCCACAGGTACTACCCGCATCCGGTCCATCACGAATGGGTTGGATTAATCAGTTAAGCTTATGGGCTTAACTGAACAGTGGTCGCATAAAGTGTATGCGGCCCACGGCCCCGTACAGCCGGACAGGGTTAGACAGAATCACAATCTTATTAGGATTGGGCTATACCTTCAAGTATAGGATATACACTAACCATAATTAAAAGATAACAATCAATCTAATTATGGTGGTTATCTTATGCGTGCGGCCGAAGCATGGTTTTCAAATTCAACATTTCAAGATGTTCTTTCTTGGTACGTCCGAGGAGCATCTTGTTAGTCTAGATATTCCGCCTACGGCTGTAACAACTAGACTGGGGGACATGATGACGTATAGTCCCCAACCGGGCCATGAACCCGGCCCACGGGTACTATCCGCATCCGGCCCATCACGAATGGGTTGGATTAATCAGTTAAGCTTATGGGCATAACTGAACAGTGGTCGCATAAAGTGTGTGCGGCCAACGGCCCGGTACAGCCGGGCAGGGTTAGACAGAATCACAATCTCATTAGGATTGGGATTTACCTTCAAGTATAGGATATACACTAACCATAATTAGAAGATAACAATCAACCTAATTATGGTGGTTATCTTATGCTTGGGGCCGAAGTAAACAGTGAGCCTATTATGGTTTCACTGTCTATATAAGGAACCCGAAAGGTTCCACAAAATTATTACATTCTCCATACTCTCATCTCACATCCGATTCTTAACCCTAACCGATTACTTACTCTCACGCCGGAGTCTAATCGTGGGATACGCTCCCACGATAAGTCTAACGCGTGTTGCTTTAGTGTACAGGATCTCAGCAAGTTATTCACTTGGTGTAAGAGCCGGAGCCCAGCCTACCCGAATTAAGCCTAATTCGGGCCAAGCAAGGATCATCCAACTTTTGTATCAACAAGATACATCATAACATCAGTATCTATAGGTTAGTAAAAATATAACAGTAGGTTATGTTAGATACATCAATGTTAGTTACTTATTACATCAGTAGGTTATGTTCGATCAATAGGTTATGTTAGTAATAGGTTATTCTTTTATGTAAATTTCCCCGCCGTACCCGTATCTTGAATTTAGGATGTTGCTGTTTCCCGGTGCCCGTACCCGTCCCGGTCCCCGTTTCCGTACCCGTGCAACTTAGATTGCAACATGTCAAACCAATTAAAGATATAACTTCAAATTAAAAAGTGAGGCTAAATGAAAGAAAAGTTTGAAATTAAATTGATTGTTAAAGTAATGAATTACGTAGTTGATAATGTAATAAGATGTTGTAGCCAAATGTATCCCACATCGACCAGAATATAAACATATAGGCGCTTTATATATCCCTGAAAGTTGCATGTCACTCGTCCCTTCGGGGACATCTGATAAAATTGGAACGATACACGCAAGGATGACACGCACAAATCGAGAAATGGTCCAAATTTTTTTCTCAACCATATTCTTCATTGCTAGAGCCCAGTTTTTTTGGCTGCTCGTGACGCTGAGATGGTAGACCACCTCCTAGCTCCGTATATTGATTGAATATCAGATGCTCCATATAGAAGTGCTTAATACGTGAGAATCCTGATTTTTGGATTCTCTTGCCATCCTTAATAGTAAATCGGCTGATGCTAATGTTCAAGTTATGAACCGGATCCTAGCTCAGCTCAGGCACTTAAATATTAACTGGGACTCGTCGACTAAATGTGAATTGCTATATCAACATTACTTTGTGTGGCTGTGCCTATTGTCACTGTCACTGTTAATATAAGGCCTAAACTTTCTTTTTAGTCCTTCAGCACTCAACAGTATGGAGCAAGAATATCTGATGCTTAGTTTTTAGCATGGTATTGTAAGGCATAATGTTAAACAAATTTAATCGTGTTACAAAAGCGGTAGCCACGAAATTTGCTGTATCATTCATGATACAACAATCAATTTCAAAACAATGCATCACTTTATTTGCACAAGGAAAAGCTCTCCACTCAAATTGTTCTGTTTTGACGGGTCAAAGTGACTTTGGATTGTGGATTTTGGTTCATATGACCCATTCGACCCGTTTAACCACCCCTGTTCGTTGTAGGTATACTCTCGCAAACCAAAAGTTTAGCTGTATTAGTTATGTTGACTTGTGTCTCTTATAAAATCCAGAGATGAGGATAGTCTTGTCATGTGAAAAACCTTAAACTGTTCAAAGAGCAACTACTGACTAGGTTAGTTAGCAATAAAACTGAAATGTCCATTGTCCTGAAAAGGTCATCTTTTGCTTATAAAACCAACTAAAAAAGTCACCTGTTGTTTATAAAATCCAACTGAAGAAATATTAACTATAAACAAGCAAAAACCGATAAACATATCCAAGATCGCGAAAAATAAACTTTGAACTATAGATCGGAGGGGTGTGCAAAGCCAAGGCAGTAGTGCAACCAGCAAAAAGAAAGTTAAAAACTGGAGCACGACAAAACAATATTAAAAAATAAATGAATTAATTTTTTATGAATAGGGAGATAGTCTATAATCTTTCTTGGGTTAGCATTGTGGCTTAGAGCATTCAGGTGCCATTGGCCAAATGACATGTATATGTGGTATCATTGACCTGAATGGATAATTTCGCAAGCTAGTTAGATTGAACTTGAGTCACAATGTTATACAAATGGATAATACATTTATATGCTCTGTGTAATATAAGAAAGTCACTTATAAGTTTTAAGCGTGTAAGCTTTAATTTTCTTTTTCGATAGTTATAGGCATCGAGATCATTTTTCCTGTTGGTTGGAAACATTTGAGAGTAGCTGCAATATATCTTGACCAGCATGTACAAAATTACAAAACTACAAAAGTTCACCACTCAATTTAACGATTGATAAGTTGCAGACTGATTTCATACAGGGAAGTTGGCTTAAGGCTACATTGCCAGTTACCAACAGGAGAAGCCTTGAACATCACAAGTCTGTCAGCTTATCTAAACTCATCAACCGATGCGCCCAACCTATCAGTAGCGCTGATTCAAAGCAGTCCAACATCAGTTGTTCATGAATGGATCTTGTAGTAAACCCTGATTATCTCAGGACATTTTGTGAAGACACTCAACTAGACCAACACAGACAAAATCTTGAGAAACTCTCAGAAGGAAGACCATACCTCTCATCACATCTTTACATTCACTCAGTTGTATCTACGACATCAATCCCCGTGCGTATAGAAACAGAACTTGAGGAACTGAATGAAACTCACGTGACCCAACTTGCCAAGGAAGTGCTGAAAACATGGTTGGATATATGTGCTTTTAGAGAAAGGACAGTGGGTGAAAATGAGACCATTAATATTGAGCCTGCCAAGGTTTTCTGGGCAAGAAAATGCTAACCGCGTTCTAGAAGCCTTACAACTATTTTATGTGAAATTTTAAATATGTATTACACCAAACAGGTTCTATTTTAAGCTCTGCAAAAAAAAAGTGATATACATAACTCTTATAAGAGGTATAAGAAATATGCTATCACTTTAATATTAGGAGTAACAATAAGCTTAATATATCTATACAATTATTGATTCTTTTTTCGATGTGGGATTGTTGAATCCAAACAAACCTACATATTTCTATCTTTCTCTTTAGGTTTATTATAGTCTTCATGTTAATTACAGTAGCGATCATCTTTTCTAAATTGAATTTAGAACTTAGAAGCTATAACATCAACTGCTAAAACAGTATCCATCTATCAAAATTTTCATTTATTAATCATACTAACGATAATGTATTGAACACATACGAATTTTGAACTCATGAACCATAGACTTGTTGAGATGATGTTAGTCACTTGACGTAATAACTCTTGGTAACATGGTCACGTATCTTATGTATTGCTTTAAGAATAAACCATCACAGAATAATTGCTAAAGAAAATTTTTATTTAAGACCAAAAGCTTCCAATTTTTTTTTAAATTAGAACATTATGGATCATATAAAAGTTAAATTAGAACACTAAAGAAAAACCAGTATCTATTTATATGAAGAAAAGCAATCAAATAGTATAGAAAGGGTCATGTTTGTCATAGTTTAGTAATATTATCATCCAGATCTTATAATTATCACTGTTCGTTTCTTTCATATAGTCTGGTTAGTTGGTTAGATTTTCTATCATCCGTCGGGTTCATTAGTATAGTCTAGTTCACCTTTCCAAATTAAGCGCTACTCCTGCAGAAAAAAACATTTCTTCAATTCGCAGAGTTATGTGTATTGTTATCATCATCGCGAAGTTCGATATTACAAATGAGTCTTTTTCAAATGGTAAGCATCCAATTCTGGTTTCAAGACACGATGCTCAATACCTTATGTCTCAGTGACATAAAACATCAAACCAAATGTGTAATTGTTTTTCAAGACGTTCACACTCATACACCATGTACAGCAAAACTACATTTATATACTCTGTGTAATATAAGAAAGTCACAAGTTATAAGCGTGTAAACTTTAATTTTCTTTTTTGATAGTTATAGGCGACGAGATCAATTTTTCCTGTCCGTTGGAAACGTTTGAGAGTAGCTACGATATACCTTTACCAGCATGTACAGAACTACAAAATTTCACCATTCAATTGGATGATTGATGTGTTTCTGGTTGATTTTATACTGGGAAGTTGGCTACATTACGAGTTACCAACAGGAGGAGCCTTGAACATCACAAGTCTGTCAGCTTATCTAAACTCATCAACCGATGCGCCCAACCTATTAGTAGCACTGATTCAAAGCAGTCCAACATCGATTGTTCATGAATGAATCTTGTAGTAAACCATGATTATCTCAGGACATTTTGTGAAGACACTCAACTAGACCAACACGGCAACACGGACAAAATCTTGAGAAACTCTCAGAAGTGTTGGTGATTATGTGTTACCAATAATGATTTAAGTGTAATGGATTTACTTTGTTGACCAATGAGTAATCGTGATAAACGTTCATCAAGTCGGGGTTGTGCGGAGTGCACACTTGTATGACATTGTTACGGTTATCATACGGGGGTCCGGGGGCAGCGCCCCTGGGCAGGGTCCAAGGGGCGGCAGCCCCTGGCAGGGTCCAAGGGGCAGCGCCCCTATTTTATTTGGTATAAAGTGCTTTGTCGAAAACGCACTAGAAAATAAAATTCCCGGCGTATGGACCTAATTTTCTGCCCGTTGAAAAAGGTTGCAGTTGGTTGCAGTTTGGTTGTAATAACTGTCTTTTGACAGTTACAACTGCAAACTCGTTTTTTGGTCATATAACCTTTCTGGTTTCTGGTTCTGGATCATAACAACAAAAACATAATTTACAGTTCGCAATCTGAGTTTTATCCGATTGGAGATTTCGATAGAACCATCGAAATACTTTGATCTGAAAGTGTTTGACACGACTCTCAGATTACTGTGATCCACCAAATTTCTAACAAGAAGCAAGACCATACTTCGCATCATATATTTACATTCACTCAGTTGTATCTCAGACATCAATACCCGTGCGTATAGAAAGAGAACTTGAGGAAATGATCGAAACTCATGTGACCCAAATTGCCAAGGAATTGCTGAAAACATGGTTGGATATTTGTGTTTTTAGATAAAAAGGATAGTGGGTGAAAATGAGACCATTAATATTGATTTGTGTCTGCCAAGGTTTTTTGGGCAAGAAAAGGTTAACCGCGTGCTAGAAGCCTTACGGGGTAAACTAGTTAAGGTTTAACGAGGCTTGTATTGTTTATGGAGGCTTGAATCATACATTGATGTGTATGTGTCCCATTCCCTATGGAATTAGAAAGATTACATATATGGGTTTGGTCTTTAAGAGCCACATTTTTTTTGGCACGCCAATGTTATGAATTGCTATACCAGTAACACTTTCTACGTTGCGGGTTAGGAATTCTTGAAATGAATTCTGGATACTGTTAAAAGGATGTTTAGTCAGCCAAACAATACCACCCTCGAATAAGTGGGGCGAATCTACTTAAAAATTTCGTATTAAGGTGAAGCTTCTGTCATCGGACATATCAGTCGGTCACCAAACAGGTTCTATTAAGCTCTGCAAATGATTTACCAAATGAAAGTTTCAAAAGTTTGTAGAAATATGAAACGATTTGCATACAAAAGAAAATGTTATCCGGCATTAGAAAAGATTCAAAAGTTTTTACCAAATTAGATAGACTTGTAGAAAATGTTAACATTATGAAAATTAAATTAAATGCTACTAAAAAGAGAGATATACATAATCTCTTATGAGACACAAAGAGACACATAAGAGGTTATATATACCATCAATTTGACATTTGCAGTAACAATGAGCTTATATCTATACGATTATTTGATTCTTTTTCCGATGTGGGATTGTTGAATCCAACAAACATGTCATATTTTTATCTTTCTTTTTAGATTTATCATAGTCTTCATGTTAATTACGGTAGCGGCCATCTTTTCTAAACTAGAACTTAGTTCTGGTGTACTGTTATCATCGTTGTGTTATCATCGTTACGGAGTTCGACATTAGAAAGGAGTCTTTTTCCAACGGCAAGCATCCAATTCTTGTTTCAAAACATGGATGCTCAATACTTTATGTCTCGGTGACATTAAACATCAAACCAAATTTCTGTGTAAAGACTACATAGGGCTATATGTGATTTCACCAAGTGTTCTAATTTCAATGGCTAGGTAACAAATATCAGATTTTTACTTACTTTTTGATATGTGCCCCATTCCTCCTTATGGAATTAGAAAGATTACATATATGGTTTTAGTCTTTTAGAGCCACAATTATTTTGGCACGCCAATGTTATGAATGTCTATGCCAGCAAGGTTTTCTACGTTGCAAGTTGGGAATTCCGGTAATGAATTCCAGATATTGTTAAAAGGGTGTTTCCGTGTCTAGTAACGTGGATTTGTGATCCAAGTGGGGGCATTAAAGTTATTTGGATGGTTAAGAGCTAGGGGAAACTTTGGATCGAGTGTTTGTGTGGCCAATAGGTTGTTTGATGTGGTGCACCATGTGTCCTGATGGAGACTAGGAAGGCTTGACAAAACTTTCTAACCGTGTTGGCCGCTTACTCAACCAAGGTCGCGCCCCCTTCTTAGACCGACAACTTCTTTGGTGAAGATCAGTTTTCTGTGATACGTGTGGAATATGGGGGCTTCTCGTACTTGGTGTATATCCCAATAGTCTTTCTGGAAAGGATATGTAGCATGCTCGACTGGCTGTAAATTCTTTCGGAAACACAAACATTTTTAATACACACTAGCAAACGCCCACATTATTACATGTCAACTGTAAAGATGAAACAAGTATACAACTATTTTATGTGAAATTTTAAATATGTATTACACTCTAAACATGTTCTATTAAGCTCTGCAATGATTTTGATTAACCAAATATAATGTTTCAAAAGTTTTAAGAAAATATGAAACGCTTTGTATATAAAAGAAAATGTTATAATCAAGAAAATTAAATTAATAGGATACTAAAAAAGGTAATGATACACAACGCTTATGAGAGATATAAGAGTGGCATGTTTCATACCTTTAATATTTGAAGTAACAATAAGCTTATATATATACGATTATTTTATTCTTTTTCCGATGTTGGATTGTTGAATTCATCAAACCTATCATACTTCTATCTTTCTCGTTAGATTTATTAGTCTTCATGTTAATTACGGTAGCGACCATCTTTTCTAAATTGGATTTAGAACTAAGAAGCTATAACATCAACTGCTAAAACTCTATTCATCTATCAAAAATTTGGTTTATCAATCATACTAACAATAATGTATTGAACACATATGAATTTTGAACTCATGAACCATAGACTTGTTGAGATGATGTTAGTCACTTGACGTAATAACACTTGGTAACTTGGTGTGGTTGTAATATAGTATTTGATGTCGAAACAAAAGTAGGACTTTCAATATATGGTCACGTATCTTATGTATCACATTAAGAATAAACCATCATAGAATAATTGCTAAAGAAAAAGATTTATTTAAGAACAAAAACTTCCGATCTCTTTTTAAATTAGAACATTATGGATCATACAAGGTTTAAAACATTAACAGTGAGCCAAAAGGTTTAAATTAAAACATTATGTGATCCAAGCGGGGGCATTAAAGTTATTTGGATGGCTAAGAGCTAGGGGAAACTAGGGCTCGAGTGTTTGTGTGGCTAATAGGTTGTTTTGTGATGGCACATGATGTGGCGTACCATGTGTCCTCATGGACACTAGGAAGGCTGACACAACTTTCTAACGGTGTTGGCCACTTACTTGACCAAGGTTGCGCCCCCTTCTTAGACCAACAAATTTTTTAGTGAAGATCAGTTTTCTGTGTTACATGTGGAATATGGGGTAGTCGTTCTGAAAAGTAGATATGTAGCATGCTCGACTGGCTGTAAATTCCTTTAGAAACACAAACATTTTCAACACACACTAGTAAACGCGCATCATAATAGAAACCAGACTTATTTCTTATATATACTCATCATTTCTACAAGATGCAAGATATCATGGCTTGTTTGTACATTTTGACATGTCACTAGGCCTAATATGAATCGGTGTAAGATGAGCCACAACGAGATGGTAGAGGTTTTACATGTAGAATATCAAGTCTCACAAACTCACCAATGTAAAATGGAGAAATAAATTTTCAGAAACTTTTCTGATATTCTCAACCTTCTTGAACACAAACTAAGGTTATTTATAACCGTTACAAGATACTGCCTAGCATGAAATTAGGAGCACAATACTTCTACCTAAAGACTAGGTACAAAATGACCCACTCTCCTCATATACTCGTACATGTGCATGGAATTCGGTCAAAGTGATTACTAATTCAAACTTATAAACTATCAATAAAACCATAACATATAAACTGTTAATTACGTGTTAGTTCCAAAATCCTAGCATGCCATGCATACGTGAACTCGACATATAACCAATTAAAGCCAACAATCACCCCCTTAATTGGTTATTCATGGCACCCCGGTCACGTCCTCAACACCTTCTTTCAAAACATCTCGTTTCTCGACTTTTTCCGAACACATCCAAAGCCATTTCGCTGAATGCAACTAACAACGCAAACTAACTGATTCAACATGTCTTTCTACTTCGGTCTTCGGCCTTCATCTTCCGATCTTCAATCTTCGGCCTTCGGTCTTCGGTCTTTTGAATCAACAGTATATTTCGATCTTGTGTTGTTGAAACTTCGGTCTTACTTTCTTTCTCGGATAACCTACGGTCACGATCATCTCTTTCGGTATTCGGTCTATCTTTCTTAGGTGAGCCTCCGGTCTTTTGTCACCTTTGTCGGTCTAGGTGCTGCCCGGTCTTTTGCAGCTCCTCGGTCTTTTCAGTCTGGCGGACTTCTTCGTTGCACTTCTTTCTTTCTTTCTTTCTTTCTTTTCTTTCTTTTCTTTCTTTCAGTCTTTCTTTGCTCTTGCTGCTGCCTTCTTTCTTTTGATCACTACTAACAGTCTCGAAACACAAGTGTTTATCACCGGTCACTCCCGTCATCTCAACCGGCACTCCTCCGTGATAATGGCCAACCGAAAACACCATAACGTCTCCATATACGGCTGTTAAACAGTCTGAAACAGCCCCTGCTGTCCTAACCTTCTTCTACGATAAAGCCCTTTCAACACATGCTCTCCACCGACCGACACACCGCCGGCGACGGCGGAGGCTTCCCCGGTACGAGCCTACGCTCTGATACCAAATGTAGAATATCAAGTCTCACAAACTCACCAATGTAAAATGGAGAAATAAATTTTCAGAAACTTTTCTGATATTCTCAACCTTCTTGAACACAAACTAAGGTTATTTATAACCGTTACAAGATACTGCCTAGCATGAAATTAGGAGCACAATACTTCTACCTAAATACTAGGTACAAAATGACCCACTCTCCTCATATACTCGTACATGTGCATGGAATTCGGTCAAAGTGATTACTAATTCAAACTTATAAACTATCAATAAAACCATAACATATAAACTGTTAATTACGTGTTAGTTCCAAAATCCTAGCATGCCATGCATACGTGAACTCGACATATAACCAATTAAAGCCAACATTACAATCTTTATTCAGTGGCCTTTAAATTGTTCAAAGTTATTGCATCAAATTTATATACTTCTGGGTATATTTGTATTATGACTATAATCGGTGTAATCACATCCACTGGGAACACCGTTAATTCTTCAACATGTCATAAAACCTTATGTAAAAGGTGAACTTTTTCTCCTTTCCTTTTGATATATCGTGTCAAAAAACACAAGAAAAAAACGTATTCAACATATAAAAAGTTATTGTCGGGGTAAGAAGGGGTCAACCATGTTCGAGGGAACGGGGCGATGCAACTGTAATAGGATTGTCTCTAAATGGCTCATAGCCTTTCCCCTATAGCGAATTTTGGACACTTTCAATGCGATTGAAACATTTTAAAGTGTCTCCAAACGGCTCATAGCCTTTCACCTATAGCCAATTCTTGGACCTTCCTAGTCTCCACAGGGTCACACGGTGCGCACCATCTTGTGCAAGACCAAACAACTACTCTCACCTCGGACAGCCATCCCCCACAGACGCTCAAGCCAAAGTTGCCCCTAGCTCTTAGCCCTTCAATAACTTTAATGCCCCCACTTGGGTCACAAGCCCACGCTACTGGACTCGGCAGACCAAATGACCCATATGATCCTTTTAAATATCAATTTGGTTTTATGTTCTGACGATGTGGGATACTTTAAAGTTTAAAGTTTTGAATATTTTCATATTGTTCAATGGAATGTGTTGCTGATCTAAACGGAAGTGCATAGTAGTTCTAGGAAATCGTTCGTTCCCAGGCTTATCAAATAGAGTGCTCCAGTTACTGCTATGCTAGCTTTTTCCGTTCCAAGCCAAGTTCTCATTTTGTTTTGGTATGATAGTATTTGAGCTCCTTCTATAATGGTATTACGAACTTCAGTTACAAAATAAAAATTATCTGTTACTTTTTTGTAAACGATTGCAACCTAGGAAGCACGTAAACTCCGCTGAGATGCCGTATGACTGTATGACGTATCGAAAACGCGGGGAAACGGGGAAACGTGGGGAAACGCGGGGAAACGTCGGGGAAACGTCTTAGAGAGTAGTGGAAACGTTTCTAAAATTGTGGTACGTTTAACAGTAGAGTGAAACGTTTTGGGAAACGTTTCTGGCCTAAAAAATGACGTATCCTTGGCCCATTAACTAAAAAACCTTTTACTTTTAATTAACCATTAACAGTAGATATTAAATTGTTTCATAACTCGTATTTTTAGAACAGATTCTTCAATCTTCGTCTTGATTTTCTTGGTATCTCAAGTTATATGATGTTTTTATATATAGCATTAGATACATCATAACATCATTAGGTTAGTAAACTCGCGATAATATATAGTTGTAATACATAAACTCGCAATTATATGATCTTTTTAGAGTCTCTTATTAGATATGATGACGTATAGTCCCCAACCGGGCCATGAACCCGGCCCACGGGTACTACCCGCATCTGGCCCATCACGAATGGGTTGGATTAATCAGTTAAGCTTATGGGCTTAACTGAACAGTGGTCGCATAAAGTGTGTGCGGCCCATGGCCCCGTACAGCCGGGCAGGGTTAGACATAATCACAATCTTATTAGGATTGGGATTTACCTTCAAGTATAAGATATACACTAACCATAATTAGAAGATAACAATCAATCTAATTATGGTGGTTATCTTATGCGTGCGGCCGAAGCATGGTTTTCAAATTCAACATTTCAAGATGTTCTTTCTTGGTACGTCCGAGGAGCATCTTGTTAGTCTAAATATTCCACCTACGGCTGTAACAGCTAGACTGGGGGGACATGATGACGTATAGTCCCCAACCGGGCCATGAACCCGGCCCACGGGTACTACCCGCATCCGGCCCATCACGAATGGATTGGATTAATCCGTTAAGCTTATGGGCATAACTGAACAGTGGTCGCATAAAGTGTGTGCGGCCCACGGCCCGGTACATGAAACGCCCTTGACTCGAGGTTTTTTTTTTTGTTTTTTTTTTTTTTTTTTTTGATACACACTGTACCGACATGGAACCCATTCAAAACTTTAACATAAAGTTCATATATATAACTTGGAACATTTCTTTACATAACATGGCAAACGGAAACATGCTACTTCAAAATTAGGAAGTTTGCCAAACGCTCTCATAATCGACCCATTACTTACATGACTTGGTTATAAACTAATAAGACTACTTGACACCGAACATCAACATGATTCGTCACTGTTATAAACTTCTAAAAACATAAGGGGCGTTACAAGAAATATCAAAGTGCTAAAATGAGTCGCTCGTCACCTATATCGAGCGTAACCGTCTTCTTCCAAAATGCACTTCTAGTTACTATCTACAAGCCCCCAACATATACCTTCAATTTCCTACATAAGACATAAACTGAGAACGGTAAGTCCTTGTGACTTAGTGAGATAACAAAATCTGGATAATACTTGTAAACTTGATACATGAATCTATAACACAAATAATTCCATATATGGCACGACCAGGTCGTCATGTAACTTGTATGTGCTTGTTTGACTTGGGTCATCCACGAAGGACGTTAGGGCTGTATTAAGCTCATGTCATCCACTTAGGATGCTTGAGTCATCTACTTTGGATGCTATTATACAAGCACATGTCATCCACTTAGGATGCTTGAACGAGAATTTTATGTCATGCACCTCTTAGGCACGCTACATGTTATTGATGCATTTCTAAAGCACTCTATACTTAACAATGATGCTCCTTGTGAGCATAGTTAACATGGATACAATACTCCTTGTGAGTATCCTTATCATGATAATAATGCTCCTTGTGAGCATTTTAACCTTGGCTATTTTTCGGCTCAACCCGAATCATGATAAGTAATTACTTGGATATTTCCGAGTCTATAGACATGATAACCTTCGGTAAAAACTGAAGTTATTCAATATTCTTACCTCATGTTTAAACTAATAACATGAAGCTAATCCGTTACTCACCTCTAAGTCTTGATTATGCTTCCGTAAGCTTTCAAATAGTACCTTGATGAGGAATAGAATTTAACTATTGAATGATGTTAGTAACACACTAAGATCACCACAACTTGTATCCTTGTATCTTGTATCTTGAAGCTCCTGGAGTTAGATTTTTTTTCTAATGGATAAAGATAAGTATTTTCCCTCTTAAAGTTCTGTGATTACCACAACTCTGCCAACACACATCCACGTGTGTTATTTGTGGTTAATTACCTCAGTGCTAAGTTTTAAAGTCATAAGGGTAAAATTGTAATTTCTGCATTATAACGATTGTTAGTCCTTGGTGTTAAATACCTCGCACCGTTAGTCCTTTTCATTAACTATTTCCTTTAAATTTTTACTAGGTATTCTAATAACAATCAATTATATTTCTAAAACCATTCACAAGATATTCTTACTTATTTGACTATCGGGATTTGACTAGCCAATCACGTAAAACATTCAACTTATAAAGTCGTAGTCAATATTACACGATGACATTTTAGTAATAAAATACCTAAAATCCAATTTTGGGGTGTTACAACTCTCCCCCACTGGAATTGTTCGTGTCCACACGAACACCCTTGAGAAAACTATTATGCTTAAGTTATGTCCATCTTTTATATCTCCCCCACTAAGCTTATTCTTATGCATGGGATAATTTCATTTATACAAATTCTGAATTCTATCTAATATAACTTATAAACATATATTACCTGAACCTTCACCGACTTCATGTTTAGCTGCTGCTTCTGCTAATGTCATATGCACACGACCCCGTGTTCTTGCATTGCTCATTTCTCTATGGTCTACATTTTTGTATTGTCTATCGGTTTGTATCGTGGGTTTCCTTTTTGGGCAATCCTTACTGTCATGATCTATTTCGTTACATACATCGCAAACTCTCCTTGGTTTAACACAATCCCTGCTGAAATGACCAGTCTGACCACAACGATAACACTCATTTCTCCCCGCTCGACATTCACCGAAGTGCCTCTTCTTGCAAATCTTACATACTGGATAATCAAACTTCTGACTATTCCCCATTATTTCTGGTTTGTATCTCCTTTCTCCTTCTATTTTTGGCCTCTTTGAAGAAGAATCCCTGTGATCATGCCTTGGTTTCGGAGGACTAGGTACATCCCTCATGGTTTCTTGTTCCCGATCAAGTGCTGCATTCATCAAGTCATTAAAGTTTCGAAAATTACTTGTAGAAACAAACTCCCGAATATCTTTTCTTAGCAATTCTCTATAATGGTCCATTTGTTTCTTCTCATCATCAGCATACTCGGGTACAAATCAGGCTCGATCCATGAACATCCCAGTGAACTCACTCACCGTCTCGTTTGATGCATTCCGAGAAATTCTCTTCGGATCTTTCTCACTTCCGCTTCTAGTGCGAAAACTTTAAGAAACATATCTTTAAATTCTTGCCATTCTACTCTGTCTATCACTTCTGTTCCCTTACTACGTTTTGTTAAATCCCACCAGTCCTTCGCACGCTTCCTTAGCAAATATGCAGCAAACCCAACTTTAAATTCTGGTGGACATCTTCTTACATTAAATGCCTCTTTCATATCTAGCAGCCACCTGTAACTAAGTATCGGATCTTATTCACCTTGAAATTCAGGAGGATCACATGCCCCGAAACTTTCGTACCCAAAGTTGTTATGCTGTTGTTGGTTAATCCCGATTGCATTTTCTGCTATGTTCCCTGTACGTGGACCATCATTTCTCTTATTAAATTCATTTCTCACTACCTGAGTAACAGTTTCTGTAACCTTGTTCACGAGAGTTGGAACTAATGTTTCTAGTGCCCGAGAAACCTCACCTGCTATCAATTTCTTTAATTGATCTTGATCTTGGTCTGTTTCATTCAACTGTATATGATCCGAAGTTGTTTCATGTGTTATGCTCGGTCCACTTGATTCAACATTCACGGGTCGGTGCTTTTCTGTACTCATTTCTGGATTTTCTTGAATACTTGTCATTTCTGGTGAACTGAAAGTTAAACACTTTGACATATAAGATTCAATTGTCTATCTATAATCACAATTCATATTTCTAAAATCATATTCTCTTTATTTAGTTGCTAATATTAACACGTATCATTCTATTAGTCGGTGCTCTGCTTGTCTGCCTAGGTTCATTTTAGAAGTTCCTCGGGACGTTTTATGATCCCAATAATTTCAAGTTATATGACGTAACTATTATCACGTTGGCCAGGCGTCATAATACTTGCGTCACATAAACATGTCATTATTGCCATCATATTGCATCCCGAATCATAACTAAAACAACCTATGTGTCATCATGTTCTCTTCTGATATCGCTACTCTGCTATTTTTGTACTCTGAGCATACAATAAACTTCACGTTCTAACATATAATCTGCTAATTCTAACCATGATAATAAAGCATGGTATAAATATTATGCGCGCTACTGAAAATGGCATTCTATACTTGATAAAGTTAACTAAGCATAACATGTCACATATACTAATCATGAACAAAAGATGGTTCTAATAAAGCCTACATAGTACATAATAAGGTCTATATATTCTATGGCCAATAAAGAGCTATGGTTTAAGTCCAAATACCCTCCTACTAACGGCGGATACTCGAATCCCTCAAACCAAACGCTCTGATACCAACTTGAAACGCACTTGACCTTTTTGTTTTTTTATACACACTGTACCGACATGAACCCATTCAAAACTTTAACATAAAGTTCATATATATAACTTGGAACATTTCTTTACATAACATGGCAAACGGAAACATGCTACTTCAAAATTAGGGAGTTTGCTAAACGCTCCCATTTTTGGCCCATTACTTACATGACTTGGTTATAAACTAATAAGACTACTTGACACCGAACATAAACATGATTAGACACTGATTTAAACTTCTAAAAACATAAGGGGCGTTACAAGAAATATCAAAGTGCTAGAATGAGTCGCTCGTCACCTATATCGAGCGTAACCGTCTTCTCCCAAAATGCACTTCTAGTTACTATCTACAAGCCCCCAACATATACCTTCAATTACCTACATAAGACATAAACTGAGAACGGTAAGTCCTTATGACTTAGTGAGATAACAAAATCTGAATAATACTTGTAAACTTGTACATGAATCTATAACACAAATAATTCCATATATGGCACGACCATAAGTCGTCATGTAACTTGTATGTGCTTGTTTGACTTGGGTCATCCACGAAGGACGTTAGGGCTGTATTAAGCTCATGTCATCCACTTAGGATGCTTGAGTCATCCACTTTGGATGCTATTATACAAGCACATGTCATCCACTTAGGATGCTTGAACGAGAATTCTATGTCATGCAACTCTTAGGCACGCTACATGTCATTGATGCATTTCTAAAGCACTCTATACTTAACAATGATGCTCCTTGTGAGCATAGTTAACATGGATACAATACTCCTTGTGAGTACCCTTAGCATGATAATAATGCTCCTTGTGAGCATTTTAACCTTGGCTAGTTTTCGGCTCAACCCGAATCATGATAAGCAATTACTCAGATATTTCCGATTCTATAGACATGATAACCTTCGGTAAAAACTGAAGTTATTCAATATTCTTACCTCATGTTTAAACTAATAACACGAAGCTAATCCGTTACTCACCTCTAAGTCTTGATTATGCTTCCGTAAGCTTTCAAATAGTACCTTGATGAGGAATAGACTTTAACTATTGAATGATGTTAGTAACATACTAAGATCACCACAACTTGTATCCTTGTATCTTGTATCTTGAAGCTCCTGGAGTTGGATTTTTTTTTCTAATGGATAAAGATAAGTATTTTCCCTCTTAAAGTTATGTGATTACCACAACTCTGCCAACACACATCCACGTATGTTATTTGTGGTTAATTACCTCAGTGCTAAGTTTTAAAGTCATAAGGGTAAAATTGTAATTTCTGCATTATAACGATTGTTAGTCCTTGGTGTTAAATACCTCGCACCGTTAGTCCTTTTCATTAACTATTTCCTTTAAATTTTTACTAGGTATTCTAATAACAATCAATTATATTTCTAAAACCATTCATAAGATATTCTTACTTATTTGACTATCGGGATTTGACTAGCCAATCACGTAAAACATTCAACTTATAAAGTGGTAGTCAAAATTACACGATGACATTTTAGTAATAAAATACCTAAAATCCAATTTTGGGGTGTTACAGTACAGTCGGGCAGGGTTAGACAGAATCACAATCTTATTAGGATTGGGATTTACCTTCAAGTATAGGATATACATTAACCATAATTAGAAGATAACAATTAATCTAATTATGGTGGTTATCTTATGCTTGGGGCCGAAGTAAACAGTGGGCCCATTAGGGTTTCACTGTCTATATAAGGAACCCCAAGGGTTCCACAAAATTATTACATTCTCCATACTCTCATCTCACATCCGATTCTTAACTCTAACCGATTACTTACTCTCATGGCGGAGTCTAATCGTGGGATACGCTCCCACGGTAAGTCTAACGTGTGTTGCTTTAGTGTGCAGGATCTCAGCAAGTTATTCACTTGGTGCAAGAGCCGGAGCCCAGCCTACCCGAATTAAGCCTAATTCGGACCAAGCAAGGATCATCCAACTTTTGTATCAACAAGATACATCATAACATCAGTAGCTATAGGTTAGTAAAAATATAACAGTAGGTTATGTTAGATACATCAATGTTAGTTACTTATTACATCAGTAGGTTATGTTCGATCAATAGGTTATGTTAGTAATAGGTTATTTTTTTATGTTGATCCCAAACTTAGATCGATTTAGCTTTATGTATACGAGATTAGATCAAGTAATACACTTAGAGAAACCTTTGTATATGCTTATGAATCTAAGTGTTATGCGGAATTTAACACTTAAACAAGAACACACAATGATATAAACAAACTTTCACTTTGATTAACGATATCAAACTTGCTTACAATGAAAGTAGTTTACGAATGAAAACTTATATCAAACATTAACCTAAAGGTCTTCTTTTATAGACATAAGAAGCCTTGTACAATAATCTACGTATCAACTATTCTAGGTAAAGATAAATAGAGAAAATACATTGTTGTTCCTATCTTTACTAGAAGTAATCTAGAATACAATAAACGCGTAGAGTATATCTTCCATCAGTGCTTGTCTTCAATGTGTCAACGCTTGACTTTATCTTGTCAACGCTTGAGCTGTCAGCGCTTGTTTTGTTCTTGTCAACGCTTGTTTTACTCTTGTCAGCGCTCAAGTGACCTGGCCTTAATTTATTCCCAACAATCCTCCCCTAAACTTGATATCTACTCTTATGATCAAGTTTCTGAATAAGCATTAAGGACTAGTAGGAATCTTACCAACCTTATCATACTGATAATGAATAAATCTGATCAAATCTTTTGCCACGTCACTTGAATAATCAATCTCCAACTGAGTGTCCTTCATCTTCTCCAAAATATCCTTGGATATAAAATACTGACCATCCACAAGTAGATACTCAGCAAACTTTGTAGAACTCAAATGATAAACACCAGCAGCTGAATATAACCTCCATTGAAGACCACTGAGGTCATCTTCAAGATCCTTCCAAATAGCAGGATCCTCATCTCTTGGTCCACACATTCTTTTGAATGTGGACCACAATTTTATTCCATTTGCTGAAGCTGGTGCTTCAGCCTCATACTTGGTTTCTAGCAACCTCCATAGATCAACCAAGTCTTCTCTATCACAACTTGCAAATAAAGATATGAGAGTGGTAAAAGTGTGTACCTCTTTACCATATCTACCAATCTTCCAAAACCCACATTCATCTTCTTCATAGCTCACAATTGGGTTCCTGGAATCTAATGGTAACACTTGCACCATATCTGAAGCTTCTAATGGTGAGAGCTTGAGGCTCTTTCTTATAACAGCTTCACTTGGATATAGTGGATCCATATCTTTGGGAAACTCAAGAGAAATTCCCTTCTTCACTGGCCTGGGAACAAACATAGCTTTCTTGAGCTCCATTTCTTCTGCAAGTTCTTCCCTTCTTTCATCAGAAAGAAGTCTGAGAGTATTTGCTTCCTGTACTCTCACCCAAATGGGATAAGCCTTGCATTCTAACTCATCAAATGTCAATGCCTTCAACTTCTGATAAGTCCATCCAACTCCATGACATCTGAGCAACATGAAGTATAGCTCCCTTCTATCCCTTTTCAATTCTGAGAGAATATTGCTTGCCTTGTGTTTCAAAATTACCTGGCAATCCTTCTGAACTCTGAGAAGAATCTCTAAACCCCATATTTGATCTGAAATGGTCAAGTCTGGATTCTCCATACATCTCTCTTCCCAAGCATGATACATTTGAACCACCTCTGGCATGTCAAAGTTAACCTGCAATTTCAACTCTCTCAACCCTCCTTGGCCAACTCATCACCATACTCAAGTCTTTCTGGTTCTATAATCATCACACTTGAGTCTGAGCTAGCTCCATCACTTCCTTCTTCTGAAGTCACAACAAATGGTGACTCTATCATCTCCTTTTTATCCTGTTCCATGATTTGTGCAGCTAATCTTCTATCAAACTCAATTTGAGCTGCATCCTTTGGAACAATCTCTTCTACCATAATACCCTTACCCTTATCTGATGGTGCAATGGTTGGTAAGGTAGATGGTGATACCTGTGAAGAAACCTCCTTGATGATGGATGATGATTGGGATACATCACCCTCATGTGCAGGTCTGTCAACGCCCAATTTTGTTCTATCAGCGCCCAAAATATTTCTATCAGCGTCCAAATTCTCCTTGTCAACGCCCAAATATCCTGCCTCAGCGCCTTTTGTAACTTCTTCCAACATGGCTGTAAATGATAAATTCAAGTTGGTAGGAGAAACGAAGGACGTATCAAAACCTGTTTGTTTCTTCAAAGTGGTAAGGGCCTCAGCAACATCCAAGGATTGACCATCATGGCTGCCCTTATCACTCAGATTTATTGGATCTTCCTCCCCTTTGGAAGATTCCGCCATACCCCTCCTGGCACTAGCACTTTCCAAAACAACAATCCTCTCCCTCAATTGCTTGAGTTCAAGGCCTTGTGAGCTGACAACTTGTACCAAGTCTGCATTTTGCTTTTGCAAGCTCATGCAGACTGCCGTCAATTCCATAAGAGTCATTGGTTCCAGTCTGCCCTCTTCTAAAATGGGGATTTGACCTCCCAAGTCAGATTCATTGGGCATGGATGAGGACTTAATGATGGTGGGACTGCCTTGGCCAGCTTCTAAGCCAGAACCAAGAGTCCCAGCCTCATCCAGGTCACCAGCCACACTTGTGGTGGTGGTTCTCTCTGCTACATGGCTAGGACCACCAGAGGAGAACACTCCAGTAGTCCTTTGGCGTTTCATCAACCTATATTCAGGGGGTGTGGAAGATGGTGTAGAAGATTGGGTGGATGTGGGTTGGTTAAGGGGTGTTTGGGTTTGTAAAGGTTGTGTGTCAACGTTGGAAATAGGCACATCAACGCCAACATTTAATGTGTCAGCGTTGAAGGGTTTTGAGTCAATTTGCATGTGTTCAGGTGAAGGTAAAGGTTCAGGGATTGGTTCAAGTTGTGGTTGGGGGTCAATTTGGGGTTGGGGTCTGGTTGGGGTTGGGCTGCTGCAATGACAGCAAGCATAGCTTGGGTTAAAGGTAGGTCACGATGGGGTGGTGAGTTCATCTTCATAAAAATAGCTTTCTTTTGCTCAGGGATCTTATAAAAATCATTATGATCCCTTGTGCAATATTCTTGAACATCAAAAACCATTTGTAAAAATCGGGGATAAGCTAAAGTCATTTTGTTCCCCTTATTTTTACACATGCCCTCAAAAATCATTTTTGAATAATTAAATTTTTGCCCAGTTGCAATACACACAATAGCACTGGCAATGGATCTATTGATCTCATTCTGTGCAGTGCATTTGGGACTCAAACATTGAAGGAGGACATGTATGAGGTACTTCCAGGCTGGGGGAAATTCCTGCTTATGATACTTGTTTAGAGTACCTTCATCAGGAAAAGGATATCCCAAAGCCCTAAGCCCTTGTTCTATTTCATTTATGGGAAGGGTGGCTATACCATCAGCATCATCAAGATGCAAGGCTTGGCGTACCAAAGCCTCAGTAACCACCCAAGGTCTCCCATGAACAATAGAAGTCAATGTAGTCACTCTATTAACTGCTGAGGAACTGACAGTGTTCCAAAACTGTTTAATATGTGTGACTGGAATGAGTGGTGCATGAGAAAGAGCATACCTTAAAGGGGATGCGTTCAAATACGCCACCATTTGTGTGTATTAGGGAAACAGAGCATCATCAGCTTCAAGATACGCGATCATGTTGTGTTGAGATCTGAACCCCAATTCCAATTCTGATGGTTTAAACTTTGGTGCCATTGTTGAAAGCTGTTAAAATTGATTGAAGAAGATGAAGTTGATAAGAGAAAATTGTGTTAGACAAGAAATATAGATACCTTGTTTAAAAATAGGAGCCAAATTTATAGGAGAAGAAAATGCATGTGATAGGGCAAGTAGTTTCAAAAAGGAATCATGAAAATATTGAAAAATTATAAGTTTATCTCATGCATTAAATGAAAAGTAACAACTCCCCAAATTACGGCCTAAAAATTTGTCAAAAAGTAACAACTGGGTAGGACCCATTGAGTGTCAACGGTCAAAAATAACCTATCAACGCCCAACGGCTATAATCTTGTCAACGTTCGCCTATAGCCATGTCAGCGTCTAATTTGGTCACAACAACACTTGGAAAAATACTTGTTAGCGTCCAAAAATAATAAAAGTTTAAAAATGAAAAATGACCTTAACAAAGTAATTTATCCTAGAGAAGATAACCAAAAAGCTGATAATTATTATAGGGCGGCAAGCACTGTCCAGTTATGCACACTTGCATAAGCAAGATAGACATAACAGTCCTCTAGTGTCCCTTGCTAACCAAAACTCTTAACAACTAAGTTATCTTATAAAATTCCTTGTTACTCCAAGGTAATTCCCAAGTCTCCTAACAGACCACAACTAATTCTAGGCCAAAAATGTCTTGGCAGCATGCACAGTATATCAACTTTGCATGCTACAGTGCCTCATGATTTAGTAAAACTAACTCATACTCACCTGTGGACACAATCTAGAATTGTGATAAGAGTATCATATGGATACCCAAACATCCTAAGGGTTCCTAATACCTCCCCTTAAACTATGATACAAAAGTTTGCTAAAATCATGTATGAACATAAAAAATTTATGTCAAGATAGGAATGAAACATTCCAACCATCATCCATAAATAAAAACTTGTCTAAATGCTTCTCCATTGATCCATAAGCAACTCTGTATCCAATGGTATACTGGTAACACCATCTGCACATTTAGATTGAAAACCACAAAACTAACATTGTTGCTGACAACGCCCCGATAACACATGACAGCGTTGAGGGAAGCTTTGTCAGTGTTAGACAATTATATTGCTGACAACGTTACAAAAACACTTATCAGTGTTCAAGTAACCTTTGTCAGTGTTAGAAAAATATAGTGGAAAATCTAAATCATCATAAGACTAATAACAATGCATCATCCTGTACATACTTTTACAAAAAGACTCCAAAACACATATTATGTGAGATTGACCATTCCAATACTTGTTACCAAGTATTGAAACCTCCCAGCATCAAAAGGTTTAGTTAATAAATCTGACACATTTTCCTCAGTGTCAACCCTATCTGGTTGTATTAAACCTTTCTCAAAACAATCTCTTATAAAATGGTGTCTAATTTCTATGTGTTTAGTTTTAGAATGATGTACAGGATTCTTAATGATGCATAAAGTACTATTATTGTCAACAAATATCTTGGTATGCATGAAATTGTACCCATAATCCAACAGCTGATTCTGAATCCACAAAACTTGGTCACAACAAGCAGCTGCAGCCACATACTCAGCTTCAGTTGTAGAATTAGCCACCACTGTTTGTTTCTTGCATTGCCAAGATATCAACCTGCTCCCAAGAAACTGACATCCACCAGTTGTGGATTTCCTATCAAATTTATCACCTCCATAATCACTATCTGAATATGCAATTAGCTCCAATGGTGAATCCTTTGGGTACCATAAACCAAGACCAGGATAGCATCTTAGGTACCTAAAGATCCTCTTCACAGCATAAAGGTGGCATTCTTTGGGAGTCACTTGATGGCGTGCACAAGCACACACAGCAAACATGATGTCAGGTCTGGAGGCAGTAAGATACATCAATGATCCAATCATGGATCTATAGTGCCTGACATCAACATCTTTCCCATCTCCAATCTTTCCCCAATGGTGTTCTCTATCCATAGTAGTATTAGCCCTCTTTTCATGTGGAGAAAAGCCAAACTTCTTCAAGATTTCAGCCACATATTTGTCTTGGGAGATGAAGATACCATCTTCTTTCTGCTGAACTTGTAAACCAAGAAAGAAGTTCATCTCCCCCATAGCACTCATCTTGAATTTGTCTGTCATAAGCTTGGAGAAATCCTCACTCATCATTGGATCAGTAGACCCAAAAATGATATCATCAACATAGACCTGGACAAGCAACACATCCTTGCCTTTCTTCTTTGTAAACAGTGTCTGATCTATGGTGCCCCTCTTGAATCCATTGTCTACCAAATAGGTAGACAAAGTACCATACCATGCTCTAGGGGCTTGATAAAGGCCATACATAGCCTTTTTGACTCTATACACTTTATCTGGATGCTCTGGATCCTCAAAACCAGGAGGTTGCATTACATATACTTCCTCAACAATAGTGCCATAGAGAAAGGCACTCTTGACATCCATTTGATAGACTGTGAAGCCCATGCAGGATGCATAGGCTAGAAAAATCCTTATAGCTTCAATCCTTGCAACTGGTGCAAAGACTTCCTCATAGTCTATCCCTTCCTCTTGTGTATAACCTTGAGCCACTAACCTTGCCTTGTTTCTGACCACAATGCCTCTTTCATCTCTCTTGTTCCTGAGAACCCATCTTGTCCCTACAGGTCTGACATATCTAGGACAATCAACCAGCTCCCAAACATCCTGAATTGGAAATTGGTGAAGCTCATCCTGCATTGCTTCCACCCAACTTGGTTCTTTGAGAGCATC
The DNA here is from genome assembly GCA_025667525.1 of Glebionis coronaria. Classification (NCBI taxonomy): domain Eukaryota; kingdom Viridiplantae; phylum Streptophyta; class Magnoliopsida; order Asterales; family Asteraceae; genus Glebionis; species Glebionis coronaria. The sequence goes on from CM046881.1 coordinate 92,518,640, forward strand.
AAATATTTTCTTGGGTTCCTCTTGTGACAAAAAACAGGCAAACAAACATGCTTGCACAAGAGGGGTATCAACCTTCTTGTGTATATTGGCAATAAACCTACCAAGACCTTGATGAGATCTTCTAGTCTGAACTGGAGTATTAACATTACCAATGATTTGAGAAGGAGGATGATTCTTCATAACTGAAGTAAGTACTCCTCCCTCAAAAAGTCTGGTATCTTCAACTTCATTCTCCATGTTGCCAATGTCTTATTCATCAGACTCTCTTTCATCAATATGAGGGTGAACCTCTTCATAGATATTGGAAGGTTCACCTTGTTCAAAAATGGAAGAGAAAAGTTGTTCAGTATTGTTGTCAACGCCTGAATCTTGTTTGTCAGCGCTTGGGCTAACAACGCTTGAATTGTTGTTGTCAACGTCTGAACCATCAACGTCTGAATTGGTCTTGTAAGCGCTAGATTTGCCTTTGACAGCGCCTGAAGGACCATGCATGTTTGTATCTGGTGGTATTTGGAAACCACCAATATCTTTTCCAGCAGCAGCAGCAGCAAAGGCATCTGTCCAAATGGGAATTGTAACATATTCTTGGATAGGAGATGTCTTTTCTGCTTGTGATCCATCTTTTCATGAACCTGAGTACCTGAAACATCAACATCTTGTTCCTCCATAACATTTGAAGTTACCTTCACAATGTCTGGATTAGTGACAGGCATATAATTTAAAGTTCTAGATAAAGGTTCCAAGTCAAACAACCAATTAGGACCACTTTTAAGATCACTAGGTTTATTCTCTAAAAACCTAACATGTACTCTTTCAAGTATACGTTTTTCCTCTTTAAGATAAACCCTATATCCCTTGCGCTGCACTGAATACCCCATGAAGTAACCCTCATCACCTTTTGCACTAAATTTCCCTAAGGCATCACTAGTATCCAAAACTACTACATGACAACCAAAAGGTCTAAGAAAACCAATATTAGGTTTTCTACCCCAAAGTAACTCATAAGGTGTTTTGTTCTGAATTTTGTTAACCAATGCTCTATTTTGAACATAACAAGTTGTATTAACAGCCTCAGCCCAAAAGGCTATAGGAAAATGAGCATCAGCCAACATTGTTCTGGCTGCTTCAATTAGGGTTCTATTTTTCCTCTCAGCAACCCCATTTTGTTGTGGGGTTTTAGCAATACTAAATTGCCTAGTAATTCCTTTCCTGGCACAGAAATCATCTAGCTTCTTATTCCTAAATTCTCCACCATTATCACTCCTAAGCATTTTAACCTCATTGCCAGACCTTTTCTCAATCTAAGTGATAAAATCAATTAGAATATCAGTTGCGTCACTCTTCATAGCTAGAAAGAATGTCCAGGTAAACCTAGAAAAGTCATCTGTGATGACAAAGCAATATGACTTACCATTCAAACTTTCTATATTTGTTGGACCAAAGAGGTCCATGTGAAGCATATGAAGAGGTCTAGAACTAGTATGCACCTGTTTGGACTTGAATGAGACCTTGTGATGCTTGCCTTTAAAACATGCAACACAAGAGTGGTCATTGTGGAAGGCCTTCTCAGGCAAACCATCAACCAAACCAAGTCTCACAAGCCTATTTATATTTTTAAAATTTATGTGCCCTAGTCTCCTGTGCCACAAATTACTCTCATCTACTGAGGCTTTAGCATAAAAACAAGACATATTATTATTCATTTTAATCCCATTTAGATTCACATTGTGAATGTCCTTATGCCTAGGTGTTCTATACTCAATATATTTCTCATCAGGGATCTTAAAATCCTTGCTTAACACCAAACACTCAGTATCAGTAAACAGAACTTTATTTTTGTTATCACAAACTTGTGATACACTAAAAAGGTTGTAATCAAGTTCTTTTACCAGGAAGACGTTCTCAAAACGCAAATTCTTGGTGAGAAGGGTTCCTTTGCCTGTGATAGTACCATATCCGCCTCCAAAGTATACCTTATCACCATCCTTAATGGGAGTGAAGTTCGTCAAGTAGTCTTCCTTCCCTGTCATGTGCCTTGAGCATCCACTGTCCCAATATCCATAATCATTGACCTGTCGTTGAATGCCCTGCACATAAAGAAAACAAATTAGTTTTCTTTGGGAACCCAAGTCTTAAAAGACTTGGATTCATCTGGTTGTTCAATAAGAACAGACTTAGTTCTCACAACAACCCCATTCTCATCCTTCTTAGGATGAAATACCCAGTTAACCCCAATAGGTTTTGTAATGACCTTTGAAATGTAATTAAATCTGTTGCAGGTCATTGAAATCCCATTATCATTAGGGTTTTGATCTTTCTTGGGTCTCCATGTTCAGCTTGAAGAAGCTTTAGACCTCTTACCCTGTGGTTGCAAATATTTAGGTCTGTACATGTTTCTGTCAGCGTTGGAATTAGTCTTGTCAACGCTGAAATTACCCTTGTCAGCGTTGAACCTAGGGTTTGCTACAAAAACCCATTGCCTATTAGACCAGGTGTTTGTCTTTTGAAATGGTCTTTGTCCATGAGTGTTAGACCCTCTAGTAAAGAATGGGGCAGGTCTAATCACTTGTGGACTTTGCTGTACACAAGGTTTGGGTCTGACAACGTTTGACTTCCTAACAACGTTGACTTTCTTCCTATCAGCGCTGAAATTGTTCCTGTCAGCGCTGGCTTTGGGAGCGTTGACACACTTGTATGCCAAGTGTGAAAAGCTACCACAAGTGTAACAAGCTTTTCTAGATACAACCTTAGGTCTATAAGTGAAGAAGCCTGTTCCATTATTGCTAACTTGACTCTTGGGTGACCTAGTATTCCTATACATCTCTACATATTTAATGCTAGGTCTTCTATCAGTGTTTGAGCCTAGGTCAACAGCTTTACCAGTGATTGGGTTAGTAACCTTAATGGGTGTTGACTCATTGGGACTTTCACATAGCAAGCCACCCTTAACAAACAAAGTAGGGTTAGCTTTCTTCCATTCATTCAGATCAGTCAACTTTTGTTGGTACTCTTCAACTAGAGTGACAACTCTTGGTGGAGGAATGAATTCCTCCTCTTGGAGTTCTGGCAAACCAGTCCAAGATAAGTCCTTTTGTTGGACACCATAGAAGTCACCAGCTGGTGGTGGAACCAAAGAGTAATCATTCATCCCAATCCCAGTCATGTCCTTAGGATCTCTTTGTTTACCCACACAGTCTCCTAGGGTTTGGGTGGCTCTATCAAATCTTTGAATTTTAAGGCTAACATTATCTTTAATGGCCTCATCTAACTTAGCCTGTAATTCACCATTAACCCTTTCCATGATGTTTCTAATATCCATACTAGCATTTAACTCATGTTTTAAGATGTTTATTTTATCTTTTAAAACAAATTCCATTTTCTTGTATTCAAAAACGGTTTTCTCAGTTTCAGTGAGAGCTAGTTGGTAATTAGACAATTTACATCTTTCAATACTCATATCATCTAATAATCTTAACACCTCTTTGTTAAGTCTTTCAGTATTTAACCTACAACCTTTGCTACAAAAAGCGTCATCATATACCTCATTATCAGATGAAGAGGAGGAGTGTGCCATGAGAGCATATTCAACATGCTCTTCTTCTTTAATTTCAGCAACCAAAGCTTTATCCTCTTCAACATTCTTAGCCAGATAGCTCCAATCCCATCCCATACCATCAATTCCTTGAACTGCAACCATGGCTTTGGAATCCTGAGCTTTAACAACTTGACTTGAGGGTTTACCAGCATCAGATCTTCTAGGAGATCTGCATTCCCTCATGAAGTGCCCCATACGATGACAGTTGTAGCATTCAACTTTGGATTTATCAAATCCAGCTATGTCTTTAGCATTGAAGGTTATCTTCTTCTTATACCTTCTGTTCCACCTATTTGCTCTTATACTAGCAAGAGCCATGTTCCACTTAATGTCCATCTCTTCCAAGTGCTCATCACTTATCTGCTCAAGGTCCTCATATGTAATCACTGAACCATTGGGCAGAGAAGCAATATAAGCACATACAGTATCCAAATCTAAACCAGCAGGTTTAACTCTTGAGGAGTCACTCTTGAATGTGTCAGCGTCTGAATAGGAGACGTTGACAGGACTTGTTCCAGCGCTGACATATGATGATCCAGTAACTGGATGTATGTAAGAGTCCTTCTGATTGAATTGACCTTCACTATGAGAGAAGAAGGCCATGTTACTGGTGGTAGACTTGCTTCGATGCTCTAAAAGAGTTTCATCTTCCAACAGCCTTAGTTTGTTGTAGATGTCATCAAACGAGGAACTCTTGTAAGTATTGTTGGCAAGAATAGATCTTGCCTCAATCTTCCATGCCTCACCAAGACTTTTAAGAAAGGTAGTATTAATGTCAACATCACCAAGTTGTGTCCCCATGAAGGACAACTTGCTTGTAATGTCAAGTAATCTGCTTCTCACACTACTCAGTTTCTCATTGGGTTGAGCCTTGAAGACAGCATAATCATGCATGAGTTGCTTTTTCTTTTCTTCCTTAGTGTCTGCATTGCCACCATATGCAACTTCAAGAGCTGCCCAAAGATTCTTAGCAGATTCATAGCCTATGTATTTATGCTGGTTCTTTTGTCCCAAAGAGAGTTTCAGAATATTTAGGGTTTTCATGTCGACCCTTTTCTTTGCTATGTCATCAGCAGCCACAGCTCTACCATCTCCAGGTTTTTCTCTCTTGTCAGCTTCTGAACATCCAGCAACAGCTGTTCTTGCAGCAATGGCATTAGCAATCTTTTGGGCTCTGTCGAATGTGTTTCCATATTCAATAATCTCCTAGAGTGTGTAGTCATAGATCCCCAGATATTGCTCAAAGTTGAATTTCCACAAATCAAAGTTGGTTGCATCAAGCATGGGAATCTTGATGTTTGGTAAAGGTGAGGAGGAGGAAGTTATTGCTTCAGACATGATGTTGTTAGGGTTTTTGAGAAAATTAGGGTTTTGGTGATTTTTAGGGTTCTTGTGTTCTTTAAGATCAAAAGTTCCTCAACAAGCTCTGATACCACTTGTTGATCCCAAACTTAGATCGATTTAGCTTTATGTATACGAGATTAGATCAAGTAATACACTTAGAGAAACCTTTGTATATGCTTATGAATCTAAGTGTTATGCGAAATTTAACACTTAAACAAGAACACACAATGATATAAACAAACTTTCACTTTGATTAACGATATCAAACTTGCTTACAATGAAAGTAGTTTACGAATGAAAACTTATATCAAACATTAACCTAAAGGTCTTCTTTTATAGACATAAGAAGCCTTGTACAATAATCTACGTATCAACTATTCTAGGTAAAGATAAATATAGAAAATACATTGTTGTTCCTATCTTTACTAGAAGTAATCTAGAATACAATAAACGCGTAGAGTATATCTTCCATCAGTGCTTGTCTTCAATGTGTCAACGCTTTACTTTATCTTGTCAACGCTTGAGCTGTCAGCGCTTGTTTTGTTCTTGTTAACGCTTGTTTTACTCTTGTCAGCGCTCAAGTGATCTGGCCTTAATTTATTCCCAACATTTTATGTAAATTTCCCCGTTGTACCCGTATCTTAAATTTTAGGATGTTGTCGTTTCCCGGTGCCCGTACCCGTCCCGGTCCCCGTTTCCGTACCCGTGCAACTTAGATTGCAACATGTCAAACCAGTTAAAGATATAACTTCAAATTAAAAAGTGAGGCCAAATGAAAGAACAGTTTGAAATTAAATTGATTGTTAAAGTAATGAATTACGTAGTTGATAATGTAATAAGATGTTGTAGCCAATTGTATCCCACATCGACCAGAATATAAACATATAGGCGCTTTATATATCCCTGAAAGTTGCATGACACTCGTCCCTTCGGGGACATCTGATAAAATTGGAACAATACAGAGACCATTAGCATGGCCCCTGCGCATGGATGACACGCACAAATCGAGTAATGGTCCAAATTTTTTTCTCAACCATATTCTTCATTGCTAGATTCCAGTTTTTTTGGCTGCTCGTGACGCTGAGATGGTGGACCAACCATATTCTTCATTGCTAGAGCCCAGTTTTTTTGGCTGCTCGTGACGCTGAGATGGTGGACCACCTCCTAGCTCCGTATATTGATTGAATATCAGATGCTCCATATAGAAGTGCTTAATACGTGAGAATCCTGATTTTTGGATTCTCTTGTCATCCTTAATAGTAAATCGGTTGATGCTAATGTTCAAGTTATGAACCGGATCCTAGCTCAGCTCAGGCACTTAAATTTTAACTGGGACTCGGCGACTAAATGTGAATTGCTATATCAACATTACTTTGTGTGGCTGTGCCTATTTATGCCTAAACTTTCTTGGAAGTCCTTAAGCACTCAACAGTATGGAGCAAGAATATCTGATGCTTAGTTTTTAGCATGGTATTGTAAGGCATAATGTTAAACAAATTTAATCGTGTCACAAAAGCGGTAGCCACGAAATTTGCTGTATCATTCATGATACAACAATCAATTTCAAAACAATGCATCACTTTATTTGCACAAGGAAAAGCTCTCCACTCAAATTGTTCTGTTTTGACGGGTCAAAGTGACTTTGGATTGTGGATTTTGGTTCATATGACCCATTTGACCCGTTTAACCACCCCTGTTCGTTGTAGGTATACTCTCGCAAACCAAAAGTTTAGCTGTATTAGTTATGTTGACTTGTTTCTCTTATAAAATCCAGAGATGAGGATAGTCTTGTCATGTGAAAAACCTTAAACTGTTCAAAGAGCAACTACTGACTAGGTTAGTTAGCAATAAAACAGAAATGTCCATTGTCCTGAAAAGGTCATCTTTTGCTTATAAAACCAACTAAAAAAGTCACCTGTTGTTTATAAAATCCAACTGAAGAGATATTAACTATAAACAAGCAAAAACCGATAAACATATCCAAGATCGCGAAAAATAAACTTTGAACTATAGATCGGAGGGGTGTGCAAAGCCAAGGCAGTAGTGCAACGAGCAAAAAGAAAGTTAAAAACTGGAGCACGACAAAACAATATTAAAAAATAAATGAATTAATTTTTTATGAATAGGGAGATAGTCTATAATCTTCCTCGGTTTAGCATTGTGGCTTAGAGCATTCAGGTGCCATTGGCCAAATGACATGTATATGTGGTATCATTGACCTGAATGGATAATTTTGCAAGCTAGTTAGATTGAACTTGAATCACAATGTTATACAAATGGATAATACATTTATATGCTCTGTGTAATATAAGAAAGTCACTTATAAGTTTTAAGCGTGTAAGCTTTAATTTTCTTTTTCGATACTTATAGGCATCGAGATCATTTTTCCTGTTGGTTGGAAACATTTGAGAGTAGCAACAATATATCTTGACCAGCATGTACAAAACTACAAAAGTTCACCACTCAATTTAACGATTGATAAGTTGCAGACTGATTTCATACAGGGAAGTTGGCTTAAGGCTACATTGCCAGTTACCAACAGGAGAAGCCTTGAACATCACAAGTCTGTCAGCTTATCCAAACTCATCAACCGATGCGCCCAACCTATCAGTAGCGCTGATTCAAAGCAGTCCAACATCAGTTGTTCATGAATGGATCTTGTAGTAAACCCTGATTATCTCAGGACATTTTGTGAAGACACTCAACTAGACCAACACAGACAAAATCTTGAGAAACTCTCAGAAGGAAGACCATACCTCTCATCACATCTTTACATTCACTCAGTTGTATCTACGACATCAATCCCCGTGCGTATAGAAACAGAACTTGAGGAACTGAATGAAACTCACGTGACCCAACTTGCCAAGGAAGTGCTGAAAACATGGTTGGATATATGTGCTTTTAGAGAAAGGACAGTGGGTGAAAATGAGACCATTAATATTGAGCCTGCCAAGGTTTTCTGGGCAAGAAAATGCTAACCGCGTTCTAGAAGCCTTACAACTATTTTATGTGAAATTTTAAATATGTATTACACCAAACAGGTTCTATTTTAAGCTCTGCAAAAAAAAAGTGATATACATAACTCTTATAAGAGGTATAAGAAATATGCTATCACTTTAATATTAGGAGTAACAATAAGCTTAATATATCTATACAATTATTGATTCTTTTTTCGATGTGGGATTGTTGAATCCAAACAAACCTACATATTTCTATCTTTCTCTTTAGGGTTATTATAGTCTTCATGTTAATTACAGTAGGGATCATCTTTTCTAAATTGAATTTAGAACTAAGAAGCTATAACATCAACTGCTAAAACAGTATCCATCTATCAAAAATTTCATTTATTAATCATACTAACGATAATGTATTGAACACATACGAATTTTGAACTCATGAACCATAGACTTGTTGAGATGATGTTAGTCACTTGACGTAATACCTCTTGGTAACATGGTCACGTATCTTATGTATTGCTTTAAGAATAAACCATCACAGAATAATTGCTAAAGAAAAATTTTATTTAAGACCAAAAGCTTCCAATTTATTTTTTTAATTTAGAACATTATGGATCATATAAAAGTTTTAAATTAGAACATTATGTGATCCAGGTGGGGGCATTAAAGTTATTTGGATGGCTAAGAGCTAGGGGAAACTAGGGCTCGAGTGTTTGTGTGGCTAATAGGTTGTTTTGTGATGGCACATGATGTGGCGTACCATGTGTCCTCATGGACACTAGGAAGGCTTGACACAACTTTCTAACGGTGTTGGCCACTTACTTGACCAAGGTTGCGCCCCCTTCTTAGACCAACAAATTTTTTAGTGAAGATCAGTTTTCTGTGTTACATGTGGAATATGGGGTAGTCGTTCTGAAAAGTAGATATGTAGCATGCTCGACTGGCTGTAAATTCCTTCAGAAACACAAACATTTTCAACACACACTAGTAAACGCGCATCATAATAGAAACCAGTCTTATTTCTTATACTCATCATTTCTACAAGATGCAAGATATCATGGCTTGTTTGTACATTTTGACATGTCACTAGGCCTAATATGAATCGGTGTAAGATGAGCCACAACGAGATGGTAGAGGTTTTACAATCTTTATTCAATGGCCCTTTGATTGTTCGAAGTTCGCGATCCATTCATCCAACAAGGTCTCAAGTAATGCCAGATGATGTGGGTAGATATCAACAAAACAAGTGAATCACAAATAGCATCAAATTTATAAACTTCTGTGTATATTTGTATTATGACTATTATCGGTATAATCACATCCATCGGAAACACCTTTAATTCTTCAACATGTCGTAAAACCTTATGCAAAATAGTGTGAACATTTTCTTCCTTTCGGTGATATATCGTGTCAAAAAACACAAGAAAAAAACGTATTTTGTATATAAAAAGTTATTGTCGGGCTAAGAAGGGGTCAACCATGTTCGAGGGAACGGGGCGATGTGACTGTAACATTTAGAGTGTCTCCAAACGGCTTCACATAGCCGTTCACCTAGCCAATTCTTGCACTTCAATTCCCTAACCAGAAGGTTGGATCAGACCTTCCTAGTCTCCACAGGGTCACACGGTGCGCATCATCTTGTGCAACACCAGACGACTACTCTCACCTCGGACAGCCATCCCCACAGACGCTCGAGCCAAAGTTGCCCCTAGCTCTTAGCCCTTCAATAACTTTAATGCCCCCACTTGGGTCACAAGCCCACGCTACTGGACTCGGCAAACGAAATTGCCCAAAAGGTTCCTTTTAAATATCAATTTGGTTTTATCTTCTGGCGATGTGGGATACTTTAAAGTTTTGAATATTTCACTTGCAACTTTATTAGTACTATACACATGGCTGAATGTCCTTTTCTGAGCCATTTTTTTTAACAGTTTGAAGTTATTTTTTACCCAAAGAAGTTTACTGTTGTGTAGTTTGATGGACCAGGTGATAGTTGAACTAATAGTTGCTTAAAGCGGAAAACGGATGAGTTGGATATGAGATGATAAAAACATGTGATCGGTTTTTTGGGAGGGATAAGCTTGTGAAGAAGGAAGCTTATCCCCGCCCCGACTGTCAGCTGCTGGCTCTCTCCATCTCTCTTAAACTTCCCCCGGTTTCGGCCCGAGCTGTATGAAGTAGAAACTCGTCCCACGTACGGTTCGGAGGCCGAGCCCCACCCCAGCAGTAAGGGTGCGGCTTAGGTTAACTAACACAAGCCACAAAAATCAAAGAAGACGCACGAAGGAAGGCAGTAGCACTAGCTTGAGAATTTGTTCCAAGGAAGTAGGAATGCAGGGTTATTGCCATTTGCCAGTGGAGAGTTGTCGTTTGGTGTAGGCACAAAATGTGCACCTACTCTCCCTGAGCGAGTAACTAGGAAGGCTATTATGCCGTTTTGAGACACTCTCGAAGAGCACCGTTGCATCACCCCATTCACTAGATTATCGTTTACCCTTCTTAGCTCAATGGTAAGTTTTTATAATTTAAACTTTTTTGAGACGATAACAATATCATTTTGCATAAACTCTCTCATAAGTAACCGTTTATATCAGAAAGATAATTTATATTCTTATCACTTATTGTAGATAATCTGTATAAATTGAAATGACCAATTGAACCATGATCAACAAATTTATAAACGAAACTTACCAAACGGGTCACAAGAACTAACCATAAGTGCAATCTGTGAGGTAAAAACCAAACCTATAGCAAGCTATCCCCACAGACTGATATATCTTCTGTTAATTTAGGGTTCGATGCAATTTTATGAAGACTAAGAACATCAAAAGCTTTACGTGAGATCGACTCATGTCGAGGCCTTATATAATGTATGGATTGCAAACTTTGAACAGTTAAAGGCCCGTGGAATAAAGGTTTAACGGGGACTTGTATTGTTTATGGAGGCTTGAATCATATATTGATGTGCATGTGTCCCATTCCTTATGGAATTAGAAAGATTACATATGTGGTTTTAGTCTTTTTAGAGCCACAGTTTCTTTGGCACGCCAGTGTTATGAATTGCTATATCAGCATCACTTTCTACGTTTGTGTGGCAATCGTCGTTGTAAAAGATAATATAAGGACAAAACCTTCTTTCACTACTTCGGCCATAGAATATATACCTACTGCTTTTAATGTAGTACTGTCAAAAACTAAAACAAACGGATGTGAGTGACACAATAACGGTAGACAAGGAGTTTGTTTCAAGAAACTATTAACCTTGCACTAGAATCCATGTGAGAAGTTTTCTAAACCAATCTCCTATCATATAATGATGCTGATATATTTTCACTCCTTTTTTAATTAGACATCACATATTTAGACATGGTTCAGTTCGGCTGGGTCAGAGATAGCAATTTCTGGCTTGCCCGTTCCAAGTTACGAGTTGGATCATGTGGCCTGAGCGAAAGCTTGAGTCACATGATTCCTAAAGAAGGGAGCAATGTGTTAGGCTGGGTTCACAGAGCTGCGACTGACTACCCCTCTCTTGACAGTGGAAGGACAAGAAGCTTGGGCTATTCAGGCTCATCTAGCCGACTGATCCTTCTCAATTGAACACCCACTTTTTATTCTACACAATAACTTTTTCATCATCATGTCGATAGTATTTAGAAACAAGTTCGGGCTAATTCTTAATAGAACACCTACTATTTTTCTACAATATACTTTTAGTAAATTATAAAGTCGGAGAGCGAGATGGGAATTCTGCAAATAAATTCAGGAACATATATCATCTGATAGGATAAGGTCGTCTCACTTGGAAAGGTGTCTTAGACTCTTAGTTGGAGCATCGGACATTTGAAATAGCGACTTCCAGACATTGTTAAAAGGATGTTTAGTCAGCCAAACAGTGCCAACGTCAAATAAGAGGGAAGAATCTACTTAAATTCGGTCTTAAGGCGAAGCTTCTGTGACCGGTGACATATCAGTCAGTCACGATGAAACCCATACCCACATTATTACATGTGAACTTTAGAGATGATACACAAAACAGGTTCTAATAAGCTCTGCAATGAATTTGATTTACCAAATCTAAAGTCTCAAGGTTTTAGAATACCAAATGAAAAGTTTCAAAAATTTTTAGAAAATATGAAACGATTTGTATATAAAAATTAGATTGAAGGCTTGTAAAAAATGTTAGACATTAGATAAAACAATATACATACCATAAGGTTGTATGAGCCATAAGCTATAATGACTTCATAATGCATACTGTTATATGTTTAAAACAACCATAAGCTTATATCCATATGGCTATTTGATTTTTTTTCCGATGTGGGATTGTTGAATCCAACAAACCTATCATATTTCCGTTTCTCTTTAGATTTATCATAATCTCATGTTAATTACAGGACATCTTTTCTAAACTGGATTTAGAACTTAGAAGCTATAACATCAACAGCTAAAACTGCATTCATCTATCAAAATTTTCATTTATCAATCATACTAACAGTAATGTATTGAACACATGAATTTTGAACTCATGAACCATAGACTTTAAGATGATTGAAACCAAATCTTCCATGACTTGATATGTGATATGTGATATGTTTTGGTTGGGCGCGGCACGTGTCACACATTAATGTAGTCCTTTTGCTAAAGGAAAGTAATGTAAATACAAATTCCTAAAACTAACATCTACACTTTGCGGGCTACATTAATGTGTGACACGTGCCGCGCCCAACCAAAACATGAAGTCCCCACTCCCCATGGGAACTTGAGTAGAAATGAAACCGTTAATTCCATATCACACGAGAAAACTCCCTATGAATACATTGCTCACATGAAGTACAATGTTCAAATGTATGTATATGTATCATATAGATACAAAGTTCACATGTAAATGCTAGATAAATACAATGCTCACATTGTAATACCATGAATGAGCCTCAGCTAAAATGCAAGTAATTGTATATAAACCATCTACACTTTGCGGACTAAATTAACATGTGGTGCGTTGCCAGAACATGCTGAAACTTGCATTCTCTATCAACTAACTTACAGCAACTTAAGAGTTGGAACTTAAAAATAAACCATCAATGTGACTGCTTTGTAAATATTTCTACACTGAACTAGCTAACATTTGGCATGTATTGCAAAGGCTTAATCAATGATCAGCGATCTCGCATTGAAACATAAAGAGGGTATGACAAAAAAAATATTATTTCCAGAGTCTTGAGCATAATAATTTCAATACATCAAACACCCACAAACAATAATCATGTTCTGGTTTTACATCACATTTCTAAACCCTTCTTTTCTAGTTTGGGACTCCAGACTTGTACTACAACTTCTACATAAAAACCCTATCAATCAAATCTTTTAACAAAAACAAAATACCTCCAATAAACATCCCACAAGGTAGGTTAAATACCCAAACCAAACATCACCCTTGCCCCATGTTCGAAGATGACCCACCTGAAGCTGGCTGCTTAGCTACATATATTTGCTTTACTTTTGTTGAATGCGGGAAGTTTTTATCTGCCCCCATGGACTGGTATCTTCCATGGAAGCCTGTCCGACGGTTGGACCACTGACCCGTTGATTTGTTCCTTGGAGACACTCCTCCACCTCTTTGATAACCGTAACCACCATGATTATTATGGTTACTGTATTGTTGAGACATATTCTTACCCTGTTGGTGGTGTTGATTCTTGAAGGCATTTGTCTCGGCACTGCTTCCACCAACACCAACACCGCCACCACCTCTCTGAGCACCATCTCCAGTCTTTGGGGTTCCTGAGGAGATGTGGCTGACGGCGACTGATGCAGACGTGGTAGACATGGATGGCCCAGATGAGTCTACCAACCCTAGTTCATCAGGAAAATGGGTGATTGTTGAATCTCTTGGAACAGGAAACACAAGCCCATTGCTAACAGAAGGGGATGAAGCTTGAGGTTCAGAAAATCTATTGGGAGGAAATGCTGAATGGTCAACAGGGTGTCCTCCATGGCTGCTGAGCTGGGAAGGACCGGTCATGGCTTCTGTTTGTTGCTGTAATGGCAGCGACATTGGCACTGAGTGGAGAGGTGATGCAGGTACGTGAGACCAGCGAGGTTGGACCGACATGTCTGGTGCAGTCTGTTTAGATATTTAACCGAGTTTTGTTAGTACCATCACTATCAAAATAAGCACATATTGACCAAAGAGAAATTTTACCTGAAATGGAGGTGCGTCAAACATGGTCAAAGGCGAACCCATAGGCATTAGAGGAGAGCCAGGGGCAAGATGCATGTTCGAAGGATTACGCGGTCCAGAAACCATATTTATTGAATTCATATCATCTTCGCCTCTACCTGAAGCAGAAGATGTCCGATCATGCTTCCAGTCAGGTTGTTTTCCAGAGGGGATGTATGTGGCACCCATAAAGCTCAAGCCAACCTGCCCAAACTGACCAACCGGAGCATAATGATTATAAACAACCATATGTGGTGGAGCTTGAACGCCAGGCATACCTCCTGGGTTACCAATGAAAGGAGGTGGGAATCCGGCAGGCCCACCATAAAATGAGTCCATGCCAGAATGGTTTTGCCAGGGAGCAATATGTCTCGAGCCTGAACCAGTTGTCTTTTGGGATTGTGATTGAGTCCCACCAGATTCGTCATGTGGGCCGAAGGCAAAAACGGGACCACTCATCATGGAATGGTTCATATCATAGAACGGAAAGTGAGAAGGTGTGGCACCATGGAAATGAGAAAGCATTTGAGGGGATGAGCCCTGAGGACTTGGAAGAGGCGGCCATAAAGATATTGGTGGATTTTCTACAGAAAGATCAGCGGGGAGGGATACACTAAGAGATTCCTCAGGCTTCGTTTGACTTCCAGATTGTTGATCCCCGGCCAAACCTGCAAAACCCATAAATTATTAGTACATACATATAAAAAAAATCAGTCATCAGAATGCAAGAAACAATTGTATTACCTCCATGGATATCCTCAACTGCACCTCCAAAACTTTTGGTACTTGAAACCACTGGTCCCAAGCCATTGACAACGATTTCCTCCGTATCAATGGCTGCCACAGCAACTGCGGAAGCAGCAACGCCAACTTTATCCTCACAATCTTCTTTGAGAGTATGAGATTCACTAGGGAGCTCATCTTTTTTGAAGAAAATATCATTTTCTGTTGTTGAATTATTTTGCGTCATGTCAGAACGAAACGACCCAGGAGCCCCAATAACATGTGAAACAACACGGCTACTAGGAGGAAGTACTGTTGGTGAGGTAACTGCCCCTGTTCATGTATAGATAGGATAACATCATTAGAAAGTTGAATCTGAGAACATAAATATATGTTCTTTTATATTTCAAAAAGCATAAGCTTTACCAAACTGAATTCTTTCACCAGCAAGCAGAGAGTTGATTGGGCTTGAGGACGATGATACTGTTTTTCCCTTTGCCAAGATTGATGATGATGACAAAATGGGTTCATCGGTGGCATGATCACCAATAGATGTTACATGTGTCGTGTTGAACCTTGCAGGCTTCATCGCGTCATCAAGTTGTGTCTGAGTTAAAGGCATGACCTGTAGTTTTTTCTACATTAGCTAACAATACAAATAATTATCTTGCAGAAAACCCAAAAGAATGATATATCATCAACAGTAAGTGACGTCAAAATAAAAGCCAGCCGATAATCAGTTGGCACAAAATTAATTGTCCAAAAAGGTAAAGTTTTCACCTGTTGATCCATTCGTGCATTGCCCCAGTCGCCCAAAGATGTCTGCACATTATCAGCAGCCTTATATTCAGTCTCAAACGTTACATCTGAGCCATGATCCTCAGCAGCACCAGATATGGCAGACGTGGATCCTCTTTGGACGGTCCTGTAGAACAATCTTATGGTTAACAATGTAACAAATAAAGATTCAGCTCCTATATACCATTTAACAATATTTGCAGTTCCCATGAGAGAAAATATACTTGCTAGTATGCGATCGTATCCCAATCTGGGCATCAGTGTCCACAGTAGGAGTGCCGATTGGAGCCAATGGATGAGAAGCCATTGATGGTTCTTTATTCACCATGCCTCGTCCCTCAGGACGGATGTTGCTTGATGCTTCTCCAACGAATGATGCAGCTACTTTATTTGAACCCGTTTGAACTACAGAGCCTTGAAAAGAAGGGCGCGGCTTCCGTAGTTGCTGATAAATTAAAATTCAAAATTAAAATGTAAGCATTATCAAGCATGAATAGAAAAGAAAACTTTCAATGCAATTAATATATTAACAGAAACCTTTGTAACACGTGACTTTGCCTTGATTTCTTTTTCTCTCTGTTCGCGCCGATCATTCAACATTTGTCGTTTTGACCTCACCTCTATAAAGTCATCTTCATCACTTGGGCATTCAATGCCTGGTTGCTTGAAAACACGTACAACACCACTTTGCAAAGGTGCATCATCCTCTTCCGGAATATTCCTCTTTAGGTTGCCTTCAATAGAAGATGAGGTCGCCTGAGTTCTCGTTCTTTCAGTTTCTTTTTCTTCCTTGCTCTCAGAAATTATCTCCTGAGAAGCCGAAGCTTCAGGTACAGCCCGCTTCATTGACACAGTGGACGCTACAGGACGCCTATACCCACTTCTGGGACCTGTGCCTTTATTGTTATACCTGTCATATAACCCTGAACTGTTAAATGAACCCGTGCCAAAATTCTGCCTTCTGTCAGTATTCTCCCGAACACGGAACTCGGTTCGTTGAATTGGACGTCGAGGTCTTCTCTGAAATTCGCTAGATCCCGAGTGCTCGTACGGCTGAAACGATCTTGAACCAGAATTTCTGGCTGGGTAAACATTTCTTTTCCCCCTGTTAGGAAATGGACCAGGAGCCTTTGACAGAGGCACATTTTTATCACCCTTTTCTTCAGTTTGTGTAGCTGCTTTAGATCCAATTCCGTTATCACCAGAATTATTTCGACTGTTTTGTACATTGTATTCTGCATACCCATTTGTAGTCGACCAATTATCATGTGTTATGTCCGGCATTTTCGAAACATTACCTGATTGATTATTTGACACATTGACTGAATTGGCATCCTTATTCATGTTATTAGCGGTATTTTCTTGAGAGAACTGATTAGAAAAAGAATTTCCTGAACTCGGATTCATATTAAATTGTGTATGGTGAATGTTTGGCTGAACAAGCGAAATGGGTTGTGTAGGTATTGGAAGAATCCCCTGGGGAACAGGAGATGTATACCTCAGCTGACCAAATTGAAAGAGAGGTTGGGACGGGTTTATGTGGCCCATGGATGAAGCAACAGGTGGCTGAAAATGGAGAGGCATCTGTATTGAACCGATTTGTATGGCTGGAACTGGAGATGGTATAAGTGTAGGCCCAGAAAAGAGCCCAAACTGCAGCCTAACTGGTAAATCAGTTTGGCTTGGAAGCGATGACGATGCAGGAATGGTAGACTGACCAGAAGAATTTGACGCCATCTCAACCGTAGACGAAGTTGATATGTTAGCATTTTGGGGCTGTTCACAGATCACTGCATCAACTGGTCCTTGTTTTTCTGTTACACCAGCCGCAGGAACTTCTGGTTTATCAATCGTATTTCCGTCTGTTTTAGAATCTCTCTCAAACTCGTCACCCGGAATTCTAACTTCAACACCCTCATTAAAGCCTAAGACCAAATTTTCCATCGCATCAGTTGTGTTTTTCTCTTCGAGATGCATGTCTTCAAATTCTTGTGTCAGGTTGATGTTCTCATCTGGCCCTTCATGCGCTTCATCTTCTTCCCCATAACCATCATCTTCGTCATACTCTTCCTGCTCCTGCATCTCATTATGATTCTCAAGACTCCATTCGTCATCCTCGTCAGCTGAAACAGACTTGTTTGCAGGCTCGTCATTCACTACATCATTACCTTCGGCTGCAGTCGGTATAACTGAAGAATCATCCAGCTCATCATGAGAGAGAGGTGTTGGCGAGCTTGGTGGACTAGACACAGACAGAGATGACTGTGAGTCACACCTCAATGTATCGTTCTTATCCAGCTTCTGTTCCATAATTTCTTGTTGAAGATCAGATTGTTCAAGCTTGTCCTGAGGACCACCATAATTACCAGTTCTCGCTGTTGATTCTAAAGAGCTTGAAGGAGCAGAGAGCTCATTCTCCCCTCTTACTGAAGATTTGGGCCCAGATGCTAGTGATGGAGGTGGGAGAACTCGAGGCTGTTTCATAGAATATCGTGACCTCCCATATGAATTCATATACAACTGATCCGAGTAAGGAGAACGAGCATTGCCACGAGAATGCCCTTGTCCCCAACCAGCTTCACCGTATTTCTCAACACCATTGTCATAAAATTCAGACTCCATGTTTCTGCCATAAGGTTCTGCATCCCCAAAAGAACTCCACCTATTATCTCGCTCTCCTAGATAAGGAAATCCGTCAGTATCGTGATCTGGCATCCCCCCTCTATAAGGAGCAGACCTTGAAGACGTGTACGTACCTCCATATATATCTTTCCTGGGAAGCGATCTCCCAACAGTGGATGCTTCTCGCCTAGGACTATGAAGACCATTTTCCTGATCATTTGGTAGAAATGATGAGTTGCTTCCGACTTCAAGTGTGTCCCTTTTCCATGGATTAGCAGGGTTTCTTCTGTCAACAAAGCTGGATGAAACTTCTCTAGAGTATTGAGGCCGATCAAAGGGCCTTTCAATCGCAGATGACTCAGAACTTGCTGAAGTTGTTATTCTCTCGACCATCCTCTGATTAATCTCCCAGTTATCAAGATCTGAATCCATAGATGCATCGCTACCTTTTCCACCAGCAGGAACTTCCTCGTCTGCAGCAACAGGAACTAAAGTACCGCTCTTTCCAACTTCAGCCCCCCGCATTGCCATTTTCGCTTCTAATTCTAGAAGCTTCTGTTTAGCAGCTTGTTTCCTCCGCTCTTCTTCAAGAAACAACCTCTTTTTTTCCTCTTCCCGGGCAATCTTCAGCTCTTCAGCTTTCTGAATAGCTTCCAACCTCTCTTGCTCTGCTCTCCAAACAGCTTCCCGGGCTTCATCTTCCATCCTTCTTCGCCTCTCTTCTTCTTCAATAGTTACCCTTCGTCTTTCTTCATCCTCTCTCCGTGCTTGCTCCAAAACTCTTTCTTGTTCTTCAACAACCCTCTGTCGTTCCATCTCTTGCATCTTCTGGACTCTCTCAAGTTCAGCTTCGAATGACTCCCTAACAGGATCATGGAAATCTGTCTGTGTTACCACATCCTTCTTCCTTTTGACTAATCCAACCAAGTTTCCAGTAAACGGGTCTCTTTCATCATAAGGTTCATCTACGTAACTTCGTTCAGTCTTTGAGTAAGAAGATTTCTCCCTACCAAAATTCAACATTGGGTCATTCATAGTAAGCCCTTTACTACCTGATGAAAAAGACGATTTTGACCCTGCGTAGTTCTGGTAACCTTCGCTTCTGTATCGTGGAGATTCAACCGACTGATTTTGATTCCAGTATCGCTGTGCCCCTTGTCTCCCTTGCGCTGTATCCCTTCTCGCATATGATTGGTCCCTGTTTTCTGTCACCCCACCATGATGAGCATTATTGTCTCCCACATATGGCGTGTATTTACTGTTGCTATACGCAGTTGCCCTATTCCCCCCGTTATTTATAAACTGTGCAGCGGTAGGTCTATCTTTAACAGCAGATGAACTCCTCCAAGAGTTGCTATTACTGTCTTCCCTGCTAGGCAGACTTATTTCTGTCCGGTAAGGCTCGGGTTTGATAACTTCAGAGGTATAACTCTTCGAAATATTACCAAAGGGCTGACCACGTCTTTCAGACAGATTATTAGGTGGCTTGTGAGGCAAAATGCTGCTTCTAGGCACGTCAAAATCCCTATCCCAATACATTTCACTCTTGGGCAACTCCTGATCTCTGCCGCTCCTACCTGCAAACCCACGGCTTGTATCTCGCTCGTCATCAGCCCAATCAGACCTTGGATTCAACCACACGAGTGGCAGAGGGTCCTCTTGCTTCTGAGCATGATCCACACGTGAATTACTCGATCTCGAACTCTGACCAGTATTCTCATTCACACCATTTGCAATACGATGAGATGATTGGATATGGGCTGGTGCATTGAAATGAGAACTGTTTCTTAGATCATTGGATGACTCCTCACTAACTAACTGCTTCGGCTTTGGTAAAGTTCCTTCCTTTTGCTTCTGCACAGGCCCGGTCGGGGTCGGCAAAGCTGCCCGCAAAGACGGAAAATCTTCTCCCCTCAAAACCATAGCTCTCCCAACAGACGCCACATCCGAACGATGACTTAAACCCGTATCCCCAGCAAACCTAGCGGAAGGAGGCATATACGCCCCACTTCCCTTAATACCAACCCCTTCATTACTCTCCGTAACCTGAACATCTTCCTTCTCCTGAACCGCAACATTCCCAGGTTTGGTCCACCCCATACCCGAACTACTCGGCCTCGACCCAGTCCCATTCCCACCCCCACCACCGGCACCACCCCCGTTCCCAGTCAAATCAGTTTTCTCATATTCCTTCCTCAAAGACGGCAAATTCAAGGGGGGCGGAACAGATAGCTTCGGGGCAGCAGCTTTCTGCATATTACGGTTTCTCGACAAAACAACCATCCCCCCACCCCCAACACCACCAGGTCTAACACGCGAACCACCGCCGGGGCCATAACCAGCGCCATTATGAGGCGCATAATTATTATTAGTACCACTACCATTCGACTGATGCCCATATAGCTTATTCAAATTAACAGATACAAATTTGGATCCAGAACCACCATGGTTATTAGCCATACTCCACCCGTAAAAATCGATATATTCGATACGCAACAACGCATCAAAACCCTAACCCTAACACTCTCTATAACAGCAGATCAAACACCTATAATATCAATTTAATCTATAATCAATAAATAATCAAACCCAATAAATAAATAAATAAGCTTATAAATTAGTTGAATCAGTTATTATACCTCTGGTGATGATGGTGATGATGATGATGATGACGTCACCAAATACGTAAGCCCTAACTTAATTATAATAGTCAGGGCGATTGATTTTATTTTATTATTTGGGGGAAAAGAAAAGAAACAAGAGAAGTGTGTGTTTTTTGATGGAAACCTATTTTCTGGTCGGTGTGTGTGTGTTTTTTTCAACTACTTTGCATGAATTGTCCTTTTATTATTAAAACTTGCTATACTTGGTCTTTAAGCAAACTAACAAAGAATGATAATTCAAATGATACAAATCATGTCCCTTGGGACATGATTGTACATAGCTGTTAAGATCGTGTATATGTTGTTGAGCCAAACTCGTGTGACTGCAAGGCTAAGACCAGATGGAATGTGGGCTAGTCAAGTTGGAGCGGTTAATATTTGGCGGCACGAAAGTAAAGGCAATCGTCAAAAACAGTGATATAACCTTGGGAATGGCACAACATCCTATTATCCAGAAGCTCCTTCTAGCCATGGGTCCAAAAAGGAAGCAAAGCATGATCCAGGTTTTAAGGGACATTATTTCCAAGGCGCTATTGTGGCTTTGGCATTACTCCCAAGGCACAAAAGTGACCTACGCATATGTACAATGACCGGAGTGATATAAATACCCCAGCGCATTAATACAAACCAACTAATCTCAACACATTTAATTCACTCTACACCATGGATTCCTATAGTCTTTCCCTATATAGTTATTTTCACGTCGGAGATTGGTCATAGGCTAACTAGTGTTACTCTTTGTTCAGGCTTGCCGAGAAGATTGTCTAGCATACCAAAAGACAGAATCACCCACGAAGGTCAAGCAGAGTTTTGCATCGACAAATTGGCACCATTCATGGGACCCTAATTCAATCTGCCTAATGGCTATATAATGATGAGTGATGACGTATAGTCCCTAGTCGGGCTGGATAGCCCGATCCACGGGTACTACCCGTATCCATTACGTATAGATCACAAATAAACAAAGTTAAAGCCCACGAGGCCCATTAAGTCGCTGTCGCACGCGGTTCTATTTCAACCATGTCATGGCCGCACGTGGACAGGATCAAGCAGAATCATAATCCAAATCAGGTTATGATTCGCCTAAGTTAAGAAGATATACACCATCTGTAAAACTAGAAGGGGGTTGAATAGTTTCTCTTGTTTAAGGTCCAAATTAAAAAATCCTTTCAATTAGGTTTGTCTTAAAATTACCTTTTACTTGAAAACTAGTTTCATAGATGCTAGGTTCAATTCTAATGCATTAACAATATCTAGTAACAACGAAATGCAATGTAAGAATGAAAGCCTAAGTAAAGAGTAAGAAAAGAAACAACCTAAGGTACGACACCAAGATTTATAGTGGTTTGGCGACGAAGTTCTCTCTTCGTTCCTACTCCACTCCTCGAGTCACCTTATTTGAGATTTCCACTATATCCACAAGCTCCCTTCTTGGCGGAGAAAACCTTACAACGTCACTTACATTATTTTCCGACACTAAGCTAAATGTCGAGACCTAATCTTAGCTAGGACCAATCTACACACGTCACCTACTTCACCATTTTCTGTCACAAGGATAGATGTCGAGTTCTAATCGAAAGCTAGAACCAATCTTCGTCGCCCGTCTTCTTTTCTGACACAAGGCTAGATGTCGAGTTCTAATCCAAATCTAGAACCAATCTTCACAACTCTTCACTTTCAAGTTTAGTGAGAACTCACAAGACACATACACACATCACTTTGTAGATTAGTGAGAACTAACGCACAAGACTTATTACAACTCAATAAGACATATCCAAGTATATATGTGTAACTTGGATCCACACAAGACAAATCCAAGTATACACATATACAATGGATTTACACAAGACTGATTTAAGTAATCCCAAATACATTGGATCAACACAACACTAATCCAAGTATACACAAATACATTGGATCTATACAAGACTCAAATATAAAATGATGAACATGACTAGATATAAGAAAGGATGATCTTCATAAAGGCTTCATTTTTAATCACATCAAAAATGTGTGAGTGATCTTCTCTTTAGACAAATAAAGAAGGGGATCAAGAGGATAATCATAACTAAACATATTTACCATATTAAGTGATCATTTACTAATGATTAGGATATAGAGATAAGAAAAGGGCAGAAAGAATGTCCAAAAAGGTTCTTGGAAACTGAAGATTTGATCCATTATTTATAGGCGACACAAAATAACGGCTCTCTGGGCGCGGTTCATTATTTAGCATGTGGTTCAATATCAATAAAGAACCACATAACTATTTAAGGAACCGCCTAGAGTAGACTACGCTCCTTTTTGTCTTTTAGTTGGGAAATGTTATTTGAGGTAGATTTTACCTTCAAATGATAATTCTATGGCATTTAGAATATGCCATATTTAAATTTTCATTTTCCATTTTAATAGCTTTTGTCAAATTTGTCAAAATGTGAGTTTTAAGGTTAATCACTTTATATGATCACTAAACATTATTAAGATATGTTTGTGTAAGACTTAAATGATTATTACCTTGATGATAGTGTTTGTTGAATAAATCGTCTTTCGGTTGTCTTTGACGATAAATGTCTTTATACTTTGTCGTGATCAAAACTAAGAAAGATTAATTAACACTAATAATGTTTTTAGGCATTGCTTGATTAACACCATCCTTATTTATGCGATAAGAATCCGGTTATATTTGGTATTTATCCCTTGCTTAGGCCACAAGAATAGGGAGGCCCAATTAGGGTTTCGCCGGGTATAAAAGGAACCTAGAGGTTCCACAAAGGTACGATATACACAATACTCTAAACCTTAACCTATCTCTAAAACCGACTACTTACTTTCACGCCAGAGTCTAATCGTGGGACACGCGCCCACGGTAAGCCTAACGGTGTCTGTTATTTAGTGTGTAGGGTCATCAAACAAATTTAGTTGGTGCAAGAGCCGGAGTCCATAAACACCCGAATTAAACCTAATTCGGATCGAGCGCGGTCCATCTAAATTTTGTATCAACAAGTTGGTGCCATCTGTGGTACCCTACACTAAACTCTAAGTATGACGAAAGGCGGCACGAATCTGTTTCACTAAAAGGGGGGGCGGCAAGAAAACACGGGTTCCCAAACCACCCAACAACTTAAGCAAACGAGGGGGAGGAAGGTCACCACACGTGGCAATTCCCTCATTCATACCCCCTATGTCCCGCATGACGAAGGAAACGTCGACTTCAAAGGAGGCCCCCCGACGTGCTCCAGAAAGAGGCAATGTTGAACTCGAACACCGAGATGGTGCTGCAAAGCGGGATGAAAACAACTCTCGGCCCAGACCCCAACATGAATGATTATGTCGCAAGAACTACGAGGCCTTAATCCCCCTCATGATTTCAAGAATGAAAAGCAACCCAACGAATGACCTAAGGGTCTGCCTGGATTTTGAAAAAGAGCTACGAGCTTCTAAGGAGTCTGCCTCCAACAAGGAGCGCCGCATAGAAAAGCGAAAACAAAGGAGGGAAGAAAGGTCGAGGGATGAGGATATGAAAACCTTCCGAAGGTGGGTCACGTACCCTGATGCACCTATCATTGAGGACGTATCATCCTCGAATGATTCCGATGATTCAAGAGAGCGAAAAGCTCTTGTGACTCCTACTAACAATAAACAGCGCACAAGCATCCACGATAGGTTAGGACCCATTCCAAAAGGTCAAGAATTCCTACAAGAACAATCCGAACAACACCAAAGCGCTCTCAAGCGACTGAGGCCCAGGAAGAGAGATCTTTCCCAGGAGTAGAAGAACAAGGGAGGAAAAGGAGAAATAAAAACGGAACTAGAAGGTGAGGTTCCCCAAGCGATAACTCGTCAACCTCCGGTTCTAGTGATCATCATCCTAGGCGTCGCAGAACAAGCTCCTAGTCTTCGAGCTCGTTTGATTACGAAAGAAAGTGTCATAAAACATCACGACAACCGAGAAGGTGCAATTATGAAGAATGGTCCCTTCCGTAGCATCACGAAAAAGGAAATACGTTCACGAAACGCATCATGACCTACACGGAGAATAAAAGAAGGCGCATGCCATCTAACGTCCAGACATACGATGGCATGACTGATCTAGACGACCACCTCAAAGTCTTCGAATCCCATGATAGAATCGAACATTGGCCCGAGCCCGTATGGTGCCACATGTTCAAATCCACGTTGGTAGGTAATGCACAAAATTGGTTCGACAGGCTCCCACGATAGAGCATCGATGGGTTTGAGGAACTACGAAAAGCTTTCCGCAGAAACTACATCCAACAAAAGAAGTGCGACAAAAGCCCCGTCTCATTCGCAAGAGTCAAGCAAAGACAAGGCGAATCCTTGGAAGATTGCATGGAGCGCTTCAAGACTGAGTGCAACCAAGTCAGGGAATGCCTTGAAGTTTTAAAAATTTCAGGCTTTGTAGCAGGGATAACCAAACCAGACCTAATAAAGAAGCTAAATGATAGAACTCCTTAAACTTTCGATGGAGTAATGCAAAGGGTCAGATCGTTTATCCAATGAGAGGTGGCCGTCGCAGATAGCAGACAAGCTACCTCTGGTTATAGGTTTCAAGATCGGCCCAAAAGGCAGCCTAATAATCAAGGTAGCGACCGCAAACTAGACTACCGAGGAACTCAGAAGCCAGGACGAGATAATAACAGCAAATTCACCCCTCTGAGGATGACCTCAAGGGAGATAATTCTGTCTGAGGGTTCAAATTTCCCAAAACCTCCTCCAACGTCAGGTCCAGTGGAGAAGCGCGACAGCAACAAATACTGTGAATACCACGGTGACAAAGGTCATGGGACAGACGATTGTATATAGCTAAAGAAGCACATCGAGAGCCTAGTTAAGTCAGGAAAATTGAATCATCTCATCAGATATTTGAGAAAAAGGGAAGATGCTAAAAAGAGTGACATCAAAAAGGAGAAAGAAAAGTCGATAACCATCTATATGGTGGGGTTGGAGGAACGAGATCCACAAAAGGAACCAGGCATGAAGTTTCATGCGAGCCGAAAATCTCGTTCCCTACCTTAACGGAGGCAAACTATAGAAAGGGACCCCCGGTGATACAAATAAACCTGGGAGATCATGTTATTGATAAAATGTACGACGGCACGGGATCCGCAATAAACATCTTGTATGAACACTACTTTGCACGACTACCAAAGAAAATAAAAGGTGAGTTGAAACAACCTTTACTCACATGGTTTAACAGAGAAAAAACTCGGCCATTGGGACAACTCCGTACATCCGTAATAGTAGGAAGTCGGGACCATTCAACAACGGCGTGGATGGATTTCATGGTAGTACGATCATGGTCATCGTACAGTGGCATCATCGGTCAACCAAGTATTCTCGCAATGCGTGTCGTACCGTCTACAGCGCATGTCATGCTTAATTTATTTGTGGAGAATGGGGTGGTCACAATCCACAACATAGATGAGTGCGAAGTGGCTACTTGCGCCTCCGTTGGAGGTAAGAAGCAGAAGAGCAACATCGAGTTACGTGACAAAAATAGTACCTTGAGCAAGTTGCAAGCAGTAACTGAAAAGCAAAGCTCGATAGGGATCTTAGACAACCATATAGAAGCAAGCGCGCTCATAAGAGGGTGCGAGACATCTCAATTCCAGTGGATCTTAGTCTCAACAGTATTCATAAGAAAAGCGGGACCGGATGCAGGTTTCATCCTTATGGACCAAGCAGGGGTACATATCACCTATGCCCTACTCTTCGGGTTCGCAGCCACAAGCAGTGAAGCTGATTAGGAAGCATTAATGGCATAACTTAGGTTGGCACTACGAATGGGCATTCAGGACCTAGTGGCGGAGGTATACTCCATGTTGCTAACAGATCGTGTAGCTGGGAAGTGTGAACCTAGGGGGGACAATTTGATCATGCATGCAAAGAAGGTGAGATCGATAACCCATAAATTTAACGAATTTGTGATACGAGAGGTCTCAGGAGAGCATACTAAGACAACGGGAGCTATGGATAGCATCACATCTATTAACTGGGTATATCTACCTAAGCAAGTATTGGTCGAGTTTATCGCGTACAAGTCAATAGGGAATGAGGTACTAACCTCATTCATAGAGGAAGAAGGGATTACATGGATGACTCCGTTCATCAACCACTTAACTAACCGAACACTCCCCCGAGGTAGTAAGGGTGTCCGGCATATCCGGAGGAACATAAAAAAGTTTAGCATTCGGAACAGAATCCTATACAAACAATCAACTTCCAGGAAGTGGCTGAAGTGTGTGGGACTGCGACAAGCGTGGAGCATAATGGAAGGCATACATAACAAGCTATGTCCAACCCACACGGGCCCTAGACCTATGGCCAGCGAGATCACGCGTTCTGAGTATTACTGGCCAACCATGTACAAGGACTCGCGCAGTGTGTCACTAAGATGTCAACAGTGCCAGAACCACATGGCAAGGTCGATACGTCAACATCAGGGGCTATTGTACAACGCATCCCGAGATAGGTCGGCCGGACAAAGAATTTTATCTTCCCTTGCGCAAAGAGTAGGTTCCCTTACATCAGTCGTAAGCCTTTTCGCTCAACAAGTTAAAGTCGTATTACTATCAGCGACTACGAGTCAACCAGTAAACAGAAGGGAAACTACGACAGTGACGTTCAAGGATGGATACGAGGCGGCCGCTATGATGGAACAACACGCGAAAGCAGGGTCGTTAAGCCCATTGCAGCAGCTTAGGAAAAGAGCGAAAACAATGTTCCAGCATGCTTGTGATAACCGTGGTTTTGAGGTTCGTCACTTAGTTTTATTTTGTGCTAGTTACGTATCTTTACGTGTTTATGTGCTAATTGGTGTGTATAGATTGTGGTTGGATATCGTTTCTGGTACGGGGTACCTTGTGAGTGAAACGATGTGTGATGATTTCATGTTCATGAGTTCACATGGTAGTGACTATGAAGTGAGATGGTGTTATTTAGTGGTTTTACGTATACGTATATGTATTACAGAAAATCGTATTTTTACGATTTACGGTTTAGCATTTAGAGGTCTCGGATGAGGTAATTAGTCATATGGATATTTTTCGGGATGATTTTAAGTCATTTAGGACTTAGTTATAAAGTTTATTTCAAAATTTGAGATTTTTTTAAAAATGTATATTTTACGACTTTTACGGTAAAACGAGTAAATTTGACTAGTTTTACGGTTTTGAGGTTTTGGCGGCTTTAGGAGCTGAAATAAATTAAGGTAAATTAAGGTATTATTAATAACTTAATAATATATAATAAAAAGAAAAAAAAACGAATTTTAAGGGGTGTTGGGTCGGTTTGGACGCAAGAAAGAAAGAAAAAAAGGAAAAAAAAAGTAAAAGGAAAGGGGTTTTTGGGTTGGGCTAGGAATGGGTTATCACACCCTATATAATGTATTTATTAAAAACAAAATTCATTATTTTCCCCTGGAGATAAAAAAAAGTCGTGGGTTTCATAGAGGGTTTTTAGGGTTCTTCATAATTTTGGGGGTTTTCATAAATCTAAGGTAAAGTCTTTAATCCCTTTTCAATTTAATTGTTTTTATGATTTCTTAATCATCTTATGATGGATTTAGGTTAGGGTTTAATTTAAAAACAGTAAATTAGTGTTATATTAATGGTGTTATAATGATTACATAAATTAGGGCTTGTAATTAGAGGGATTAAGGTTAATTAATGAGGTTGATTTTGTTAAACCCGTTTTTAAAAACTGGGCAGATTTTTGAGTCAATTGTTTTGATCATATTGGGAGTTCTACAAACTCTTATTTTGCGATCCAAGTATCCCTGAAAAGGTAATTGAAGTGGCTTTCCAATGCAAGAAACGAGAACTAAATTGGAGGTCGGGAAGTAGGTCAAAAACAGGTTACAACAGTCGGAGGTCAAAACAGTTTTGAAGTCAGCCTGTTTTCTTTTTAAGTATTGGGTTGTTTGGGGTACTTAGGGTTGCATTGGGATCTTCTAACGAACATGAGAGATGGTTTATATATTTTAGTAAGTATCTGCACTTCGGCTAAGGTTGTGGTTTAGGGTAAGACCCCCTAATCATAACAAACTTTTTGTATGTTTAAAATCAGTAAATTTGGAATGACGAAAGTATATATATATCTATCAGGACCTTAACAGTAGCTTTAAGGTTGGGGAAAGTGGGAGGTGTTAGCTAACATATGTAAGGGCATAAGTATTCTTTTTACAGAGATCATGGGTGTGTTTAGGTAGGTGTTTGGCTTATAGTTTTGAGACCTAAAACCGGGACTGTTTTTGATAAAATGTTAACGGGATGTGTTATGAAGTAAAACAAGATAAGCGCTTTATAGAGGGGTGTAATGAGATGCTTAGAGCATATATATGAGTTATATATATGGGAGAAGGTTAGATGTCCATCATAGGTTGATGAGCCATTTTAGTGTTTGGTTCAATGTTTTGATTATGTGTTTTTGGTTGATTAGCTTTTTGCTAGTGCGTGGATGTTTGGGGAAGCTCAATCAGGTGAGTTTCATAGTCCCATGTTTACTAATGTTTATGACTTCCAGATGGGATGGAAGAGACACTGTGTTATGTTTTGATTTATAAATTTATGTTGTGAATGTTTGGCGTTGGTAATGGACTTATTTGTAGATACTTATGTGATTAACTGCTAGATAATTCTTAATTGTTTATGTTTTGACTTGGTACCAAGGGGATGTTGACAAGGCGGAGCCTTGGGGAGGTACATAGATGTGTGAGCATCTACGGGACCAATGTATAATGACAAGGCGGGGCCTTGGGGATTGGTTCATAGGTGTTTGGATACCTATGGGAGTTTGGTGTATGGTATTGGCTGGGAGCCTTAGTGTTGGTTTGATTGATTAATTCTCGAATGATAGTTGTTAATACATGTTAATATCACATTGTCCATATGTTTTGAACTTTGATTGTACTCAGCTTTTTGGTATGATTTGGCGTTTGAGTCTAAACCTATGACTCTCACCAACTTTATGTTGACGTGTTTTAGTGTCTCTTTCAGGTGTGAATATGGTTAAGCTTGAGGATAGAAGTGGCTAGACTTGGATGCCTTAGGATTACATATAGAAGGAGATCCTCGTTCCTTCTTAGTTTACCTTTATGTTTTTTGATAAGTGATACATGTTGGCACCTATATGTTTGTTTTGGTTGTGTTATTTGTTTGTCCTGGGTAAGAGGTAGGACTGTTACCTACTTACCTAGACTCTTGCTTTGTTGAGATATTGTCATGACCTTTGTGTCGCCATTTATGACATTATATTTGCATTTTAGTTTTCTCTATAGAGACACCGTGTGTTGTGATGATATCCATACGTCGCGCCCCATATTCTGCCATGGTGGGGTGTGACAGAATGGTATCAGAGACAATGGTTATAGAGAATTAGGTTGCCTAGTCGCGTAGCCTAGTCTATAGCTTAAGGGTCCCTGCATATATGCGTCATAGGAGTATGTGTGCATTTTATATTAATTGATGTGGTTGGATGTTATTTATTTCGATGTTTTGACTAGTATGAATTGAACCATAGTAAGTTCATACTTAGCCACATGTTATTTTCTTTTCGGGTTTGTGACTAGTGCGGGTTGAACCATAATCGTCCACACTAGTCATTGTTGTATTTTGCTTAAATTGTACATCATAGTACATAATTTGGTACAAGGTAGTTTCTATCTTTTGTCGAGTTATTTTACATACCTGAGGTATGTTATTTTTATTTTGATGTTTAAGTCATGTTCCCTAAGAATCGTGTGGTGGTTCGAGATACTAGGAGTACATGGGTATGAAGGGTTTTAAGTTGTTTCCACTCTTACGGGCGGCATGACTTATAACTGATTATGTTTTCATTTTGGAATTAGTCTATGTTTTTTTAGCTAGACTATGGATTTCGGTATTCCAAGAGTTTTACTATGTTATTTTAATAGATGGGGTTTTGGACCGATTTGGTTATGTGGTTATGAGCT
This sequence comes from Glebionis coronaria, assembly GCA_025667525.1. Taxonomy (NCBI): domain Eukaryota; kingdom Viridiplantae; phylum Streptophyta; class Magnoliopsida; order Asterales; family Asteraceae; genus Glebionis; species Glebionis coronaria. Next base: position 92,549,535 of record CM046881.1, read on the forward strand.
TATGTGAGTAGATAGATTTATGTGTTATATGTTGTATTGATTCTTATAAGTGTCATCATAGGAGGGAGTGCATTGGGGAAAGGGTAATTGTATAAGTATGGTGGCCAACATAGTTATACAAGTACCATAACTTCAATGGGTTCTCAAGTATGATTGCATGAAAGAGGGTTAGTACATGCTTGTATATGATGAGATGTAGAATTTGGGTATATGTATAATATATGGGTTTACGTAATGGCTGCCTATGATATGGCTATGGTTCTTTTTGTGTTATATGTTTTGGGTTATGGTTGTGTTGTGTGATTTTGGGGTCACACGATATGGTTTGATTTTGGAGGTGGGCTTTATGCCTTGTTTGTGGCATGGTGAGATGGTGATTACTCGTATGGAAAAAAACGAGCGTATAAAGTGATTGATTGACTTGCGTGTATGATAACGAGTATGTTTGGGAGATTCAATAGGTATACAAATGCGGATGTATATATACTAATAGATGTTATGTTATGATTTACGGTCGTTCAGTAGTTATTATAACTTGAACGTACCTAGTGCTCTCTTGTGTTTAAACAATTTATTAGTGCTCGAGTTTGGTGGAGTTTCAACGACGTTTTGAATCTTTTGAAGTGTGTCTGGTAGCGTATTCTTTGAGTTTCGTATTTCACGTGTACGTTTTAAAATGGTGTTCTTGGTTTTAAGTCTATTGAAATAACTTGAGATTTCTTTTGAAACAATGAAATCTTTTATGTTGGGTCTTACATTTCTTTTAGTCGGTATATATTGAGAAAAAAGGGGGACTTGGAAATCTATTATAGGGTTAGATAGTTGGTTGTATTCGGTAAAATAAGGGTAAGGTGTTGGAGTCGTGTTTGAAACAAGATGTAACATAAGAGTTCTTTTAATCAACACTTATTTATTTCAAAATCTAACAGACTTTCTTTAAATAAAGCGAAGTAAAATTTCTTTCTACTTACATAGTTTATATAATTGGGTTTAACCGATTCACGTCATTTATAATTATTAATATAAGGTTAAATTGAGTTTATGAAGATTTCACGTACAATTTTATCTTTCATTAATATAAAACTGTTTGGTCATAACTTGTTCGTTTTTAGAGCTTTTTGAGTGATTCAAAAGCCAAAAATTATGTACTCGGAACGTACTTTTCAAATATTAAGAAAGTATAGTCATGGGAGGTCAGTGGACTGGTCGGAATTGTTGTACAAGTGTCGGATTTAAGGTTGAGTTTTGAATAGTAGTTTATTTTTATTTGGGGTGCACGGGATACCTAGTCTTTTGGTTGAGTTTTGAGATCGCCTAGAAGGTTGTTTGTATATGGTTTGAGTCACATAGATGTGAGGAGGTAAAAATAATAATAATAATAATAATAAATAAAAATATATTCTTTTGGAAAGGTCGGTCTTTTGCACGGTTTAAATAATATGTCGCGGGGCGTAATATGTTTTGGTTGCCATTGGGTGTTTCTTGGATTATTTTTCGTTGTCATGGGTCATTTTGAATTGATACATGTGCTAGGTTTGAGTTTTCTTTGGAGTCTCGTGGTTTTTGACTTATTTTAATTGGTGCACGTGAAATGTCGTTAGTTATCCGTGGGTTTGATTCGTTGATCGTATCTGATGGATTCAGGATGTAGTTTTGGTTTCGTATTGTTCGGGAGCGTTGAGGTAGTAATATAAAAGACTTGGTCGCGCCTACACGCTTAAGTAGGTGACCATGAGAGAACGGTCGGAATACCCTTAGTGGGGAGGAAAGAGGTTCGTAGACGAACTAATGTGGTCATGAGGTCTAATAGGAGTGCCAAGGGAGATGAATAGAGATTTGTGAAATGTATGGATATTGGCACCAGTAACGTGCCACAGAGAGTGTTGGAAGGGGATATTGTTCGTAAGGCATGTATGTTTTCTAAAAATTTCCTGAAATTTAGTAGGTTTGTGATAAAAGGATTTTGCTAGTTGAAAAATTCGTTCTCGGTGTCTTCTCGAATTGATTTCCGGTTAAGTGCAAGAGATTAGTTGTTCTTGGTGGAATAAAAAGGGAATGGTCGTTGTCTAAAACTAATGAAAGATAAAGACTTGAAACAAATAAAAATAAAGTAAAGACGGTAAAAAGAAATACTGAAAGATTAAAACTTGACGAAAAGTAAATCACGAGAAATTAAAAGGAAAATAAAGTAAATGACACAAACTTAAACTTAAACTAAAAGGAAAGCAAATAAAAATGCAAATAAGGAAGAAGGCGGGAAAAGTAAAGCTTAAGAATTAAAAATATAAAACTACAAAAAACTGAAAAACTCATTCAGAATATCACCCTCATCCGGAATAACAAAGCTCATCCGGAATATGTCACTTATCCGGAATAAACCAGTTGATCCGGAATAAGGCTTGATCCGGAATAAAAAAGGAAAAATGGTTGATTCGGAATAAACAGTTTGATCCGGAATATATGAATATTCCGAATGAAACACTCTATCCGGAATAAACTAACATTCTGAATGAAACACTTGATCCGGAATAATCAATATTTCGGATGAAAGACTTATCCGGAATAATAAAGTATTCCGAATGAAGTGATTGATCCGGAATAACAAATATTCCGAATAAAGAGATTTGATCCGGAATAGTCAAGTATTCCGAATAAAGAAGATTGATCCGGAATAATAAAGTTGATCCAGAATAATATGCTGATTCGGAATATCTGGGGAAAGAAACAGTAAGCATGAACACTAACAATAGGGGATGAAGAAAAGGCACGAATTTAATCAAATCTAACCAAAACAAACCAAAAGATTAAACCAAAACAACTAATAAACATCAACTAACAAGAATCAATCAAAACAAATCAACAAAACTAACAAATAAAGCCAAATCAATCAAAACCCACTTGATTCAAAACCATAAAAATATCAAGAACACAACCACAAAGATTAAACATAAACAAGAATGGTAGATGAGAGATTAAACAAGAAAAGTAAAGATTCAACAACAATTAAATAAAACTTACTTGAAATTAAAAGGGTGCAATACAAGAATTTAAAGTGCAATAAATTAAATTGCAAGGTATGGAAATGGTGGAAGAGATGGGTTGTCAAGCCACCCAACAACTACAAATGAAGGAAATGAAAACTATATATAGTGGATTTAGGGAGGTGCTTGCTTAGTGTAAGCTTCCTCCCTCTTTCTTCTTTCTCTAATTGCATCATTAGTCTTTAATCTTCTTTAATCTTTTAACTTTAATGACTTTGTCTCGGGATTTCTTCAAACTCGTCTTGTAATCTTCAATAAATTAGACTTGAGTTCTTCGGCTTTTTAGTAAACTTCCGTCTTTTGACCTTTTCTTCGATAAATCTTCAGAATTGGTCTTGGACTTCCGTTCTTTTTCCACTCTTGATTTATTGACTTCGTCTTTCGTCTTTTTCTTCGATAAAAGCCCGTAAATGCCCGTGTTTTCTCCCCTTTTCACAATTTCGTCCTAAATTACAACAAAAACACAAACCACACATAAATCCGACATAAATGACATAAAATACACGTTTTGGCTCGGTTATTATTGTAATTAAGTGGTAAAAAGGATGGGTGTTTACACACCTATCAAATCCCCTACACTTAACCATTGCAATGTCCTCATGCAATGCATTAGTTACAAAGCACGATTACACTTTTCATCATAATCAATCCGTCTTGGCCTTTATTAAAGAGATAGAAAATAACAAAACAAGTAAAGAAATAAAAATCATACCTTAGGGTTTTAGAAATGTCATGAATGATCATCATCCTCAAGTTTTCACTTTCTCCAAACCAAGCGTAAAAACGAGATCATTGTTATTATAAGTTAGCAAACTAACACGAACTCATGTGGGCCAATTATTCACTTAGACTCCCTTATTCCTAGGTGTATCTCTTATATTTTATTGTTGTCTTGAATGATCACGAGGATGCATTGTTGACTTATTTCGATAGTTTATTAGGCTGAAAATAAAGTGGGACGATTTAATCAATAGTTAGCTAAAGGACAAAATCTTTAAAACTGCTTATCGGGACCTCAAAAAGTTCATATCTTGGCATAACTCGCTTCGCGATTTGAGACCTTTCTCGGACCGATATTTGGCAGCGACTTCATACTTCAAATCTTGAGAGACGTTCATAAAATTATGGTCTTCTCTTCATAATAGGAATTTCTTCACTTGAGGTTTTGAGAGATTCTTCATATTTGGACCACGACTTCTTCATTTTTCTCCAATCTTTACTTTGGACTTCGATATACAACGATCTGCCTCCTTTTTGGACTTGGATCTATTTATCCTCATACCTTGTTAGGGCCTTTTCGGATAGACTTCTCCATGACTTTTGGGGAGTTTTTGCTTTTCGTCGTGTGTCTCGATCCTTCATATTGATTTTCGATAAATGATTCTTCACATCACTTGGGATCTTTAGCAACAAAATGTAGCCCTCATGCCTTGTTAGCACCTTTTTGGACTCGCCAATCTTCGCATCCCGCTTCAATAAGTTATGCCTTGGCTATGAACTCTAATCCATACCGAGCAACTTTTAAACGATCTTGGGCTAGAAGCTAAGTAACTTTTCAAATCGTACAACCTTATTTATTGTAGATAAATTTATTAACAAGTGATGGGAGAATAGGCTCATAATTAACTCACATAAATTCATGAAAGAATACCAAACTTATAATTGACTCTATCATCTCTCGTTCTTCACAATTTAAAATCTCAAGGAATGAGACTCGTGGATGCTTAGCCTATTAAATCAAAGTTTTGGGTTTTCGAGTCGCCTATAGGATCTTGCAAATACTTAGACTCTTTCAAGTTTAGAAATCGCATTTTAAAGTTCCCTTGATAGACAACTCTCTAGGATCAATTATAGGAACTTGCGAAAAGTTCTTGTTCTTAACCCGTGAGAGTTAAGACTTTCGCGTTTTAAAGCTCCCTTTATAAAAGCCTAGCAAAACTTGACTTAAACACGTTAAGGATACTAGCTAGAGTAAACTCAGATAAGTAAACTCGGGTTGAGTCAAAAGATTCACAACGTTTGAAAATTAAAACCACTTTATTAAAAATTATTCTAGCAAAGAAAGAAAATAACTATACAAAGGTAAAAACTAATTGGCCAAAATAGATCAAAAATTTTGAAAAATGTCGAAAAATTGATTTTCCGGTTAAAATGAGGACAAATACAAGGAAAATACCACTTAACTTCGATAGAAGTCCCCCCTACACTTAATATAAACATTGTCCTCAATGTTTAAGCATGTGGGAGTAAACTCCCCTACACTTAGGACATTGTGCACGTTGTTTAAATTTTGTTAAGGAAAAGACAACTAACGAGATTCCTATTTTAATATTGGAAATATAAAATAGTGAATCGAAAAGAGTTTAGGATAGAACCGGGAAGACGGGAACTCGGAATCACGGGTCATCAAAAGTCATCAAGAGTGTGTCTTTGAAGCTCTAATCCCTACACATGATAAGAAATAAAAGAATAAACACCAACGGGGCTCCCCCTACACTTATGGTGAAAATAGGTAAAGATAAATAGATAATTGGGTTGCCTCCCAAAAAGCGCTTGTTTATATTAACCGAGTCACGAGCCTGACTCGTCCCCGAATTAAATGGTCCATGGGGAAGCCTCGAATGTAATACCGGGATCAAAGACCTTGTCCTCGTTCCCGGAGGACATCAACAAAGGAGAGGCGGGGGGATAAGTCTTGTATGGGAGAAAGGTCCTTTCAACATACGTAAAGTATGTGAAATCAAGATCCACGGGAGGTGAGGTGGGTAAAGTAAGCACATTGTCATCCCCCAAAGACAATGGATGCTGAGCAAGCGGCAAAGCCGTACTGTTATCAATCATAGCATAATCAATGTCACCTCCCGAGTCAAAGCACTCGTCCTCCGTAATAGTGGCTAAAGGGGAGGATGAAAGGTGCTCGGGAGGGGGACTTGGGACAATACCTTCCTGCAACAAATTATCAAAAATAATATCCCCCTCCATGTCATCGTCATCAATACCTGGAGGTATGGAGTGAATGTCGATTTCTTCCAACAATGGGTCATTATCTTCTACGGGAGGAATAGATGGAGGTAAAGACTCGGAAAGAGGAGGAGAAGTCAACTCTTTGATTTGAGCAATAAGAAGGTGCACTTTCTGTAATCTAGCGCGAAGAAGCACGTCTTCCACCTCATCCACAAGATCAAGTTCATCGGTGAACTTCTCGTAAGCCGGAGAGAATAAATCATCATCGCCCGCATCTCCCGGTGGAGATTGAGAAATTTCAAAAGTGAAATTCTCATAGCGTGGAGAAAAATCGTCATCATTAGGATCGACCTCTTCCATAAGAGCAACGTCATCCTCAGACTCCATAGTAGACGGTATGTCACAAACCTCCTCATCAAAGAAATTATCGAGACCAAAATCACTCAGCTCACTCAATGTATCACAATCCTTAGACACGTTTGGGATATCGAGAGAAGGGATGACAATTGCACTAGGACATTGAGCAGTAAGATCGTTCCAAGAAATAGTAGGCTCATCGTCATCATCATCATAATAGTATGGATACACCGGAGGAGGAGTATAAGTCTCGATATTCGATATTTGCTCAGGCCGTTGATCCTCTTGATATTTTTCGATGATCTTGTTGCAAGCTTCTTGAACTTTTTGAAAGCTGTCAAAAAATGCGGCCATTTGCTCAGGAGGAAGTGCACAAAAGGGTTGATGATCGATGAAGTGTTGTGGGGGCTCAAAATGTTGAAAACCTGAATTATAGCATGGGTGTGGCTCATAGTAGTTCATCGCTTGAGAAGAACTAGAACACGAGTTTGGTTCATAATAATCCATTGGTGAAGAAAACTGAGGACACGGATTTTTCTCATAATAATTCATTGGTTGACAATAAGAAGTATCGTGAGGACCCCCACAGTTGTTGCAAAACGGGTGAGGAGAAAGACTGGGTGCGTCTTGTGGATAGCTATTATCATTGTCATAATTGTACCCCGGTTCTTGCCCATGATCATACGGGTATCAAACCAGGCATGAAACATGCCAATGAGAATCGCTTCCACAATAGATGCACGGGGAAACAGGAGGTGGATTCAAAAAGGACGAATTAGTCGAGTTGCACAAAGGACAAAATCCGAATAGGAATTGTGTATTGTCGATATCGTTTCCGCACCGCTCACATGTACATCATTGACATGAGTCGTTCCCTTATAATCGTCTCCCACACCCGACGCAATGGACATAAGAATCCATAAAGAAAAATAGATAAGCAAGAAGAATATTTTTGGTGCAAAACTTTGAAAAAGAAATGCTTTTTATGATTTTTCAAATGTTTTTGTAATTTTTGAAATTTTTTGACACGAAAAATAACGTTCACGAGTGAACGGATCCCAAAAGCCAACGCGTCTCTCACAAAAAACCTTTAATCTTAACGAAAAGAGCCGGCAGCGGCGCCATTTGATAAAAGGATTTTGCTAGTTGAAAAATTCGTTCTCGGTGTCTTCTCGAATTGATTTCCGGTTAAGTGCAAGAGATTAGTTGTTCTTGGTTGAATAAAAAGGGAATGGTCGTTGTCTAAAACTAATGAAAGATAAAGACTTGAAACAAATAAAAATAAAGTAAAGACGGTAAAAAGAAATACTGAAAGATTAAAACTTGACAAAAAGTAAATGACCAATTAAAAGGTAAATAAAGTAAATGACACAAACTTAAACTTAAACTAAAAGGAAAGCAAATAAAAATGCAAATAAGGAAGAAGGCGGGAAAAGTAAAGCTTAAGAATTAAAAATATAAAACTACAAAAAACTAAAAAACTCATTCGGAATATCACCCTCATCCGGAATAACAAAGCTCATCCGGAATATGTCACTTATCCGGATTAAACCAGTTGATCCGGAATAAGGCTTGATCTGGAATAAAAAAGGAAAAATGGTTGATTCGGAATAAACAGTTTGATCCGAAATATATGAACATTCCGAATGAAACACTCTATCCGGAATAAACTAACATTCCGAATGAAACACTTGATCCGGAATAATCAATATTCCGGATGAAAGACTTGATCCGGAATAATAAAGTATTCCGAATGAAGTGATTGATCCGGAATAACAAATATTCCGAATAAAGAGATTTGATCCGGAATAGTCAAGTATTCCGAATAAAGAAGATTGATCCGGAATAATAAAGTTGATCCGGAATAATATGCTGATTCGGAATATCTGGGGAAAGAAACAGTAAGCATGAACACGAACAACATGGGATGAAGAAAAGGTACGAATTTAATCAAATCTAACCAAAACAAACCAAAAGATTAAACCAAAACAACTAATAAACATCAACTAACAAGAATCAATCAAAACAAATCAACAAAACTAACAAATAAAGCCAAATCAATCAAAACCCACTTGATTGAAAACCATAAAAATATCAAGAACACAACCACAAAGATTAAACATAAACAAGAAAGGTAGATGAGAGATTAAACAAGAAAAGTAAAGATTCAACAACAATTAAATAAAACTTACTTGAAATTAAAAGGGTGCAATACAAGAATTTAAAGTGCAAGAAATTAAATTACAAGGTATGAAAATGGTGGAAGAGATGGATTGTCAAGCCACCCAACAACTACAAATGAAGGAAATGAAAACTATATATAGTGGATTTAGGGAGGTGCTTAGTGGAAGCTTCCTCCCTCTTTCTTCTTTCTCTAATTGCATCATTAGTCCTTAATATTCTTTAATCTTTTGACTTTAATGACTTTGTCTCGGGATTTCTTCAAACTCGTCTTGTAATCTTCAATAAATTAGACTTGAGTTCTTCGGCTTTTTAGTAAACTTCCGTCTTTTGACTTTTTCTTCGATAAATCTTCAGAATTGGTCTTGGACTTCCGTTCTTTTTCCACTCTTGATTTCTTGACTTCGTCTTTCGTCTTTTTCTTCGATAAAAGCCCGTAAATGCCCGTGTTTTCTCCCCTTTTCACAATTTCGTCCTAAATTACAACAAAAACACAAACCACGCATAATTCCGACATAATTGACATAAAATACACGTTTTGGCTCGGTTATTATTGTAATTAAGTGGTAAAAAGGATGGGTGTTTACACACCTATCAGTTTGCCTATTATTTTAAGATAGAACCATGAATAGAGCAAGTAGGAGAAGTGAGAGGAGTTGGAGTTAGTGCCTTTGAAATTGTTGATGGAATGATTTCAAGAACAAGAGTTGATGGAAATTGCAACGGGTGCAAGGTAAAAGTTGAGTTGCTTAGTAGTAGATTGGATGTGGAAAGCGGTTGAGTGGTCTGATGAGAGGAAGCATTGGTCTTTTAAAATGCGTGTAGAATTTTGCAAGTAGAACGAGGTAGGAATTTATTCATATTGCCGCTAAGAGAGGGTACAAGGAGGACATAGTTGAAACTGCTAAGGATGTTGTATGAACGCTTTGGGTTTACGGTTATGCATTTGGCTTCGCCAAAGCACTAGCGGTTTTCATGGTGTCAATGAACCAAATGTGCATGAACGTGTATAAACGAGTTGTCATCGGGAGTATCGATGACATCTTGATCTACTCAAATCTGAGAAGGAGATTCAGGCGAAGTATGTGTTGGTTTTGGAGTGGAATTATACGTGAGATTTTCAAGTGTGAGTTTTAGTATTAAGTCTACCATGATGAGTAGTTAGAGATGATGACATATCATGGAACCAGCAAGGGGCGAAGTGAAGAAGGATGAGGAAGCATTTTGGAGGCTGAAGAAGTGGATTGGATAATGAGCCGATCTTGGCATTATCAGAAGGACTGGATGAATTCGCGAAGCATGACGATACATGGAGCAAGGATTTGGACGCGTACGAGGACGACAAAGAAAGGCGATCGCTTATACGTTGCAGGAACTAAAGATTTGGAAGAACTGGATAGACTTAGTTAGTGGAGTTGGACTGTTATATCTGCCTAGAATGCTATAGGCATTTGGTGTACGAGACGTGGAGAATGATCTATACGGATCATGAACGTCTCCAACACATATTCAATCATCTTGGTTGAACATTTGGCAAAGGTGATGGGTGGAGTTAATTGATGAAAGAAAATTGCAAGGCCAAATACCATCAGGGAAAGGCAAGCATGGTTGATGAGACATGGAATAAGAAGAATGAAGTAAAGCTGAGACGAACTTGAACTATATGGATGACGTATTAGGGTGATTTGGATGAAGGGTGTAGGTTGCACGAGTTGAGTTGTCTAAAGCAGAGAACGCGTCAACCTGTATGTTACGTGGCTTGGACAATCATATGGAGAAAAGGGACGTAGACTATACTTCCTATATAGATAGGAGTAGCTTAGAAAGGGCGATGTAAGGACGAAATTGGTGAAAAGGATACATAATGGGTGGAGGAATAAGTACGACGGGAGTTGGGTGATGGTCGATAGACTAACTAATTCATCTCATATTTCAAGAGGAATGAGAAGTCACGTAGTTGAGAAGTTGGAAGGATTGCGTACGGATGTGATGGAATAGAGGGTTTTGCGTAAAAGTTAGCCTAATATGTATGAAATGCCTTATGAAGGATTATGGCAAGGGAAGAGACGATGGGAAGCATCACATTGTGATGTATGGTATGAGTTGAGGAAGAAGAAGGAAGTGTGTATAGAAGCGAAGCATGAATGAAATAGGTCGAGATAGGAACCGAAGGTAAAACTTTGGTAGATCCTAATGAGTAGAATAAAGCACAAAACAGGCTAATGTTGTCGTAGTGTCGAAAAGGAAATGACACTGACCTATACTGATTGTTTAGGAGGCTTGGTATCGATAATCGAATGGATGAGGAGTTATAGGTGTGATGTGCCATAGGGACGAAGGGCTTGGTATAACTGAGACAAGATGAGGAGCAATACGACCTTGAAGGTATGACATTGTGTGGGTGCTACTAATGAGCTAACCAAAATTAATGGAAGTAGTTATAGCATGAGAGTGGATGGCAGTTGATAGACTAACTGAGTTAACCGTCCTTTTGATGATGTGTATAGATCATAAGATGATTTGGATTGGAAGAACTAATGGATATGTGAAAGACCGTCATAGGTCACTTTGTAAGGAAATTAGAATTTTTAAGTAGTTTGGGGTACGGACTGAAGGGAGTTGATGAACATGATTGGATATTAGTGATTGATTTAGAGGGAGTTAGGAAACTCATTAGCGATGGCTGAGTTTTTCATATAATGATGATTATCATACTAGAAGTCGATAAATGCCATTTGAGGCACTATATGAAAGGATAGGATGAGTTGTCCCCATTGTGGACTAGAATTGGTAAAAGAGGCTACTAATGTGGTAATGATGTTTGTGGACAGAATGAGAGCAACAAGGGATGTTATGTAGAAAAGGAGGAAACCACTAGAGTTAGTGACAAAGTTATGTATGAAGTTTCACCCATAGTAACAGGTGGTATGTTTTGGTAAAATAGAAGAGTTGACGTAGAGTTTTGTAGGTCCATTTATGATCTTTGGAAAGATCGGACCAGTAGCTTATGAGTATAGAATTACCTGGGGAAAATGAGTTGTATACATGATACATTTCATGTATTGGGATTGGTAAATGTTGTTTGAGAATACATTTTGCATGTACGGTTATTCGGGACTTGTGTTAATAAGAGTCTTTGTTTTATCAAAGAGTCATTTGTGAGATTTATTGACTATGAGGTCAAGAGTTTGGCAATGAGTTTAATTATTTTTGGTTTGTATATGTGGTATTTTGAAACTTGAACTAAAGTTCACGTGGAAATGAGAGGAGTTCATTTAGAAAAAGTATCCTCAGTTGTTTGCTAATGGTATGTGTTGATCCTAAGGAGTAAATCTCGGGACGAGATTTCTATTAGGAGGGAGTGATGTGACAACCGTGGTTTTGAGGTTCGTCACTTAGTTTTATTTTGTGCTAGTTACGTATCTTTACGTGTTTATGTGCTAATTGGTGTGTATAGATTGTGGTTTGGATATCGTTTCCGGTACGGGGTACCTTGTGAGTGAAACGATGTGTGATGATTTCATGTTCATGAGTTCACATGGTAGTGACTATGAAGTGAGATGGTGTTATTTAGTGGTTTTACTTATACGTATATGTATTACAGAAAATCGTATTTTTACGATTTACGGTTTAGCATTTAGAGGTCTCGGATGAGGTAATTAGTCATATGGATATTTTTTGGGATGGTTTTAAGTCATTTAGGACTTAGTTATAAATTTTATTTCAAAATTTGAGATTTTTTTTAAAAGTATATATTTTACGACCTTTACGGTAAAACGCGTAAATTTGACTAGTTTTACGGTTTTGAGCTTTTGGCGGCTTTAGGAGCTGAAATAAATTAAGGTAAATTAATTTATTATTAATAACTTAATAATATATAATAAAAAGAAAAAAAAAACGAATTTTAAGGGGTGTTGGGTCGGTTTGGACGCAAGAAAGAAAGAAAAAAAGGAAAAAAAAAAGAAAAAGGAAAGGGGTTTTTGGGTTGGGCTAGGAATGAGTTATCACACCCTATATAATGTATTTATTAAAAACAAAATTCATTATTTTCCCCTGGAGATAAAAAAAAGTCGTGGGTTTCATAGAGGGTTTTTAGGGTTCTTCATAATTTTGGGGGTTTTCATAAATCTAAGGTAAAGTCTTTAATCCCTTTTCAATTTAATTGTTTTTATGATTTCTTAATCATCTTATGATGGATTTAGGTTAGGGTTTAATTTAAAAACAGTAAATTAATGTTATATTAATGGTGTTATAATGATTACATAAATTAGGGCTTGTAATTAGAGGGATTAGGGTTAATTAATGAGGTTGATTTAGTTAAACCCGTTTTTAAAAACTGGGCAGAATTTTGAGTCAATTGTTTTGATCATATTGAGAGTTCTACAAACTCTTATTTTGCGAACCAAGTATCCCTGAAAAGGTAATTAAAGTGGCTTTCCAATGAAAGAAACTAGAACTATATTGTAGGTCGGGAAGTGGGTCAAAAACAGGTTACAACAATCCGAGGTCAAAACAGTTTTGAAGTCAGCCTGTTTTCTTTTTAAGTATTGGGTTGTTTGGGGTACTTAAGGTTGCATTGGGATCTTCTAACGAACATGAGAGATGGTTTATATATTGTAGTAAGTATCTGCACTTGAGCTAAGGTTGTGGTTTAGGGTAAGACCCCCTAATGATAACAAACTTTTTATATATTTAAAATCAGTAAATCTAGAATGAAGAAAGTATATATATATATATCAGGGCCTTAACTGTAGCTTTAAGGTTGGGGCAAGTGGGAGTTGTTAGCTAACATATGTAAGGACATAAGTATTCCATTTACAGAGATCATGGGTGTGTTTAGGTGGGTGTTTGGCTTATAGTTTGGAGACCTAAAACCGGGACTGTTTTTGATAAAATGTTAACGGGATGTGTTATGAAGTAAAACGAGATAAGGGCTTTATAGAGGGGTGTAATGAGATGCTTAGAGCATATATATGAGGTATATATATAGGAGAAGGTTAGATGTCCATCATAGGTTGATGAGCCATTTTAGTCTTTGGTTCAATGTTTTGATTATGTGTTTTTGGTTGATTAGCTTTTTGCTAGTGCGCGGATGTTTGGGGAAGCTCAATCTGGTGAGTTTCATAGTCCCATATTTACTAATGTTTATGACTTCCAGATGGGATGGAAGAGACACTGTGTTATGTTTTGATTTATAAATTTATGCTGTGAATGTTTGGCGTTGGTAATGGACTTATGTGTTGATACTTATGTGATTAACTACTAGATAATTCTTGATTGTTTATGTTTTGACTTGGTACCAAGGGGATGTTGACAAGGTGGGGCCTTGGGGAGGTACATAGATGTGTGAGAATCTATGGGACCAATGTATAGTGACAAGGCGGGGCCTTGGGGATTGGTTCATAGGTGTTTGGATACCTATGGGAGTTTGGTGTATGGTATTGGCTGGGAGCCTTAGTGTTGGTTTGATTGATTAATTCTCGAATGTTAGTTGTTAATACATGTTAGTATAACATTGTCCATATGTTTTGAACTTTGATTGTACTCACAGCTTTTTGGTATGATTTGGCGTTTGAGTCTAAACCTATGACTCTCACCAACTTTATGTTGACGTGTTTTAGTGTCTCTTTCAGGTGTGAATATGGTTAAGCTTGAGGATAGAAGTGGCTAGACTTGGATGCCTTAGAATTGAATATAGAAGGAGATCCCCGTTCCTTTTAGTTTACCTTTATGTTTTTTAATAAGTGATATATATTGGCACCTATATGTTTGTTTTGGTTGTGTTATTTGTTTGTCGTGGGTAAGAGGTAGGACTGTTACCTACTTACCTAGACTCCTGCTTTGTTGAGATATTGTCATGACCTTTGTGTCGCCATTTATGACATTATATTTGCATTTTAGTTTTCTCTATTGAGACACCGTGTGTTGTGATGATATCCATACGTCGCACCCCATATTCTGCCATGGTGGGGTGTGACAATGCTCCGTTCAGCAAAGAAGAACAAGTATACCACATCGCAGAATCAAGACATCTACATAGCCTATGGTCAACTGAGCCGGGATGGGTAGGTTCTTATAAAGTAACTGAGGTGACAAGACAGGGAGCATACATGATATGCGACCAGGACGGTGGTGACTCAAGGCGGTTGTGGAAGGACCATGAGCTTCAAGAGTGCCGCCCTTACAGGTTCTAGCCTACACATGGATACTTTTTTTAGCTGCATTCAGCTCTCAAATAAACATCCATGTACTTTTTCTTTTCAATATCGCATTAGGTTTTACTTCGTTGTATTTCAAAAACTTACAAGTATTAATAAAATGTCACGGTCCCTAGCTAGTTCTGCGGCTCTCTATTTTTTCTCTTTATCATATTATCAATGTTTATATACATGATGTGGTAAATTCAATATTCATATCTGGCCTTTTGGCGTACATGTACTTTTTGTTTCTACGTGAAATTAGAGGATTGAGTTAAACCTACTAATTAAACTTGTCACGTAAGAGGGATGCAACCCCAGTGGCTACGAATCAGGTATTCTTGCTAGACACCTTACTAATCAAGACGTTGTAGTAAGTAACACATTCCTCACATTCCATGATGAACATGTAAAAGACACAATGTGCACATCTAGCAACATTTGTCAAATTCAATGACATTGCTTATGGTAGTAGTGGTACGCCACACGTAATGAAATCTCACTCACCCATAATTTCATAGATATGCACTTCACTGAATGTACTCGCACTAGGTGTGGGTATCCGTAATCTAAAATACGGATGTGAAACCCAAAAAAACTATAAGATATCAGGACACATCGAATAAATAAATATTCACGAAGTAATATAACACAACAAGAAGGCATAATTACATACCCGTAGTATATACAAATGCAAATTGAATGCAACATTATACAAACAAGTTATGGAAGCTGGGCGGACAAATCATACTACGTATACAATTTATAACAAGTCCCCGGCTGACCGAGATATCTTTAGCCTGTGTGGAAGGAGATTGGAGGAAGAAATAGTGTGTTCTTTACATGCTCTTTCCATATCATGAAGGACGTGTACATCTCGAGCAGCAATGGTAGGGACGCTGACAGCTATACCATCAGATCGACAGGGGTGCGCTAGTCCTACACCAATTATCGCACCCCTCGCTTTAGTTTCTCTTTTCTTAGCAACATACTTCGCGTGACGTTTCAACAACTTTTCCAAAGGGACTTCTTCTGTTGCTGTATAAGAGCTTGGACCAATAGGATAAGAGGCATGAACGGGTACTGTCAACTGGGAAACATCAGGCTTAAGGTGGAAATCGTACTCCTCCTCGACACCTTCTTTCTGGTGCCTCTCCAAAGTGAGCCCTTCCATTATCACACTGATGGGCAAATCCTGATCCTGCTCTTTATGTTTATTAATGGGAGGTCACATTCTTTTAAGCTTACGAGAGCGGCATCTAGCTTATTTTTCTCCCGGGGGTCGTATAAGGGTACTTCCTCCAGGCTCTTGTTCAGTAATCCTTCCTCGGAAGCGCGATTCATAACAGCGTAGATTGGCTTCACGAATGTTGGGGAATTCTAGCGCACTTTTCGTAGCTAGGTAGAGGCCGTGTTCGACTAACCAAAGCTTTTACGCGTGCACATCTGTGAGATAAGGATAGAGTTCCTCACCAAAGTCCGTACTAAGACTTTGAAATTTTTCGCCTTACTCGTTCAGATGTTGCTGGCATTTCGTAGCGAAATCAACAAAGATGGAAAAAACCTTCTCTTTACATTCTTCTAGTTGATGTATCGCCCAATGGTTATCCGACTCATTTTTTTCAAGTCGTCTGCGCTCTCGAGATAAGGAGTCTGATAGCGTGGTCTTCTCATCCTCTAGATACTGGATGGAGTTCGTGTTCAATCTAATTGTGGCCTCAGCAAAGGCTAGTTTGACCTTTGTTCAGGCTAACTCCATTGTTTTCTCTTCTAGTAGCCGGGCATGCTCCGCGGTCATAATTTAATACCGATGCGATAACTTTAGGATCTTCTTCTTTAAATGCGATGTCAACAGTACTTCACGAGTCGTGCTCAAAGTAACTTCTCTTATCAGCGACTCATTGGATAGAAGGTCTAGCGTCTGAGAGCATCGGGGGGGGGGGGGGGGGGGGGGGAGTTGTTTAAAAAATCTTCGCAATCTTGGGTTCTACTTAAATCACAAGAAGAGGGAACCCGCCAGCAAGGAACAAACACATCTGATGAATCGACGTTCTTTTCAGACTGTAAGTTGGTCATAGTGACGGGGACGGTGAATTTTGAGGGGATGGAAATATTAGTTGTCACACTTGGTTCCATGTTCACCCTGCGAATACAATTGGCTCATAAACGAATGTAGAATTCACTTACCATAATATAGGGCGATGACATATGTCGCAAGTACATAGGAAGGTAACTATACCTTTGTCTTTTGCTTTTTGGACAAGGCTTGATCAATGGGCCTGATGAGCTGGCAGGGAAGGAAGAGTTCGCACCCCCATGCGTGGTGCCTTGGGTGTCTCGTCTGGGGTGTGTCCGTGTGTTATTCCCAGAATTGGGATATAGTTGTTGTGTCCTTATCCTCATGATCATTTACTTGGACCTCACCTCCAAATGATTATTTTTTCTTCTCACTCAGGTCTTCGGTGTTTTTTGAAGAAGATGTTTTTGTATTCCCTGTGACGCTGCGAATGGGTGTCACATTTTGTGACAACCGTGGTTTTGAGGTTCGTCACTTGGTCTTACTTTTAGGTTATTTTATGTGTGCTTACTTGATTTGTGTGATTACGTGTTTATTTTGGGTGATTGAGGTTGGTGTGGTTATCGTTTATGAGTATAGAAGTACTCATAAGTAAATCGAGGAACGGTTATTTCATGTTCATGAGCTCACAAGTGGTGACTATGAGATGAAAATGGTGATATTTTGGTGTTTACGTATACGTATAAGTATTATAGTAATAGTATTTTTTTAGGATTTACGGTTTAGCATTTAGAGGTCTCGGGTGAGGTAATTATTCATATGAATATTTTTCAGGATGGTTTTAAGTCATTTAGGACTTAGTTATAAAGTTTATTTCAAAATTTGAGATTTTTTTTAAAAGTGTATATTTTACGTCTTTTACGGTAAAACGCGTAAAAACTGACTAGTTTTACGGTTTTGAGGTTTTGGAGGCTTTAGGAGCTGAAATAAATTAAGGAAAATTAAGGTATCATTAATAACTTAATAATATATAATAAAAAGAAAAAAAACGAATTTTAAAGGGGTGTTGGGTCGGTTTGGACGCAAGGAGGAAAGAAAAAAAGGAAAAAACAAGAAAAAGGAAAGGGGTTTTTGGGTTGGGCTAGGAATGGGTTACCACACCCTATATATTGTTTTATTAACAACCAAAATTCATTATTTTTCTCCTGGGACAAAGGAAATTCGTGAGTTTCCACAAAATTAGGGTTCTTCATAATTTTTTTTGGGGTTTTCATAAATCAAAGGTAAAGTCTTTAATCCCTTTTCAATTTAATTATTTTAATGATGTCTTAATCATCTTATGATGGATTTAAGTTAGGGTTTAATTTAAAAACAGTAAATTAATGATATATTAATGGTGTTATAATGATTACATAAATTAGGGCTTGTAATTAGAGGGATTAGGGTTAATTAATTAGTTTAATGAGGTTGATTTTGTTAAACCCGTTTTTAAAAACTGGGCAGAATTTTGGGTCATTGTTTTGATCATATAGGGAGTTCTATAAACTCTTATTTTATGATCCAAGTACCCCTGGAAAGTTATTTGAAGTGGATTTCCAATGCAAGAAACTAGAACTAAATTGGAGGTCGGGAAGTGGGTCAAAAACAGGTTACAACAGTCGGAGGTCAAAACTGTTTTGAATTCAGCCTGTTTTCTTTTTAAGTTTTGGGTTGTTTGGGGTACTTAGGGTTGCATTGGGATCTTCTCACGAACATGAGAGATGGTTTATATATTGTAATAGGTATCTGAACTTGGGCTAAGGTTGTGGTTTTGGGTAAGACCCTTTAATGGTAACAAACTTTTAGTACGTTTAAAATCTGGAAATCTGGAATGACAAAAGTAGATATATGTATATCGGGGCCTTAACAGTAGTTTTAAGATTAGGGCAAGTGGGAGGTGTTATCCAACATATGTAAGGGTATGAATATTCATTTTACAGAGATCATGGTTATGTTTAAGGGGGAGATCGACCCATAGTTTAAGGTATGAAAAAGGGACTGTTTTGGGTAAAATGTTAACGGGACGGGTTATGAAGTAAAAGGAGTTAAGGGCTTTATAGAGGGGTGTAATGAGATGCTTAGAGCATATAAATGAGGTATTTATATAGGAGGAGGCTAGATGTCCATCATAGGTTGATGAGCCGTTTTAGTGACTGGTTCATGTTTTGACTATGTGTTTTTGGTTTGTTAGCTTTTTGCTAGTGCGAGGACATTTGGAGAAGCTATCAGGTGAGTTTCATAGTCCCATGTTTACTATTGATTTTGACTTCCAGATGGGATGGAAGAGACACTGTGTTGAGTTATTTTCTAAATTGATGTTGTGAATGTGTTTGTGGTTTGAGATGGACTTGTGTGTACATTATGTGATTAACTGCTATGTGATTTTTGATTGTGTATGTTTTGGATCGGGGGACACGTGCCTTCTCAGTTATTGTGGTTTGACAAGGTAGTGGCCTTGAGGTTTGACAAGGTAGTGGCCTTGTGGTTTGACAAGGTAGTGGCCTTGGGGTAGGTACATAGTGTGATCATCTATGGTACCATGTTGTTTGGCAAGGTAGGAGCCTTGGATTTTGGTTTGGAATGATTGATCTTGAATGCTAGTTGTTAATACATAATTGTAGCACATTGTCCATATGTTATTGTATTTGTGTTCGTTATTCACAGCTTGTAATTGATTTAGCGTTGGAGTCTAAACCTATGGCTCTCACCAACTTTATATTGACGTGTTTTAGTGTCTCTTTCAGGTGATACTATGGTTAAGCATGAGAACATAAGTGGCTAGGATTGGAGAAGCTTAGGAATGCATATAGAAGGAGAATCCCCGTTTCCTTCTTAGTTTATTTTCTTTCTGATTGTTTCGTAGTGATATTGTTGGCACCTATATGTGATTGTTAGTGTTATTTATTTGTCTTGGGTAAGCGGTAGGACTGTTACCTACTTACCTAGACTCCTGCTTTTGATGAGATATTGTCATGACTTTTGTGTCACCATTTTATGACATTTCTTATTTCATATAGTTATCTCTATAGACACGCCATGTTGTGATGATATCCATATGTCGCGCCCCATATTCCGCCATGGTGGGGTGCGACAGAATGGTATCAGAGACAGGTTATAGAGAATTAGGTTGCCTAGTCGCGTAGCCTAGTCTATAGCTTAAGGGTCCCTACATATAGGCGTCATAGGAGTATGTGTGCATTTTATATTAATTGATGTGTTTGGATGTTATTTATTGCGATGTTTTGACTAGTATGAATTGAACCGTAGTATGTTCATACTTAGTCACATGTTATTTTCTTTTCGGGTTTGTGACTAGTGCGGGTTGAACCATAATCGTCCACGCTAGTCACTGTTGTATTTTGCTTAAATGGTACATTATAGTCATAATTTAGTACAAGGTAGTTTCTATCTTTTATCGAGTTATTCTACATACCTGAGGTATGTTATTTTTCTTTTGATGTTTAAGTCATGTTCCCTAAGAATCGTGTGGTGGTTCGAGTTACTAGGAGTAGGTGGATAGGAAGGGTTTTAAGCTGTTTTCCACTTTTACGGGCGACATGACTTATAACTGATTATGTTTTTTTTGGATTTAGTCTAGGCTGTTTTAGCTAGACTATGGATTTCGGTATTCCAAGAGTTTTATTATGTTATTTTTATAGTTGGAGTTTTGGACCTTATTGGTTATGTGGTTATGAGCTTATGTGAGTATATGGGTTTATATGTTATATGTTGTATTGATTCTTATAAGTGTCATCATAGGAGGGAGTGCATTGGGGAAAGGGTAATTGTATAAGTATGGTGGCCAACATAGTTATACAAGTACCACAACTTCAATGGGTTCTCAAGTATGATTGCATGAAAGAGGGTTAGTACATGCTTGTATATGATGAGATGTAGAATTTGGGTATACGTATAATATATGGGTTTATGTAATGGCTGCCTATGATATGGCTATTGTTCTTTTGTGTTATATGTTTTGGGTTATAGTTGTGTTGTGTGATTATGGGGTCACACGATATGGTTTGGTTTTCGAGGTAGGCTTATTGCCTTGTTGTGGCACGGTGAGAAGGTGATTACTCGCATGGAAAAACGAGTGTATGACGCGATTGGTTGATCTGATATGTATAGTAACGAGTATGTTTTGGGTGGTTTAATAGGTATATATATGCGAATGTATATATACTACTATGTGTTAAGTTATGGTATATGGTCGTTCACTAGTTATTATAACTTGAACGTACCTTGTGTTTGCTCGTGTTTTATGGTGCTGGAGTTTAATGGAGTTCCAACGATGTTTTGAATCTTTTGAAGTGTGTCTGGTAGCGTATTCTTTGAGTTTCGTATTTCACGTGTACGTTTTAAAATGGTGTTTTTGGTTTCAAGTCTATTGAAATAATTTGGGGTTTCTTTTGAGATTATGAAATCTTTTGTGTTGGGTCTTGCAATTATTTTGGTCGGTATATATTGGGTTAGATGGTTGGTTGTATTCGGTAAAATAAGGGTAAGGTGTTGGAGTCGTGTTTGAAACAAGATGTAACATAAGATTTCTCTTTAAACAACACTTACATATTTCAAATTCTAAAAGACTTTCTTTGAAATAAAGCGAAGTAAAAATTTCTTTCTACTTACATAGTTTATGTAATTGGGTTTAACCGATTCACGTCATTTATAATTATTAATACAGGGTTAAATTGAGTTTATGAAGGTTACACATACAATTATATCTGTCATTTAAAAGGATTACATTAATCACTAAGTTTAATATTTAGTCTTTTTAAAACAACTAGTATAAAATTGTTTTGGTCGTAACTTGTTCATTTTTAAAGCTTTTTGGGTGATTCAAAAGCCAAAAATTATGTACTCGGAACATACTTTTCAAATATTCAGAATGTATAGTCATGGGAGGTCAGTATCTTGGCCGAAATTATTGTACAAGTGTCGGGTTAAAGGTTGAGTTTGAATAGTAGTTTATTTTTTTTTATGATTTTGGATGCACGGGATACCTAGTCTTTAAGTTGAGTTTTGAGATCGTCTAGAAGGTTATTTGTAGATTGTTTGAGTCACATAGATGTGGGAGGTAATAATAAAAAAAGAAGATATAAATTCTTTTGGAAAAGTCGATCTTTTACACGGTTTAAATAATATGTTGCGGGGCGTAATATGTTTGGTTACCATTGGGTGTTTCTTGGATTATTTTTCGTTGTCATGGGTCATTTTGAATTGATACACGTTCTGGGTTTGAGTTTTCTTTTGAGTCTCGTGGTTTTTGACTTGTTTTAACTGGTGCACGTGAAATGTCGTTAGTTATCCGTGGGTTTGATTCATTGATCATATCTGGTGGATTCAGGATGTAGTTTTTGTTTCGTATTGTTCGGGAGCGTTGAGGTAGTCGTATGAAAGACTTGGTTGCGCCTACACGATTAAGTAGGTGGCCATGAGAGAACGGTCGGAATGCCATTAGTGCGGAGGAAAGGAGTTCGTAGACGAACTAATGTGGTCATGAGGTCTCTTAGGAGTACCAGGGAGATGAATAGAGGTTTGTGTAATGTATGGATATTGGCACAAGTAACGTGCCATAGAGAGTGTTTGAAGGGGATATTGTTCGTAAGGCATGTATGTTTTCCGAAAATTTCCAGAAACTTAGTAGGTTTGCCTAATATTTTGAGATAGAACCATGAATAGAGCAAGTAGGAGAAGTGAGAGGAGTTGCAGTTAGTGCTTTTCCAGGAAAATTTTTGATGGAATGATTTCAAGAATAAGAGTTAATGGAAATTGCAACGGATGCAGGGTAAAAGTTGAGTTGCTTAGTAGTAGATTAGATGTGGAAAGCGGTTGAGTGGTATGATGAGAGGAAGCATTGGTCTTTTAAAATGCGTGTAGAATTTCGCAAGTGGAACAAGGTAGGAATCTATTCGTATTGTCGCTAAGAGAGGGTGCAAGGAGGACATAGTTGAAACTACTAAGGATGTTGTATGAACGCTTTGGGTTTACGGTTATGCATTTGGCTTCGCCAAATCACTAGCGGTATTCATGGTGTCAATGAACCAAGTGTGCGTGAGCGTGTATAAACGAGTTGTCATCGGGAGCATCGACGACATCTTGATATACTCAAATCTGAGAAGGAGAGTGAGGCGAATTATGTGTTGGTTTTGGAGTGGAATTATACGTGAGATTTTCAAGTGTGAGTTTTAGTATTAAGACTACCATGATGAGTAGTTAGAGATGATGGCATATCATGGAACCAGCAAGGGGCGAAGTGAAGAAGGATGAGGAAGCATTTTGGAGGCTGAAGAGGTGGATTGGATAATGAGCCGATCTTGGCATTATCGGAAGGGTTGGATGAATTCGCGAAGCATGACGATACGTGGAGCAAGGATTTGGACGCATACGAGGACGACAAAGAAAGGCGATCACTATACGTTACAGGAACGGAAGATTTGGAAGAACTGGATAGACTTAGTTAGTGGAGCTGGATTGTTATATCTGCCTAGAATGCTAGAGGAATTTGGTGTATGCGACGTGGAGAATGATCTATACGGATCATGAACGTCTCCAACACATACTCAATCATCTTGATTGAACGTTTGACAAAGGTGATGGGTGGAGTTAAGAGGTGAAAGAAAATTTCAAGGCCAAGTACCATCTGGGAAAGGCAAGCATGGTTGATGAGACATGGAATAAGAAGAATGAAGTGAAGCTGAGACGAGCTTGAACTATATAGATGACGTATTAGGGTAGTTTGGATGGAGGATGTAGGTTGCACGAGTTGATTTGTCTAAAGTAGAGAACGCGTCAACATGTATGTTGCGTGGCTTGGACAATCATATGGAGATAGGAACCGGAGGTAAAACTTTGGTAGAGCTTAATGAGTAGAATAAAGCACAACGCAGGCTAATACTGTCGTAGTGTGGAAAAGGAAATGGCACCGACCTATACTGATTGTTTGGGAGGCTTAGTGTCGATAATCGAATGGATGAGGAGTTATAGGTGTGATGTGCCATAGGGATGAAGGGCTTGGTCTAACTGAGACAAGATGAAGAAAAGTGAGAAAGAAGCGTATAGGTGCTACTAATGAGCTATCCAAATTTAATGGAAGTAGCTGTAGCATGGGTTTGGATGGCAGTTGATAGACTAACAGAGGTAACCGTCCTTTTGATGATGTGTATAGATCACAAGTTGATTTGGTTTGGAAGAACTAATGGATATGTGAAATACCGTCATAGGTCACTTTGGAAGGAAATTAGAATTTTTAAGTAGTTTGGGGTACGGACTAAAGGGGGTTGATGAACATGATTGGATATGAGCATATCCAGCTGACTGGAAAAGGAGGGACAAGTGAGATATTTATACAATCTTAGGAGTTACACCGAGGGCATGAGTGATTGATTTAGAGGGAGTTAGGAAACTCATTAGCGATGGTTGAGTTTTCATATAATGATGATTATCATACTAGAAGTCGATAAATGCCATTTGAGGCACTATATGAAAAGATAGGGTGAGTTGTCCCCATTGTGGACTAGAATTGGTAAAGGAGGCTACTAATGTAGTAATGGTGTTTGTGAAAAGGATGAGAGCAACAAGGGATGCTATGTAGAGATGGGGGAACACTAGAGTTAGTGACAAAGTGTGTATAAGTTTCGCCCATAGTAACGGGTGGTATGATTTGGTAAAATGGAAGTGTTGATATAGAGTTTTGTAGGTCCATTTATGATCTTTGGAAAGATCGGACCATTAGCTTATGAGCATAGAATTACCTGGGGGAAATGAGTTGTATACATGATACATTTCATGTATTGAGGTTGGTAAAGGTTGTTTGAGAATGTATTTTGCATGTACGGTTATTCGGGACTTGTATTAATAAGTGTCATCTGTGAGATTTATTGACTATGAGGTCAAGAGTTTGGCAATGAGTTTAATTATTTTTGGTTTGTATATGTGGTATTTTGAAACATGAATTAAATTTCACGTGGAAATGAGGGGAGTTCGTTTAGAACAAGTATCCTCATGTGATTTGTTGTTTGTGTGTTTGATCCTAAGGAGTAAATCTCGGGACGAGATTTCTATTAGGAGGGAGTGATGTGACAACCGTGGTTTTGAGGTTCGTCACTTGGTCTTACTTTTAGGTTATTTTATGTGTGCTTACTTGATTTGTGTGATTACGTGTTTATTTTGGGTGATTGAGGTTGGTGTGGTTATCGTTTATGAGTATAGAAGTACTCATAAGTAAATCGAGGAACGGTTATTTCATGTTCATGAGCTCACAAGTGGTGACTATGAGATGAAAATGGTGATATTTTGGTGTTTACGTATACGTATAAGTATTATAGTAATAGTATTTTTTTAGGATTTACGGTTTAGCATTTAGAGGTCTCGGGTGAGGTAATTATTCATATGAATATTTTTTAGGATGGTTTTAAGTCATTTAGGACTTAGTTATAAAGTTTATTTCAAAATTTGAGATTTTTTTTAAGTGTATATTTTATGTCTTTTACGGTAAAACGCGTAAAAACTGACTAGTTTTACGGTTTTGGAGGCTTTAGGAGCTGAAATAAATTAAGGAAAATTAAGGTATTATTAATAACTTAATAATATATAATAAAAAGAAAAAAAAAACGAATTTTAAAGGGGAGTTGGGTCGGTTTGGACGCAAGGAGGAAAGAAAAAAAGGAAAAAACAAGAAAAAGGAAAGGGGTTTTTGGGTTGGGCTAGGAATGGGGTTACCACACCCTATATATTGTTTTATTAACAACCAAAATTCATTATTTTTCTCCTGGGACAAAGGAAATTTGTGAGTTTCCACAAAATTAGGGTTCTTCATAATTTTTTTTGGGGTTTTCATAAATCAAAGGTAAAGTCTTTAATCCCTTTTCAATTTAATTATTTTAATGATGTCTTAATCATCTTATGATGGATTTAAGTTAGGGTTTAATTTAAAAACAGTAAATTAATGATATATTAATGGTGTTATAATGATTACATAAATTAGGACTTTTAATTAGAGGGATTAGGGTTAATTAATTAGTTTAATGAGGTTGATTTTGTTAAACCCGTTTTTAAAAACTGGGCAGAATTTTGGGTCATTGTTTTGATCATATAGGGAGTTCTATAAACTCTTATTTTATGATCCAAGTACCCCTGGAAAGGATTTGAAGTGGCTTTCCAATGCAAGAAACTAGAACTAAATTGGAGGTAGGGAAGTGGGTCAAAAACAGGTTACAACAGTCGGAGGTCAAAACAGTTTTGAATTAAGCCTATTTTCTTTTTAAGTTTTGGGTTGTTTGGGGTACTTAGGGTTGCATTGGGATCTTATCACGAACATGAGAGATGGTTTATATATTGTAATAAGTATCTGAACTTGGGCTAAGGTTGTGGTTTAGGGTAAGACCCCTTAATGGTAACAAACTTTTAGTACGTTTAAAATCAAGAAATCTGGAATGACAAAAGTAGATATATGTATATCGGGGCCTTAACAGTAGCTTTAAGATTAGGGCAAGTGGGAGGTGTTAGCCAACATATGTAAGGGTATGAATATTTCTTTTACAGAGATCATGGTTATCTTTAAGGGGGAGATCGACCCATATTTTAAGGTATGAAAAACGGGACTGTTTTGGGTAAAATGTTAACGGGACGGGTTATGAAGTAAAAGGAGTTAAGGGCTTTATAGAGGGGTGTAATGAGATGATTAGAGCATATAAATGAGGTATTTATATAGGAGGAGGCTAGATGTCCATCATAGGTTTATGAGCCGTTTTAGTGATTGGTTCATGTTTTGACTATGTGTTTTTGGTTTGTTAGCTTTTTGCTAGTGCGAGGACATTTGGAGAAGCTATCAGGTGAGTTTCATAGTCCCATGTTTACTATTGATTTTGACTTCCAGATGGGATGGAAGAGACACTGTGTTGAGTTATTTTCTAAATTGATGTTGTGAATGTGTTTGTGGTTTGAGATGGACTTGTGTGTACATTATGTGATTAACTGCTATGTGATTTTTGATTGTGTATGTTTTGGATCAGGGGACACGTGCCGTCTCAGTTATTATGGTTTGACAAGGTAGTGGCCTTGAGGTTTGACAAAGTAGTGGCCTTGTGGTTTGACAAGGTAGTGGCCTTGGGATAGGTACATAGTGTGATCATCTATGGTACCATGTTGTTTGGCAAGGTAGGAGCCTTGGATTTTGGTTTGGAATGATTGATCTTGAATGCTAGTTGTTAATACATAATTGTAGCACATTGTCCATATGTTATTGTATTTGTGTTCGTTATTCACAGCTTGTAATTGATTTAGCGTTGGAGTCTAAACCTATGACTCTCACCAACTTTATGTTGACGTGTTTTAGTGTCTCTTTCAGGTGATACTATGGTTAAGCATGAGAACATAAGTGGCTAGGATTGGAGAAGCTTAGGAATGCATATAGAAGGAGAATCCCCGTTTCCTTCTTAGTTTATTTTCTTTCTGATTGTTTCGTAGTGATATTGTTGGCACCTATATGTGATTGTTAGTGTTATTTATTTGTCTTGGGTAAGCGGTAGGACTGTTACCTACTTACCTAGACTCCTGCTTTTGATGAGATATTGTCATGACTTTTGTGTCACCATTTTATGACATTTCTTATTTCATATAGTTATCTCTATAGACACGCCATGTTGTGATGATATCCATACGTCGCGCCCCATATTCCGCCATGGTGGGGTGTGACACATTTACTACAACAGTACTATCAACTTCTAGTGGTGAATTTGCCTCTTGATGTAGTTGGGGAATTGTGCGCCCACCTATAGTAATCCTTAAAGGAAGTTATTATGCGGTACGAGGACGAGGTCGCATGGCCACTTCATGCGGGTGTTCGCGTCTTACTATTTGAGACAAGTTTATTTTTATGACAAGAATTAGGGAAATAATGATGATTTTCAAATCTAGATTGTAACACTCTCAAATTTCATATAGGTACAGCGGAAGGGTAAATAGAGTGTTACGGGATAGCACAATAACTCAAATCATAGACAACGCATAAAAAGGGTTGTACAAAGTTAAACATACATTCATTCGAGTACAAGTTTAAAGTTTACACAAGGTCCCCCAGTTTCACAGTCATAAAGTTTACAAAACATAGTTCGAATGAATATTACTATTATGTGGGCCATCAGAGTCGATCTCCATCCAATTTACCTTCAAGCACCTGAGATAAAACATGCGAAAAATATATCAGCGAATGTCGAATGAATTCATAGAGTTTAGTAAAACCGTTATATTAAACAGTTATGTAAATAAAAAACACAAGCTTAATATCAGTAATGAGACCCCATATTCCTAGTCAGGCAATATATTATAAGTCCATTCATATAGCATACATTATTTATGAGACCGCAGCCTCAGTATTTACCATTATCGGTATTATTTTCGGATTATTATAAGCCGCATGACATTGTTGCCTTTCTATAATATACAACGGGTCGCGAGCCCGACAAATATGTGCCCATCTAAATCAGCGTGTCGTCACTAATATCACGCTATATAAATCTTCTCATACATAAATTCGCTTACCAATCAATGTGGCACGACGGGGATCAACCGTCAAGGCGCGAACTGGGGTGATCTTCCCCAAATAGTACTATTATATGCATAAGCGTCTACCAACTCCCGGTAGTTCACAATTCATGCCAATGGGATTTATAGTGACATAACCTAACTTTTAATAATCCATTTCAATCATCCATTTTGGGTCATACAATCAATCGGGTCCAAATCAATAAGCATTCGGGTCCACTTGTGTTCTATTTTTATTAAAACTCGTATGTTATCTCCCTCGCGGGTTTACAAAACATTTCATAAAACATTTAAAAGAGTGTGAGGCTATGAACTCATGTTGGTTGGGAAAGGCGGGTTATCGGCAATTAGGATGTACGGTACGTGCCTCGATCACGAAAACCTAAACAAATAATACTCGATCTTAGACTATGTCGAATAATATTTATAAAAAGTTGTTATGTGTATGTAATGATGTCATAACATGATGATCAAGTGGGGTTTTATTAGCTTATACAACATTATTAGTTGTTAAGTACTTAGTTACTTAGTCCAATCATACTAGTTTTAGCCCATTTACATGTTAAGGCCCAATAGGCCCATTAAGAGTCTAATATCTTTTTATTAGTCCATTTATTCATTTAAGACCAGGACCATACTCATATGTTGGGCTCAAGTGGGTTAAGCCCATGAGTAAGTCCAATAATATTAAACCAAACTAGTTGGGCCTAGTGGTCCAACAAGGCTAACTTGGCCCATTATGGTCCATAAGTTACAAAGCTCGGTTTTGTCGATTTTTACTTGTCAAGAGTGTTTACATATCAGTATATGTTTTATAAAAATGTTACATTAGACGGGTCCGACCATCTAAGTTTTAGTTGGCGAAAACGCCATCCTTTCGGTTTTAGCCGAAAAGACGTAAAACTTATATATAGTTTGTAGTTTAGAAAACCATTTGAGTTTTATTATTATTAAATGTAATATTTACTTATTATAGTGTATAAACATATTTTATAATAGTTATATCAATTAACTACTTATACATACTTGGTTTATATGTTTATTTACTTCAAGTGGCATTTTAATAATATATACTTTAAAGTAAAATCCGATGTAAAATTTTAAGTCCACCATTTTGATCATATCTTGAGTTCTACAAGGAGTTGGAACCCCAAGTTTTTATTGTATAAACTACATGATATGTGCTACAAATACCTCTTCTATAGCTCCTTCTCAAACAACCTATAAATATTTGTTTTAATTCGTCCAAAACAGGACCAGACAGATTAGTACCACAAAAGTGTTTTGGCCATATCTTGCTCATTTTTCACATTCCATTGTGTGGTAAATTGGCCACTTATGTAAAAATCATTTATTTATCATTATATCAAATAATCTAATCCATTTAACCAAGTAAAAATATTGAAAGTTTCTGTTTATTACAGCCTACTTGTTAGTATAAGTTTTCATCAACTTTTTCTTGTAGTTTTAGCCTTTTTAACCTAATCTAGTGACACAAAATTCCCATGCAATATATTGATCATCATTTATCATCATCATACATATACAATTTTGAATAAAATAGATTAATACATTTAATAAACTAATAGGATGATAGAAAGAACAATCTCTATACCAACCAATTGTGATGAAAGCATGAGATTTATGATGAGCAAGACTTGATCTTGTCACCAAATCTTATGAACTTAGCAAGACCACTTTTAGAAATCTCCAAGTAACTAAACTTCTTCTTGAAATCAACCCTTGAATCTCATGAAAACTCCTTTTTATAAGTTATAATCACCTCCAAATAGCCTCCTTTCAAGTAGTGATCAACATATGTGAATTATAGATGAACTTGTAGGTTAAATTTTTGATGATGGTTGATAGGTGTGAAAACACCCATTCTTTAACCATGGTTAAAATTATCGTCCGATCTGAAAGTATGATTTTGCAGCGGAGCCATTTGAAAGTATGATTTTGCTAGGGTTAAAATTATCGTCCGATCTTCTCGAATTGACTACCAGTTTAAGTGCGACTCAGCCGTCTTTTGGTGGAAACAATATTTTTGGTTGTTGTAGTAAAGTAAATGTACAAGACGTTAAAGTAAATGACGCGTAATTAAAACTAAAACTAATTAAAATATAAATGGTGCAATATTAAAGCTCTTAAAAGTAAATTAATTAAATGACAAAAATTAAAGCTTGACGAAAAATTAATTTGACAATGTAATTAAAATGAAAGTAAAATTGACAATTTAATAAAAATAAAAGCTTTAAAAATTAAACAAAAAATTACTAGAAAAACACTTGGTAAAAACAGAGATTTCGGGAAGCGTGAAAAAGTTGAAAACTTAAAATAATGCAAACATAAAAATAAAACTAAAACAAGATATTAAAAACAAACCTGTCGGAATACACCCCAATCGGAATCCTGGTCGGAATCCGATCGGAATAGTCACTTACCTCCCCTATCGGAATAAGGTCGGAATCCTCCTATCGGAATACCTTCATCGGAAAGCTATCGGAATTCAACAAAGATTTCCCCTGTCGGAATGTCTTCGGAATCCCTTATCGGAATGATAAAAATCAATCTCGTCGGAATATCCAAAAACACCTCTTGTCGGAATACCAAATGAACACTCCTGATCGGAATTTCAAATCGGAATACCAATCCGAATACTAGAAACCCTTTTCCGACCAAGCAATTGGAATGCTGGTCGGAAAGTAAAACCCCTTTCCGATCAAGGTTGATCGGAATAACAGTAGGGAAAACGAAAATAAGCTATATTTCAAATAAGCTACGAACTAAATAAGCACTAAACTTAAAATTTAACTAAAACACATATAAGAAAAAGCTAATAAGCTAGAATTTAAAGACTTTTGAAAACACTTAAATGAAAAAGATGTACAAAAACAACTTTAATATAAAAAGAACTTTTATAAAAACTTAAGAAACTTTAAGATAAACACAAATAAGCTATAAAATCCAATAATCCAAGACAATCAAAAACATTAAAACATAACCTTTAATCAAATAAACATAACAATAAGCACATAAACATAAAGATCAAGCAAAACAAGAAAGGTAGAATGAGAGATTTAAAATAAGAACTTGATTAAAAGAAAAGATTCAACAATTAAAAAAATAGAGACAAGAATTAAAAGCTTACAAATTTAAGGTGCAAGACAAGTAATTAAAGGTGCATTTAAGAAAAGTGCAAGTAATTAAAATGGAAGACTAGTTTGTCAAAATAGCCAACAAGTGAAATGTGGTGGAAATGGTTCTATTTATAGGGAGACGGGGATGAGGCATGTGTTGCTCCTTTCTTTCTTTCTTTCTTTCTCGTCTTTTTGTCTTCTTAATTCTTCGACTTTTTCGACTTTGTCTCGGGATTATTTGAACTCGTCTTAATTAATTAGACTTGAGTTCTTCGGCTTTATTAAACTTCCGTCTTTAGACTTTTTCTTCGATAAATCTTCAGAATAGGCCTTGGACTTCCGTTCTTTTTGCACTCTTGATCTTTTGACTTCGTCTTTTGTCTTTTTCTTCGATAAAATCCCGTGAAAGCCTGTGTTTTCTTCCCTTTTCATATTTTGATCCTAAATCACAACGAAAACATAAACCACGCATAATTCCGACCTTTACGACATAAAATACACGTTTTGGCTTGGTTATTATCATAATTAAGTGGTTAAAGGATGGGTGTTTTCACACCTATCAAATCCCCTACACTTGACCAATGCAATGTCCTCATGCAATGTATTATTTACAAAGCAAGTTTTACATTTTCCATCATAATCAATCCATCTTGGCCTTTATTAACAAAAATATTTAAAGGAAGAAAACAAGTAAAGAAATCAAAAACTTACCTTGGGTTTTGGAATGTCATGAATTATTAGCATCCTCAAGTTTCACGTTCCCCATACCAAGCTTAAAAACGAGATCATTGTTATTATAAGTTAGCAAACTATCACAAACTCACGTGGGCCAATTATTTACTTAGACTCCCTTATTCCTAGGTGTATCTCTTATATTTTATTGTTGTCTTGAATGATCACGAGGATGCATTTTTGACTTATTTCGATAATTATTTAGGCTGAAAATAAAGTAGGACGATTTAATCAATAGTTAGCTAAAGGACAAAATCTTTTAAAACTGCTTCTCGGGACCTCATAAAGTTCATATCTTGGCATAACTCGCTTCACGATTTGAGACCTTTCTCGGACCGATATTTGGCATTGACTGCATACTTCAAATCTTGAGAGACGTTCATGAAATAATGGTCTTCTCTTCATAATAGGAATTTCTTCACTTGAGCTTTTTGAGAGATTCTTCATATTTGGACCACGACTTCTTCATTTTTCTCCAATCTTTATTTGGGATTTTGATATACAACGATCCGCCTCCTTTTAGGACTTGGATCTATTTTTCCTCATACCTTGTTAGGGCCTTTTTGGATAGGTTTCTCCATGATCTTTATGGGAGTATTTGCTTTTCGTCGTGTGTCTCGATCTTTCATATTGATTTTTTATAAATGATTATTCACATCACTTTGGATATTTAGCAACAAAATGTAGCCCTCATGCCTTGTTAGGGCCTTTTCGGGCTCGCCAATCTTCGCATCCCGCTTCAATAAGTTATGCCTTGGCTATGAACTCTAATTAATACCGAGCAACTTTTAAACGATCTTGTGCTAGAAGCTAAGTAACTTTTCAAATCGTACAACCTTATTTATTGCAATTATATTTATTAACAAGCGATGGGAGAAAAATCTTATAATTAACTCACATAAATTCACGAAAGAATACCAAACATATAATTGAATCTATCATCTCTCGTTCTCCACAATTTAAAATCTCAAGGAATGAGACTCGTGGATGCTTAGCCAATTAAATCAAAGTTTTGGGTTTTCGAGTCATCTATAGGATCTTGCAAACTCTTAGACTCTTTCAAGTTTAGAATTCGCATTTTAAAGTTCCCTTGATAAACGACTCTCTAGGATCAATTATAGGAACTTGCGAAAAGTTCTTGTTCTTAAGCCGTAAGAGTTAAGACTTTCGCGTTTTAAAGTTCCCTATATAAAAGCCTAGCAAAACTTGACTTAAACACGTTAAGGATACTAGCTAGAGTAAACTTAGATAAGTAAACTCGGGTTGAGTCAAAAGATTCACAACGTTTGAAAATTAAAACCACTTTATTAAACTTTATTGTAGCAAAGAAAGAAAATAACTATAACAAAGGTAAATACTAATAGGCCAAAATAGATTAAAAATTTTGAAAAATGTCGAAAAATCAATTTTCCGGTTAAAATGAGGACAAATACAAGGAAAAGCCCACTTAACTTCGATAGAAGTCCCCCTACACTTAATATAAACATTGTCCTCAATGTTTAAGCATGTGGAAGTAAACTCCCCTACACTTAGGACATTGTGCACTTTGTTTAAATTTCGCTAAGGAAGAGACAACTAAAGTGATTCCTATTTTAATATTGAAGAATATAAAATAGTGAATCAAAAGAGTTTAGGATAGAACCGGGAAGATGGGTACACGGAATCATGGGTCGTCAAAAGTCATCAAGAATGGATCTTTGAAAGCTCGAATCCCTGCACATGATAAGAAAGAAAACAACATACACATACTAGGGTCTCCCCCTACACTTATTATAAGACAAATAAAAAGGATAGATACTACGGGTTGCCCCCCGAGAAGCGCTTGTTTTTGTTAACCGAGTCGTGAGCCTGACTCGACCTTGATTAGCATAGGAAGAAGCTTGAAACACATCCACCGGGATCAAAGACATGGTTTTCGTCCGTCAAGTAGCACAAGCTTAAGGTGAACAAGGCAAGCTAAAGAAGAGTAGGCAAGGTTCCCTTAAGCAAAGATGGAGCACGGTGGTAGCAAGGGTGCTGAGGTGTAAGCCTATCTCCATAAGTTCCAAAAATCTTTCCTTTTATTTCATCAGATGGATACTGAGATGGCTTGAAAATTCCAATACCGGGATCGAACACCTTTTCCTTTAGGGGAAAATAACACTCAGGCTCAATAGACCTTGAAGAGGATCCGCTCATAAATCTCACAATCTCATCCTCAGAGGGAGGATAGAGAGGTGTCAAGACATAGGTGCTACGGATATTGGTGTCGGCCGGCTTCTTCGCCTTTGCAATGGGTTTCTTAATATCCAAAGGAGGATAAAGACCATAATTATCAAAGTCCAAAGGAGGAGCATCACTCTCATTTGGGAAGTAAGTGTTGAGAAAAGTAGCAAAGTCTTCCTCAAATGAGTAGTCATCCAAAGAAGGATCAAGTGTTGTTGGAGGAGGATCTTCATCATGTGAAGAATCACTCGAGAGAGTATCAGTCTCATCAAAATCATCATAAGTGGGCATGTCTGGATACTTAGAAGTAAAATCATCATAATCATCTCCATTGGAACTAGAATCGTCATCATAAGCATCAAAGATCGGTGGAGAATCATAAATTGGTGGAAGATCAGAATTGCATAGAGAATCATCCACATCATCTTTGAACAGTGGATTATCATAGAAAGAATCGAATAGAGAATTGTTGTAGACGACAAAATCATCAAGCACATTAATCATATTCGCTGATTCTCTTCCATTAAATTTGGTTGTGATCTTCCCCATTTTGAACACTTGTGCATCATTCCCGACCCTTAAGATTAACTCACCTTCGACAACATCAACTAAAGCTTTTCCGGTTCTTAAAAATGGCCGACCAAGTATTAACGGAATACGAGGGTCCATTTCATAGTCAACAACAACAAAGTCGACTGGAAAAATGAAGGTGCCATTTTTAATAAACACGTCTTCAGCAATACCAACGGGGTAAGCGAGACTACGATTTTCTAGCTCAAGAGTCATATTTGTTGGAGTAAGATCGGGTAATGATAACTTTTTCCAAACACTTAAAGGCATCAGATTTATACTTGCCTCGAGATCGGCTAAGGCAGTAAATTATTCGGTTTGGTGAAAAGTACATGGGAGCACAAAACGACCGGGATCTCCAAGTTTCTCCGGAAGTTCTTTAAGAAGGACGGCAGAACAATTTTCATTCAATCGAGTATTAACAAACTCGGCAATCTTCTCCTTATTATTAAGCAATTCCTTAAACATCTTAAAAAATTTAGGCATTTGTGCTAGAGCTTCAACAAGGCTAAAGGTGATGGTCAGTCCTGAAATCTTCTTCAAATAGTTCGACACTTGAATGTCATCCTTGGTTTACAGTTTGGCCTTGTCTAAGCGAGATGGATAAGGAATATTGGGTTTATAGGTGGAAGGTGTAGGTGTAGCAGGTAAAGGTTGAGATGTTGAAGGTTTAATGGTGGAAGGTGGGGTTGGTGAAGGGTTCTTCTTGGGTATGTCAGTAAGAGGTGGAGACGGTAATGGAGAACTAATACTAGGCGTGGGAGTAGGCAGGGTAAATGGTGGTGGAGGAGGTGTAGATGGAGTAACTGGGGGAGGGATAGAGGGTCCTACTAAGGTAGCTCCACTGCGTGTAGTAATAGCACTCACATTCGCTCTCGGATTGGTGACGGTATTTGAAGGTAGAGAGCCCGAAGTAGAGGGTTGAGTAGTTGGTAAGAAACTAGCCAGCATATTCTTCAAATCATTTGTTTGAGTGCTAAAGGAGGTTTGTATATCATGTCGAAGCTCGGATCTAATGTCATTACCTTGCTTAGTGATATCCCCTTTCAAATTGATAATTTGGCTTTGCAGATTCTTAATTTGCTCTCCTTGGGTTCTCATTAAGGCTTCAACATCTTGGTTAATGGTTGGGACTTGTTGAGCGGGTGGGTAATAAGGATTAGAAGCTCGATGTGGGTTTTGATTGCTTCTATTGTAGTTGTTGGGGTTGTGGTTTTGAGGAGAAAAACCGGGTGCAAGAAAGTTGTTAGAACGGTAACTTAACAAGTTACGATCACCTTGAGGTCGGGCTTGGTAGTTTTCCGGTGAATAGTTACCATAAGCCACATACAAGTTTTCCGGATTGTCTTGAGTAGAAGGACAATCAGTGTATGAATGAGGACCGCCGCAAGTCTCACAAGAAGTTGCAACAGCTTTAACTTGTTGTTGTTGATTTGTAGCCAAAAGTTGCATATTCTTGCTCATTTCGACCATTGCGCGGGTCAATTCGGTGATATCAGGGTTTGAAGAAGTAGAAGAAACATTGACTCTCGGGTTTGATCTTGAAGATGCGGATGAATCCCAATTTTTGTGATGAGTAGTCATGTTCTCGATAAGCTCTCTACACTCCTCAGGTCTTCTTTTCATAAATGTGCCACCGGCGGCTGCATTAATCGTATCACGATCACGAAAAGTTAAACCATTGTAGAAAATATCAATTAAGGTGACGGGAAGAATGTTGTGGTTTGGACATCGATCGATCAAAACATTATATCGTTCCCAAGCATCAAAAAGTGATTCATCAGGTTCTTGTGTAAATCCACTAATTTGATTTCGAAGGCTCGTGACCATGGATGGTGGAAAGTAGCGCGACAAAAAGCGTTGAGTCATCTCATCCCAAGTATGAATTGAATTCTTCGAAAGACGATCAAACCATTTTTCGGCATGGTGGGATAAGGTGTGTGGAAATAGGTGAAGGCGAAGAAAATCCATAGTAACACCGGGCAACTTCATGCTTTGAGTAACGGTAATGAATTTGTCGAGGTGTTTGTTGGCATCATCATCATCCGGTAATCCGCGAAATGGACAAGTGTTCTGCACTTGTTGGATCATGTGATGTTTCAACGAAAACTCCGGAGCCGTGATTTGCATCGGCGCAATCGGTCCTCCTCGTCCATTCATTGTGGTTGACAAAGCTCCTCCATTGTCCGAAGATCGGGTGGTGGAAGAACATTGTTGTTGTTATTATTGTTGAGGTGCGGTGGGTTATTGTTGTTGTTCACACCTACCATATCTAAATCTTCACGAGTCTCGGGATCTGAATAAGTTGAAGATCTAGTACGCATACACCTACAAAAGCAAAATAAAAAGATACCAAAGAAATAGAAAATATATATACACTATAAAAATAAAAATCTTTTTGGAGTTTTGAAATTTTTTAATTTTTATGGATTTTGAAAATTTTTGAGCAAGAAAAATAACGTTCACGAGTGAACGGATCCCTAAATTCAACGCGTCTCTCACAGAAAACCGTTAATCTTTACGAAAATAGCCGGCAGCGGCGCCATTTGAAAGTATGATTTTGCTAGGGTCCGATCTTCTCGAATTGACTACCAGTTTAAGTGCGACTCAGCCATCTTTTGGTGGAAACAATATTTTTGGTTGTTGTAGTAAAGTAAATGTGAAAGACGTTAAAGTAAATGACGGGTAATTAAAACTAAAACTAATTAAAGCATAAATGGTGCAATATTAAAGCTCTTAAAAGTAAATTAATTAAATGACAAAAATTAAAGCTTGACGAAAAATTAATTTGACAATGTAATTAAAATGAAAGTAAAATTTACAATTTAACAAAAATAAAAGCTTTAAAAATTAAACTAAAAATTACTAGAAAAACACTTGGTAAAAACATAGATTTCAGGAAGCGTGAAAAAGTTGAAAACTTAAAATAATGCAAACATAAAAATAAAACTAAAACAAAATATTAAAAACAAACCTGTCGGAATACACCCCAATCGGAATCCGATCGGAATAGTCACTTACCTCCCCTATCGGAATAAGGTCGGAATCCTCCTATCGGAATACCTTCATCGGAAAGCTATCGGAATGCAACAAAGAGTTCCCCTGTCGGAATGTCTTCGAAATCCCTTATCGGAATGATAAAAATCAATCTCGTCGGAATATCCAAAAACACCTCTTGTCAGAATACCAAATGAACACTCCTGATTGGAATGTCAAATCGGAATACCAATCGGAATATTAGAAACCCTTTTCCGACCAAGCAATTGGAATGCTGGTCAGAAAGTAAAAACCCTTTCCGATCAGGGTTGATCGGAATAACAGTAGGGAAAACGAAAATAAGCTAAATTTCAAATAAGCTACGAACTAAATAAGCACTAAACTTAAAATTTAACTAAAACACATATAAGAAAAAGCTAATAAGCTAGAATTTAAAGACTTTTAAAAACACTTAAATGAAAAAGATGTACGAAAACAACTTTAATATAAAAAGAACTTTTATAAAAACTTAAGAAAATTTAAGATAAACACAAATAAGCTATAAAATCCAATAATTCAAGACAATAAAAAACATAAAAACATAACCTTTAATCAAATAAACATAATAATAAGCACATAAACATAAAGATCAAGCAAAACAAGAAAGGTAGAATGAGAGATTTAAAATAAGAAATTGATTAAAAGAAAAGATTCAACAATTAAAAAAATAGAGACAAGAATTAAAAGCTTACAAATTTAAGGTGCAAGACAAGTAATTAAAGGTGCAATTAAGAAAAGTGCAAGTAATTAAAATGGAAGACTAGTTTGTCAAAATAGCCAACAAGTGAAATGTGGTGGAAATGGTTCTATTTATAGGGAGACGGGGATGAGGCATGTGTTGCTCCTTTCTTTCTTTCTTTCTTTCTCGTCTTTTTGTCTTCTTAATTCTTCGACTTTTTTGACTTTGTCTCGGGATTATTTGAACTCGTCTTATAATTTCTTCATTAATTAGACTTGAGTTCTTCGGCTTTATTAAACTTCCGTCTTTAGACTTTTTCTTCTATAAATCTTCAGAATAGGCCTTGGACTTCCGTTCTTTTTGCACTCTTGATCTTTTGACTTCGTCTTTTGTCTTTTTCTTCGATAAAAGCCCGTGAAAGCCTGTGTTTTCTTCCCTTTTCATATTTTGATCCTAAATCACAACGAAAACATAAACCACGCATAATTCCAACCTTTACGACATAAAATACACGTTTTGGCTATTATCATAATTAAGTGGTTAAAGAATGGGTGTTTTCACACCTATCAAATCCCCTACACTTTATAATAACTGATTTTTGGTTAGTTAATAAAAAGGTTTGTTGCAAGATCTTTCTTTGTGTTGCTCGTACCCAATGATAAATGTCGTTGTTTCTTCTCGGTATCTTCTCGAATCGATCACGGTTCAAAGTGAAATAGTTGTAATTGGTGACTAAAAAGGGGGAGCTTTTGATCTATATCTACTAAAACGATAAGTGCGCGAAGTAATAAAATTAAACTAAAAGCAATTACTGAAAATAAAACTAAAATGAAAATCAAACAGTAAAGTACCTAAACTTGGAAAAACAGTTGATGCGGATTGTTTGCTTGATCCGGAATATTTGGAATATTTGGCTCATGCGGAATAACCTAAAAAATTGCTTAATTCGGAATAATTAACACCACCTTCATTCGGAATAATCGTTGACCCGGAATATTTGCTTGATGCGGAATGAATGGTTGATCCAGAATAATGACTGATCCGGAATAAATGAATTGATCCGGAATGAAATTCTATCCGGAATAAATGAGTTGATCCGGAATAAAGTTCTATCCGGAATAAAATAATAAGAAGCTTGATTCGGAATAATTAGTTTACTCGGAATAAAACTTGATCCGGAATAAAATAGTTGATCCGGAATAATAGATATTCCGAACCAAAGAGCTTGATCCGGAATATAATAGTTGATCCGGAATATTAGATATTCCGAACCAAATAGCTTAATCCGGAATAAAATCACAAAACCCTTGATCCGGAATATGATGTTGATCCGGAATCTGGGCAAGTTAGAAAATGCGAAGAACAGGGGAATGTTTAACAAACGAATTTAACCCAAAATCCACCAAGTTTTTAATCAAAACATAAACCAATTTCACCACTAATCATTTACCTTTGATAAATATCAATCCAAAACAACAAAAACATAAAACCCACTTACTTTTTAAGATCAAACCAATAAAATAAAAACTTAGAACTTTGAATCAACAAGAGAAGAAAGAAAGATTAAATGGAAGCTTGTATTAATGAATAAGATTCAAACAAACAAAATGGAAAGATTAACTTACAAGATTGTGGAAGAATCAAAAGACAATTAAAATCACCAAACACCCTAATGGTGATGGTGCTCCCTACGAAACAGAAAAAAAATAACAGAAAGAAAATCTAGTTGAAAAAGTGAATGGGAGGGGTATTTATAGGGCTTGGCTTGGTTTGGTGAGTGGGCTTTCTCCCTTTCTTTTTGTCTTCTCGTCTTTTCAGAAAAGTTGACGTTTTCGATTTCGATTCGGGATTTGTCGACGAATAAATTCAACTCGTCTTTTAATTTCTTCATTTAATAGACTTGAGTTTCTTCGACATATGTAAATCTTCCATCTTTGGTCCTTTTCTTCGATAAATCTTCAAATAGGCCCATTGACTTCAAATCTTTTGCATCTCTTGGACTATAGACTTTGTCTTTTCATCTTTTTCTTCGATAAAACCCGTGCAATCCCATGTTTTTTTCAATATTTATCTGGTTGGCTCTGAAAACACAACAAACACACAAACCACGCATAATTCCAAACAAATGACATTAAATACGCGTTTTGGTCTCGTTTTAGCAAGAAATAAGTGGTAAAAGGATGGGTGTTTTCACACCTATCAAATCCCCTACACTTAACCATTGCCATGCCCTCATGCAATGCTACAATTTTAAAGCACGATTTACATTTCTCATCATAGATAACCCACCTTGGCCTTTATTAAATTCTAAACACTAAGGAAACCAAAAGAACAAAACAAGTAAAGTATTTAAAGACTTACATTGGGGTTTTAGATTGTCATGAATGTTCATCATTCTCAAGTTTCATGTTCCCCATACCAAGCTTAAAAACGAGATCATTGTTATTATAAGTTAGCAAACTAACACGAACTCATGTGGCCCAATTATTCACTTAGACTCCCTTATTCCTAGGTGTATCTCTTATATTTTATTTTTGTCTTGAATGATCACGAGGATGCATTGTTTGACTTATTTCGGTAGTTATTTAGGCTGAAAACAAAGTGGGACGATTTAATCAATAGTTAGCTAAAGGACAAAATCTTTTAAAACTGCTTCTCGGGACCTCATAAAGTTCATATCTTGGCATAACTCGCTTCACGATTTGAGACCTTTCTCGGACCGATATTTGGCAGCGACTTCATACTTCGAATCTTTGAGAGACGTTCTTGAAATTATGGTCTTATCTTCATAATAGGAATTTCTTCACTTGAAGTTTTGAGAGATTCTTCATCTTTGGACCACGACTTCTTTCATTTTTCTCCAATCTTTATTTTGGACTTAGATATACAACGATCCGCCTCCTTTTAGGACTTGGATCTATTTATCCTCATACCTTGCTAGGGTCTTTTCGGATAGATTTCTCCATGATCTTTTGGGGAGTTCTTGCTTTTCGTCGTGTGTCTCGATCCTTCATATTCGATAAATGATTCTTCACATCACTTTTGGATCTTTAGCAACAAAATGTAGCCCTCATGCCTTGTTAGGGCCTTTTCGGACTCGCCAATCTTCGCATCCCGCTTCAATAAGTTATGCCTTGGCTATGAACTCTAATGAATACCGAGCAACTTTTAAACGATCTTGGGCTAGAAGCTAAGTAACTTTTCAAATCGTACAACCTTATTTATTGCAGATAAATTTATTAGCAAGCGATGGGAGAATAGGCTTATAATCAACTCACATAAATTCACGAAAGAATACCAAACTTATAACTGACTCTATCATCTCTCGTTCTCCATAATTTAAAATCTCAAGGAATGAGACTCGTGGATGCTTAGCCAATTAAATCACAGCTTTGGGTTTTCGAGTCGCCTATAGGATCTTGCATCTTCTTAGACTCTTTCAAGTTTAGAATTTGCGTTTTAAAGTTCCCTTGATAAACGACTCTCTAGGATCAATTATAGGAACTTGCGAAAAGTTCTTGTCTTAACCCGTGAGAGTTAAGACTTTCGCGTTTTAAAGCTCCCTATATAAAAGCCTAGCAAAACTTGACTTAAACACATTAAGGATACTAGCTAGAGTAAACTTAGATAAGTAAACTCGGGTTGAGTCAAAATATTCACGACTTTGAAAAATTTAAAACCACTTTATTGAAATTTTATTCTAGCAAGGAGAGAAGTTAAACATAACAAAGGAAAATGCAACTATACAACTAGGCCAATATAGATTAAAAATTTTGAAAAATGTCGAATAATCGAATTTTCCGGTTAAATGAAGGCACTTTAATGGAAAAGCCCACTTAAAACTTCGATAGAAGTCTCCCCTACACTTAATATAAACATTGTCCTCAATGTTTAAGCATGTGGGAAAAGTCTCCCCTACACTTATGACATTGTGCACGTTGGTTAAATCAAGTTAAGGAGGAGACAACTAAAGTGATCAATTTCAAATGTGAGTATGAAGAAGATTGAATCACGATAGTTGAGAGATAGAACCGGTATTGCGGATAACATGGGAGCACGGTTCTTCAAAGATTCTAAGAGTGCACTTATCCCTGTAATCACATCACCATACAAACATAAGCAACCTATATAGCTCCCCATACACTTAGGATAAAAAACGGGAAAAGGGGGATAGATACTCGGGTTGCCTCCCGAGGAGCGCTTGTTTTTGTTAACCGAGTCACGAGCCTGACTCGGTCCCGAACTAATTCATGGGAAACGTGGTGAGGGATGGAATCATCGCATGAGAGATGTCCTCACCAAAGTACAACTTCAAACGCTGGCCATTCACCTTAAAATTGGGCCCATTTGGCTGAGAAAGCTCAATGGTGCCATAGGGAAAGACATTGGCGATGGTGAATGGACCAGACCAGCGGCTCTTCAACTTTCCCGAGAAGATCTTCAACCGAGAGTTAAAAAGTAAGACTTGATCACCAACGTGGAACTCTCGGTTCTTAATTTTAGCATCGTGGATAATCTTGGTCTTCTCCTTGTAGATCAATGAGTTCTCGTAAGCTTCATTCCTCAATTCATGTAGCTCGTTGAGTTGAATCTTGCGAAGATCACCGGCTTTGTTGATGTCGAAGTTAGCCCACTTCAAGGCCCAGTATGCCTTATGTTCCAGCTCGATGGGAAGGTGGCATGCTTTCCCGTACACAAGACGATAAGGTGTACAACCAATCAGAGTCTTATAGGCGGTACGGAAAGCCCACAGAGCATCATCAAGTTTATCGGCCCATGAGGCACGATGCTCTCCCACAGTACGTGATGAGACTGCTTTTATACATGGTCTCATCGTCCAAAACGGGCTTAAAACGCATTAAATATCATTAAATATACCAAATATATGCTCGTGTTTGTTACTTGTGTATTTTTAGGTACGGATATTGAGGAAATGGCAAAAGATCACAAGAATCATTCAAAAACGAGCACGGGAAACGAAGTCGCACAATGAACCGGGCCCAAGTTTGGAATTTTGCAAAAAGACCCTTGAAGAATTGAAGATTGGCAATTTTGGTCCCTCATCTTTGAAGAACTTGTCACAATTGACCCTCCAAATGTCATTTGTACAAGTATGATCCTCCATGTTTGAAGATATTACAATTCCAGTCCTTGAAGAATCCAAGGAAGTACAAGAAAGCCCTTGGAAAAAGTTTTTAAACCTTTTGTGCCACTTTTGACAACTTGCCAAAAGTTGACAAGTGTAAAATGGGGCGTTGACAGCATTTTTTCACAAAGTGAACAAAGCAAGGAATTATGGGGGCCATTACTGCCAAACATCCCAAACTTTCCCCACCAATCACTCTTCCACCTCACCTCCTCCAACCAACCATATGATCCCACGTCACACCCCCATCCCAGTCACCCTTCCACTTAAATTAAACTTTTTAAAC
The DNA here is from genome assembly GCA_025667525.1 of Glebionis coronaria. Classification (NCBI taxonomy): domain Eukaryota; kingdom Viridiplantae; phylum Streptophyta; class Magnoliopsida; order Asterales; family Asteraceae; genus Glebionis; species Glebionis coronaria. The sequence continues at coordinate 92,593,669 of CM046881.1, forward strand.
GGTTTAAAAAACGTGGGAAACAACAAATTAATCCCTAATCCTAATGAAATCAAACTATTTAACCACCTTCATCCAGAAAAACCCTAAAAAACCCCAGTTTTAATCACCTTCATTTTTAACCTTAATCCCAATTAACCTTGGGGGGTTTACTCACAACCCCACTCCCAACACCACAACTCACCCAGAAAACGACCCTTGTACCTTTTGTCCCCTCAACAGCCTACCCCCATCACATGAGAAGATGAAGACAAAATGAAAACAGCAATCCAAGGGCTCCAAATCCTTCCTTTCTCCCAAAGGGACTCTATGAACGTCCAAGATCAAGATTCCAACAGCTGGCTATCACATGGGTTCATTTTGACCCATTTTCAGTCAAAACAACAAGGGCTTTTTAGGAATTCAAGCTGCTAGGGTTTTAAGCTTTCTAGATAGTTCTACTTCTTGTATAAATAGAGGTCGACTTGTGACCTTTATTCCTGTTCCAGTTTTTAGCTTTCTCCATTGTAATTCCTTTTTAATATTATAAAAGTTTGGTGTTTGTGTTTAAAACAAGTGTAATTCCTTTTTATAAGTGTTAAAAGTTGTGTGAGTGTGATTGAAAGCTAAGAACTGAGTTCCATCATCATTGTGTAACACTTTGAGTGTTTAAGGTTTTCAAAAAGTTTTTGAAAATATTTGGTTAATTTCAGAAAATTTTAATCAAGGAAAGTGAAAGTGGACTTTGATCTTTGGTTTTCTGATATTGACATTGATACTAAAACGTGTTTAAGTTAATTGGTTCATTGGTTCAAAGGTTTTAAGGAAGTTTAAGAAAATCAAAAAGTGTATTTTCTTTGTGTTTGTTCTTGTTTGATTTGCAGGATTGTTGAAGGAGTTTGTCCAAGGTTCAGCTCAGGCCCCAGCCTGAAAGGAGGTGACCTAGCTGTCACTAAGGGTCCTGGATGTAGGACCCTTGAGGTAGTCCATTGTTTCTTTTTTCATTTTTCATCTTTGGTGACTGATTTTGAGTGAATTTATGAATTGTATGCAAGTTGTTTAATTGATTGTTTAAGTGTTTGAGTTCACTTATTTGGTTGTTATATGCATGTCTAGTTAGCTTAGAATCAGATTTGGAGTGATTTAAACCCATTTGCTTTGAAAATTTTTGAATTCAGTAACATAAAGGGGTGTTTGGATCTGCATGCTAGCTGAGAGTTTTGAAAGATTTAGGAAGTTTAATCCTGTTAGACACACTCATAGGGTAGCATAAGGTTGTGTGTTAGTTAGTTTTTCAGATTGAACAAGTTTTGAACCAATTTGCAAGCTAAAAATGGTCAATAGCATATAAAATCAGAAACTGCCTTGTCTGTATGATTTTTGAGAGATTTTGGCTTAATCTTTTGGTCATTGCTAGATTAAAGGTTGTTTAAGGGTGTGCTATAACCTATTTGTGCTTTTGTGGATTTGTATGCAAGTTATGAAGGTTTAAAATTCGATTTGGTGCATGTATCTTGCTTCATTGTTCATCAGATAGCAAGTAGGGTTGATTAGTAACTTGTTTGATCTTTGCTGCTTGATTGTGTTGTTGAATTTGTTTGTTTTGTGCATATATTGACTCCTTGTACTCCAAAGAGCACAAGGGTGCCCCTTGTGTCCATCAAAACAACACCAAAAGCAAGAATCAAGCTCCTTTTGGTTTATATTCACAAGTGAAGAAACACACTTGTTCATCAGAAACAAGTGCTCAACTGGGCACGTTTTGGCTCCTATTTGATTCAATCTTTGTCATTTTAGGTTTGTGTTTGTGTTTTTGTACTTAACAAAGGTTACTGTTTGAGTTTTAAAAGTAAAAAAAAAAAAAAAAAATTGCAAAACCTCACCTTGCCTGGGCTTGAACACGCGACCTCTCTTATGGAGGAGTAACGTGTTAACCAGTGATCTGGATGGGTTTTTATGTTTATGTTCCATTTCATTAATTACTTAAGCAGGTTTTGGTTTTGGCTTATTTAAATAAGCCGTAGCTTATTTTGGTCATTTCAGCTTATTTATTAAGCTTATTTGGTCTTGCTTATTTTTCTTAGGTTCATATTAGGTTGTTTGATTTTTCAGTCCAAAAAGTAGATTTTTCTCTTTATTTATTTATTTATTAGGATTATTTTTATTTTAAATTTTAGAAAGTGTATTAAAAATAGCAAAAAGTACTTTTAATTTTTGGAAAAATAATTTTTAAGTTTTATTTAAGAATTTTGAGGTTTACATTTAGTTAACTTTTCAAAAACTTTAATTTTTAATTTTATTTGATTTTAGGGTTTTTAGACAACTTTAAAAATTAATATAAACTTATAAAAAAGGTTTTAGGAACTTTAATTTGCATTTTTATCTTAGTTATAATATTTAGGATTTTTGATAATTTTTTAGAATTTATTTTTGAACTTTTAATTTTTTAGATTATTTTAATATTATTTTATTAGAAAAAATTCAAAGTCTAATTTTTAACTTTTTTTCATTTTTCCTAGATTCTAGACATTAAATTAGGAACTTTGTCACTTTCCAATTAATTTTTAGGCTTTTCATTTATTTTCTAGAATTAATTTAAGATTTAATAGATTTTAATAGTTTTAAGGAGTTTAAAAATAGTTTAATTTGGTTTTAAAATTTTTAAAAATAGTTTTTAGCTTAATTAGGTCATTTTCGAGGTTTACAAACTATTAAATCTTGTTTAGGGCTTTTTAATATTTAAAAGTGATTTTTAGGGCTTTAATTAGCATTAAAAAGTCATTATTTAATTAATTAAAAGGTTTTAGCGAGTTTGGATTTTTTGTAAACTCTTAGAGTTTTATTGTGGATTTTTAGTAATTTTTAGGAATTTTTAGGTTAAAATTTTAATTTTTGTGTTTTTTACGTTTCTACGTCTTAACTTTCTAGTAGTGTTTTTGTTAATTTTTATTTTTTCGTCTTCGTCATTTTCTCTTCTTGTTAATAATCAAAAACAAATCAATCAAATCAATTCATTACACAACGCACTAGCCTCCTCGAGAGAACGATATCCATTTGAGTCATAAGTGCTTGGTTTTCCTAAACCGACACTTAACGCTTACCACTATTTTATTGCTCTTTTCCTAAAGGGTAATTTTACAACTATCATTTAGGCGTCGCTGCCGGGGAGGCGTGTTGTGTTTTGATTGAACAATTGTTGTTTTTATATATAGCCATAATAGTAATTGTATTAGTAGCACTCTACTAATACGTATTATCGTTTTTCGGTTTTTGTGTGAATATTATTAATATATTGTATACGTAGAACAATAAATTCACAAGTACTCCAAATACGTGAGCAATCACAACCTTGATTTGGGAGGTCATTACCCTATCATTGTATTCGAATCTCAAACCAAAGAAAAAAGGCAAAAATAGATAAATACTTTCGTGAAGCTTAATCTTGAAAATACAAACTATAAGGTGGGTATAAGGCGGTTGTATTTCACGACCTAAAGGAAAAAGGCTCTTAAGTGCTTCGCGCCGCCTCGTTTCCTCCGCTTGCTTGTGCGTATTTGATTTTAAGAGTGAATCGAGGGTTTTGCCGCCCAAAGTATTATTACATATCATATATATTTTCTTGGTTTCTATTGATTAAACCCTCTTGAACGATTTGGTGTTCCACCATCATTCTAAAGTCATCGAAGGCGTTCACTCCACGTGATCGTTTTCATTCCTTGAGGCCTTTTTGATCAAGAGATTTGATTAAGGAGGAGATTTGTGGACTTCTTGTCTACTTAATACATTTCACCAATTTCCAAAAAAGTTAATACAATCAAAAACCACAAAAAAATTGAAAAACACAAAATACCAAAAAGAATCTTCTTTGCTCGTCTCCACGTTGTACGTGACGTTTATGCTCACTCGTAATCAAGCAAAACGTGCACGTAGACGAAAGAACAAAACTCCCACTCCAACTCATTCTAGTGAGGAGTCTCCTATTGACGAACCCATTGTACGAGAAGAACCAACCATGGCGAATCGAACTATGATGGAGTTACTTCAAGCACCCACCGAGGGTTATGGAGAAGCTATTGTGATTCCCGCAATCCTTGCGGAGAATTTTGAGGTGAAAACGGGTTTGTTGTCGATGATCCAAAACAACAAATTCCGTGGTGATGAGAAGGACAATCCTCACAACCATATCCGCCAATTTAATCGTCTTACCGCCACGTGCAAATTTAAGGATGTCTCGAACGACTCGATTAAGATGATGCTTTTTCCGTATTCCTTAGCGAGGCCCGCTAAAATTTGGTTAGAGAAAGAGCCACCCAATTCTATATTGACGTGGAAGGATCTCGTTTCAAAGTTCGTGAACCAATTTTTTCCGCCCTCTAAGACTACGCATTTGAAAAATGAGATTTCTAAATTTTCACAAGAATCAAATGAAAGTTTTTCTACGGCTTGGAATAGGTTTAAGGAGATGTTACATGAATGTCCTCATCACAGTTTTTCCGACTTACACCAAATCGACACGTTTTACAATGGACTTAACGATCATGAAAGAGATTATTTGAATGCCGCCGCGGGTGGTAATTTTTTGTGTAAAACGGTTGAAGAAGCTTTGGTCATAATTGAGAATAGGTCTAAGGTTTATAGCCCTCGTCACACACCGAGTGTTGCCAAAATGGGCTCATCATCGTCTCGTAGTATCAATGCTTTGCAAGATGAGGCTAATGAGGAAAATCGGTTTTTCGATAGGTTTTCGACTCTAATGTCCCATTGGAAGGCTCAAGAAGCTTCCAATTCCGCTTCGGTCAAAGCGGTTTCTAAAAGTTGTTTGTCGTGTGGTGGAGCTCATGATCTTTCCGAGTGCATTACCGCGGATGGTAACACTTCGAATGCTTTTGTAGCCACGGGAACTTATAACCAAATCAGTCAAGGTTCCCGCCAAAATCAAGCTCCACCAAATCAAAATGCTAATAACTATCGCAACAACAACCAAGGTGGAAATTACCAAGGAAATCAAAGGAATTATAACAAAGGTAATTACCAAAGTGGAAATGGGCAAATTTCAAATCAAAACCAAAACCGTGATTTTCAAAACAATGCCCAAGGTTTTCAAAACGATCACACCAAAAATCTTCAAGGAGAATTTTTGAATTATGCAAAGGCTAATGATGCTAAGTTTGACAATATGCAACGTGAAATGGTTAGCTTAAGATCCGAGTTGAAAAACGAGCTTAAAAACGAACTTGCTAATGAACTTAAAACTCATGCTAATAAAATGGAAGGAAATGTCACACGACTCCAACAAAATCAACAAAAAATGGAGCAAGGACAACATGAGATTAAGCAAGAGTTGTTAAAAGCGGATGCTAGGCAATCTAAGTTTGAAGACCGTATGGCTAAAATGTTTGAAGCTATCATGTGTAAGCCCTCTTCTTCGGGTGGTCTTCCTAGTGATACCATCGTGAACCCGAAAGGAGAATTGAAGGTTATTACTACTCGTAGTGGTAAAACTTTCAAAGAACCCGTTTCTCGTCCAAGTACTTCTATGGAGAAGGAAAAAGAGAAAGAACCTGAGGTTGTGGTAGAAAAGGAGCAAATTCAAAGCCCACGAAGTACCGCTCAAACCACACCTACGGTTGAACCCACACCAATCATGGAACCCGAGATTCCAAGGCCTATGCCTATGCCTACTTTGCCCCAACCCACACCATCTTTACCCTACCCTTCAAGACGAGACAAGGAAAAGGCACAAGAACGAAATAATTATCAATTTGAACTTTTTATGAAAATGTTTCGTGACTTGCATTTTAATATAAGTTTCGCGACGCCTTAGTCATGATGCCTCGATTTGCCGCAAACTTCAAAAGTATGTTGAATAACAAAGAGAAATTGCAAAAATCGTCTAGTTGTTCTTCGGTTTTTCTAAGCCGCATACCTCAAAAAGTCGGTGATCCTGGAAAGTTTTTAATCCCATGTGCTATCCAAGACATGGAAGAATGCTACGCCTTGGCCGATCTTGGTGCTAGTATTAATTTGATGCCTCTTGAGATTTTTAAATCACTCAATCTTCCCAATCTCACTCCTTCAAGAATGTCAATCGAAATGGCCGATCATTCTACGATTCTAGCTTGTGGAGTTGCCGAGGACGTCTTTGTGAAAGTTGGAAAGTTCTACTATCCTGTAGACTTTATTGTTGTTGATATTCCCATCGATCCTAAAGTTCCGTTAATTTTAGGTCGATCTTTTTTGGACACCTCGAGAGCTCTTATCGATGTGCATGCAAGAAAAATCACTCTTCGTTTCAATGAGGAAGAACTCGTCATTAATGCAACCCAAAACTCCACTCTTTCTCATGTGTATTCCATCACATCTTTGTACAATGTCAATCCCATCAAAAACATTTGCAAAAAGATTTCAAATAGAGTTTTAGGAGTTGTTGAGAAAAATGAAGTTCCATCCCCTCCGCCGGTGGAGGATAAGAGTGTTAAGCCTACGATTCCAATCTCGAGTGATTCTTCGGATGATGAATACGTTGATCCCGATGGGGAGGTTTTCTTTGTTGACAAAAGATTTGAGAACTTGCCACCACCTAAACCAAAAAGATTTCAAAATGTGAGAATTTTTAGTGTGACTAACATTGCTTTAGATACACCAAATATTTTTGACATAATCAAATCGGGTTTTCACAAGGAGAGTGTAAAAGATGAAAAAGGAAAAGATTTTGAATTTAATTTAAAAGATTTTTCTACAATTCTAACTCCGTCATCACCGCGTGTATTGAGTACTACAAGCTCGTCTTCTCCTTTTGACGATGCTTTGTGTTTACTTAGTGTGGGGGAATCCCCTTATGTTCCCTCCCCTTTCTCCACCGAGGACGAGATATTTGATCCTGGAATTGCTTATATAGGGAAATCTCGGTCTTCCACCGATGCAATAAATGGAAAATCTTTTCATTTGATTGGTGCGAGTCTACCTCGAGTAGCTCAATGTTTTGACTTACCCATTGTCCCACCCTTCTATTTCTTCTCTCCTATTTTCTTCTACCCCATTGGGGTTTTAGTTTGTGTTGGAGTGGCGTTGTTTCGTCTTTCATCCGAAAACGAAGACGCTATCTTTGACCCCGGTATACGTTTATCGGGTTTTTAAAGTACTCCACGTACTTTTGGGCCTTGTTTATCATGTAAGCCCCACCAAAAAATGACCAAACCAAGATTATCCCTAAATGATCACATTTATGGGGATTCGAGTCGAGCTTTTGACTCGGTTATCAAAAACAAGGTGCCTCGTGGGGGAGACCCATGCTTATCCATGTACATATTATTGCTTTCTAATTAGTTAATGTGAGGGGATTTGTGCCCTTCCAACCTTTGTTCCGTGGTTGTTTGTGAATTGTGATTTTTAGATCATGATCTTCACGATTGGAGCCTCTCGTGTTCGTTTTATGGGAGCACTCGATCGTTTGCTTTGGAGGCCTTTCCCAATATCCATATGATATATCCTTTTATGTTCTAACCTTAGGTTTATAGCACACTTCATAAACGGCTATTACTTAATGGTTACACCCTTTCCATGCTAGATTAGGCATTCGACTACGTCTCTAGTATGGGGGTGTTTGCACCCCTAGACTCGAAACATTGAGGACTGATAGTTGTAAAATCACACTTGTTTAGGAAAACAAGGCAATAATATAGGGTAAGCACGACGATTAGGAAAACCGTGTGTAAATGACCCTAAAGGTGAGTTCGTTCTCTCGAGGAGGCACGTGTGTTGTGTAATGAATGATTGATTATGTTTTTGATTATTAATGAGAAGAAAAGAAAAGAAAATGACGAAGACGAAAAAATAAGGCAAAAACACTACTAGAAATTTACGACGTAGAAACGTAAAAAGTGCAAAATTTAAAATTTTATTCTAAAAATTCCTAAAAATTACTAAAAATCCCAATTAATATTCTAAGAGTTTACAAAAAATCCAAACTTGCCAAAACCTTTTAATTAATTTAATAATGACTTTTTAATGCTAATTAAAGCCCTAAAAATCACTTTTAAATATTAAAAAGCCCTAAACAAGATTTTATAGTTTGTAAACCTCAAAAATGACCTAATTAAACTAAAAACTATTTTTAAAAATTTTAAAACCAAATTAAACTATTTTTAAACTCCTAAAAACTATTAAAATCTATTAAATCTTAAATTAATTCTAAAAATTAATTGAAAAGCCTAAAAATTATTCTACAAATGGGAAAAGTCCTAATTAATGATAAAGAACCTAGGAAAAATGAAAAAGAAATAAAAATAAAACTTTTTATTTTAATGAATAAAATAATAATAAAATATTCTAAAAAATTAAAAGTTCTCAAATAAATTCTAAAAAATTCTCAAAAATCCTAAATATTCTAACAAGAAAGAAAATGTAAATTAAAGTTTCTAAAACCTCTTAATTAATTTTATATTAATTTTTAAAGTTGTCTAAAAACCCTAAAATTAAATAAAATTAAAATTTAAAGTTTTTGAAAACTTTTTTATATGTAAACCTCAAAAATAAGAATTAAAACCTAAAAACTATTTTTTTGTTTTTTTAATTACTGTTTAATATTTTTTAATGACTTTCTAAATTAAAAACTAGAAATAATACTAAAAATTAATTAAATAAAAGGAAAAATAAAACTTTTACACAGAAAAATCTTAAACTCTATTATAATCCTAGGAAAAATGAAATCAAGCAAAAACAATAAGCCAATAAGCCAGGAATGGCTTATTAAGTCACGGCTTATTTTACAAAAGCCAAAACACAAACACCTTATATATTAGACTTTGCAAGAGTATACCAGTCAAAGACCCTAGGGCAGATGGTTAGAGCGTATGTGTGTGGGAGGAGTGGCGCAGGTTCGAGTCCTGGCCACGTCCTTTTTGGCAAATTAATTTTTTTTTTAGCTTTTAAAAACTTGATCCAGTAACCTTTATGTGACTTTAAAACTCAACCCAAATTCCTTTTTAACACTGATTAAGCTCAAATTAAGAACACAAAAGTGACCAGTTCTTCAAGTTTCTGATGAACAAGTGAACTTTGGTTCGCTTGTTAAATTTTGAGCCAAGAGGGCTTGGCTGTTTGTTTTTGTGGTGTATTTGATGGATACAAAGGAACCCTTGTGCTTATTGAAGCACAAGGAGTCAAGATAAGCAGATAGCAAACAAGTACAAACACCAAATCACATAAACAATGCACCCAAGAGCAATTTAAAGTTGCTGATGAAAAAAATGGGGTCTGGTGGGACTTTGCTTAACAGATTGCACTCAAATGAGGTTCAAACTCCAAACTTATGCACACAACTTCACCAAGTGGTACACTAGCAACCTACAAACCTAAAACATCCTAAGTCTTAAGCAGATTCCAAGATTCAAGCATGCTAGTTCATGTAAACTAAACAGAAAGTGACATATGCAGATTTGCTATGCTATTTTCCTTTTAAACTCACAAACTTGCTTTGAAATCTCACCAAATTAAACTAAGACTAGCATACAACCTAACACAATCCCTTTTAACTTCTCTAACACGTTTTTGCAAGCACAATCAAGGATCTTAACCTGCTAAAACATGTATCCAAACACCCTTTTAAAACTTTTTATGCAACTTTTTCAAATCAAAACTTATAAAAACTCATTCAAACTGATTCATATAGTATCTAACATGCATACACATATCATTTAAACACAAATCAAACCAGTTTAAACAACAATGAACACCTTTCATGCAAAAATCTCATAAACTCAACTTTTCTGAAAATTTCAAAAGGAATTAGAAATTTTACCTAAGAACCCCACATCCAGGGCTCTTTGTGGTTGCAATACCACCTCCTTACCAACTGGGGTTGGTGCAGAACAGTAATCAACAACCTTCTTCCACCTGTTTAAGAAAATCAAAGAAAACAAAACAAATACAAGCAATATACTATTCTGTTTCTTTTTCTTCCTTCTAAAAACTTTCCAAAACTTTTCCAAACTTTACAAACACGTTCTAAAAACTCTCTAAATTCACAAACCAACAATATTTTTCCACTTTCACTTCAAAGAGACTTGATTTATAAAATTTAAAAGCTTTTTAAAGACTTTTTGAAAAATCCTCAAACAATCTTTAACACTTTTTAAAAATGGAACTCAGTTTCATAGCCTTAAACACAACACACAAACTTTTTAATTTAATAAAAGGAATTATAATTGTTTAAGACAAACACCAAACTTTATTAATTAAAAAAGGGATTACAAGGTTTTGGCTAAAAACTGGAACAAAAAAGGAATGAACATGCTCATCTCCTTTTATACTATCTAAAAGACTATTCTAGAACATGAAAACCCTAAACATTGGATTGCCAGGAATGCCCTTGAAGTCTTTGACTGAAAATGGGTCAAAAACGCCCCATGTGATCATGTACTGGATGCCAGCTTGGAATCTTCAATCTTGGACGTTGGATGAACCTTGGGGACAAAGGAGATGTATCCAAATCGTTTAAATTGTCGGGGGTGGGGTTTTGTGTGAAAACGATGGAGCAGGGGAGGCTTGGGGAGGGTCCCACAAGCCATGTGACACTGTTGGGTGAGGTGGGTTTTGGTGAGAGTGACGTTAATCAAGGATCTGGACAGTTTAAGCTAAAAACCCCTTGATTTGGGTGTTAATTAATCTGGGTAGGATTAGGGTTCAAGTGAGATTAGGGGTGGGTTTTGATTCGTTTTGGGGTAAAACAGATTTGAAAATCTGTTATGGTGGGAAAAAAATGGTTAGTGGGGTGTTTTGACTTCATTGACCAGGTTTAATAAATTAAACCGGGTATAGGGTATTGGGTAGGGTCGGGTGTGTGGGTTGTTGGGTAAAAAGGGTGGGTAGGGCTGAGGTGTCACACCCTGGTTGGGTGGGTTTGTTTGGGTAAATGGCAGATTGAGTCCCCAAGGTTTCAACTTTTCTTCACTTTGTAATAAATACTATCAGCGCCCCATTTCTTCTTAACAACTTTTGATAAGTTGTCATTTTTGGCACAAAGGTTTACAAAACCTTATCCAAGGGCTTCTTTTGTATTATCTTCAAATTCCAGGGACTGATCTTGAAC